>CM050405.1:12887261-13487261 GCA_027580255.1 Therioaphis trifolii | reverse complement strand
CTTTGCGTTCTCGTGAGTTTAACATTATATATATATTATATAATATTACTATTAATATTTGAGGTAAAAACTTTAACCTCAGTCACAACGGCGTCTTCATAATATACGGTGACGTATATACTTCGTTCCTATACACTGTATATCGCGTATTTCTATACCGTTAAAATATATAATAACATGAAAAACGGTCGGAATTATAATATATTGGTTTCTGATAATATGTCGGTAGAAGAGGCGGTGTACGGTGGGGGTGTGGCTGAAGGGACGGTGGCTGAAGGGGTGGCGGTCGGGTGGAAAGTTTTTTATACATATATATATATATATATATATATCACTCGTGTGTACGTATATAGATATTACAAAGGAATCCTTCGGGTGATCCGGCGGCGGCCGAGGCGGTCGCGCCTACAGTGCACAGTGACGTCGCGTCGACCGCGAGGGGATCGCTCGCGCGTATACCTCTGTGTCCGTGTACACGTGCTACTGCGGCGCAACCATGAAAACGTGCAATATATTTTATAATACCGTTTCTGGCGATATTAAATAATATCGGCCACCGTCGTCGTCGCGGCGTTTTTTTTTCTCTCCGAGTGTTTCCGCCGCCGTCATGACCGCCAGGACCGCCGCACGACGTATCGTTTCGTATTAATAACGACGACGACGACGACGACGACGACGACGTAACAACGTGTAATGCGTCGTGGGGCGAACCGCTCCGAACGGACCGCCGGCGGACGGCAATAAGTGGCTGCCGAGGGGCTTCTCCCGGACCACCGTGTCGCTTCGCGTCGTCGTCATGTTATTGTTATTATTATTATTATTATTATTATTATCATCATGGTATAATAACGATATTATACGTCGTCCGATCCCCCCACTATTATTTATTAGCGGGTTTTTTCTGCCTCTCCCGTCGTCGTCCACCACCACCCCGCCGGCGCACCTTTAAGACACCCACCTATAAGTATAATAATAGTCATAACTAATGCGCTTGTGTCGTTGGACTTTTGTATACGTACAAAGTAGACTTATAAATATTACTTTTGTGTACCTGCGCATGTATTCGCGTATAAAAATGCCCCACGAGGATTTATTAAAAACGATTCTACTATGTATAACGCACCGATTTGATTTTTCTTTTTCCATATACATTTTAAAGCACTATAGGTAAAACTAAATTTTCTGAAAAGAATATTTGTACAAGTATTTTTTTCACTACCCGATCATTTAAGATTTTAGTTTATTTCAATGGCCACCGCCGTTTATGTCGTTGTGTTGTGGAAGGAAATATTTTTGATTGGACATTGTCAGTATTTAAATCTGTTTCGTTGGAGCCATAGTTTAAGAGGTATGAACTAAGTTTAAGTTTAGAGTCGTAGCGAGGAGAAGCTCAAGGCACCTCGCTTAAATATACTGCGACTAGAGCAGAGCGCCGATCCGAGCTTTAAATGATGATGTCTCTTAGGCCAGTGGTCGGCAAGTGGTTTCTACTGGAGTCCGGAAAACTAAAATAATACGTGAGCGGGGTCCGTAGAAAAAAAATTAATTTTATTGCATTATTCAATAGTTATTACTAATTTTTTAAAATTATTTGAAGAGTAAACATGCCTTGTGATGTTATACGAGAAATCGCATTTATTGTCTTTGGCTAGTAACTTAAATCGGGAACTCTTGTAGAACATCTAATACGAAATAATATGTCCTGAAGGCTCAAGGTGAGAATCCGTTAACTTTGTTCTGTACTTGTTTAGAAAAAAAATCGTTTTACAAAACGACGCCTTTTTTAATAATCACGATGGAATTTGAAATAACGTACTTATTAAACTCGTATCAAAGAAGGATGTGTCTACGGTCCAGATCACTGACTCCCGCGGTCCGGATATGGACCGCGGTCCGCCAGTTACCGACCGTTGTCTTAGGCTATTTGTCGGAAATTCCAAAAAAAAAAAACCTCCACTTTCACAACATAGTTACATCATGAAAGGAGATTGTCATTAAAAAAAAAAAAAAAAAAATGCGATGAGCTTAAAAATTACGTAATTCAAAACTATTGAAAAAAAAATAATTTTTTTTTTCCGTAAAAGTGTGGTCTTAATTGCATTTTAAACTGTACGCGACGAAACCGCAATCCACGCGTCAAACACGGTCCAATCCTGACCAGCGATTCTTCGCGGGACACCGAAAGCACGTGTAAATATCGTGTACTCGACACTCGCGACGATTATCGATAAAAAGATGGAACGGGGACGCGCGCGTGCCACATTCTTGCAGGTTCGCTAAAAAGGTCGTCGCTACCTGTGCCGCCCGGCTCCGGCGGCCTGCGAAAGTGTCTTCAAAAGAGCGAACGACGACGACGACGGTCGCACGTATATTATCATAACATGCCTCTCGTCGTGCCGCAGCGCGCGCCATTGTCGTCGTCGTCGTCGTCGCCGTCGCCGCCGTCGTCGTTATTGCGTGCGTGTACACACGGCCCCGCGAGCGTACAAGAATCTCGCCACGTACACCTACCACCGCGTCGCGTCTTCGGCATTTTTGTCGACGTCGGGCCACGGCATATTTCTGTGGCGCGGCGGCGGGGGCCCCGTGGTATTTGCCATATTACCATATACGCGCCCACGACGTCACACGGGTAGTATATATACGTAAGAATAACATACGACATTAGGTAGGCGCATACTTTATGTTATTATTATACGCTTATACACACACACACACACACACACACACACACACACACACACACACACACACACACACACACACACACACACACACACACACACCGCGACATAACTCTCGTGCCGTCGCCGAATTCGTATTATTATTATTATTGTGTAATTTATAACGCAATATATTACTGTTGAACGTGTGTGCGCGTGCGTTATTATATTAATATTCGACTAAGATAACATTGTCGACGGGAGAAGACGAAATACGGCGGTGAAGGTGTGCTACGGTGATTTTTTTTTTGTGTTTCTTTTGCTTTAAAGTCTTATTGTTCTTCGTTTGAATCGTAAAATACTATATTAAGACGCCATCGAGATCAAACTATCGTCGAGCCGTCATAGTTCCGCTGCAGTGAAGGGTTTCACACGCGTTATAATTAGTACGTGTCACAGGTGTCACTCTCGGATCGAGTTGACTGTTAATGAGCTGCCGTTAAAGTGCAATATATATATATATATATATATATATATATATATATATATATATATATATATATATATATATATACATATACATATATCTACTGGCATCCTCGATATTTTTGTTGAATGTTAATCGAGACAAAATTTCATGAGCGTATTTACAATTTTCGTGTCTCGAATGTCCACTTAAAATAAAAGTGAATCTTTACACACAGACTGTTTTCCCTCAATGCGAACGAGACACTCTGTCCCGAGTTGAGTTCGTGTCAGAATTAAAATGAATATTTCATAAGTTATACTTTTAAGTAAGTAAGTGAGTAAGCAGAAAAAAAACGAAAACAAAAACTCACACACACACACACACACACACAACAAATAAGTACAGATTTTCTCCAAGGAAATGACTTATACCCCTTGCTTTTTAGTATTTTTACCTTTGACATACTTGTTTCCAACAACACTCTACTGGCCAATTGTACAAGCTTATAAATTAAATGATGGGTCAAAAATTGGAAGATTAAAATGACTAATGACGAAAAATTTGCCTTAGTAACGTTCAATTTTGGTCGCAATGAATGCTCTCCACTTAAATGAAATAACATAAAGAAACTTCACAAGATACATTAATAAAATACTTAGGTATCATCTTAGATTAAAGGTGATTGGTTAATCCATACGAAAGATTAACGCAATAAACTAAATACTAGTCTTTACAATATATTCCGATCTATTTTGAAATCAAACATTAGCCTGTATACAAAATTCTTACATAGAAAACTGTCATAAAATTTTACCGGTATAATAGTATTGAAACATGGGATCTATTCAAACCTGGCATTTCTGTTAATTCATGGTTTTAAGGTTTCCACATTAAGATTCATTTTAAAATCACAAGCTTTGATAAACGAGAAAAAGTTAGCTTGAAAAAAAATTGATATTGGATATTTTGTTTTAACGTCAAATCATCACGTAATTAAGTAGATAATAATCCCTGTAAATACCATTTGAATTTTTAACATTTAGCGTTCTTCATATTTCAATTTTTGTATAATTTACGTATTAAAATTGAATTGATACAACCATTTTATAGGTAATATAGTTAATTGATTTTTTTGATTTAAGTGTGTCTCGATAGTTTCGTAATAAAATTGTATACTTATATAAATAAATAAGTTTAAACAGAGTTGACAGTTGTATTTAACTTAACTGGTGCACACACACACACACACACACACACACACACACACACACACACTCAACTCTTTTGACCGAGCCAGATAAATATTTTCTTTACTGCAAAAGCGATGGTAGTTTTACACACCACCACGAAAACTTTATCGTTTTTTGACGAAAATAAGCCTCAGTCTTTGTAGTTATATGGCTGTGTGACAAATGGCCGGTTGTGTTATCACCGACGCAGTCGACTTGCATTCGTTCTCGTCGAGCTGAGAGAAAAGCGTGTGTGTGCGTGTGCGCACGCAAACCGAATTTAAATAAATGCGAAAATCGTCACATTTTATTCGACGGTTGTCTGTGTGATGTTTTTATCGCGTATAAGAAGTCACCGAACACATACACTCGCACATAAACTTGATAATCGAGCAGAATAAAATCCGTTTATTTATTGTACAAGACAAACGGCACATTACGCAGTAATAATTTATAACAGGAAATAATCATATAAGTCGACCGAATCGTGCAGGCTAGTAGTATATTTTAGTCGATTAGAGTTAAATGTATATTGATTGTACAATGACATGATTTTTTTTGTGTCCTCTGTTACTCAAATTTATCTGTTGAACGACTTATCAAAAACTTTAATATTTCCTTAACTATAAATACAAAATGTTCACAGTTATTCCTTTGGAACAGTTATTTCATTACTTTTTATTCTTAGTACTCCGTATTAAGTACGAAAACTACCTGAAATACGTATATGTGTATCTCTTTTAACGGGATTTCCGAAAAAATATAGTCTAAATACACAACTAATACGTCATTATAATTTTATTCTATGATATTTTTAATTTTAATTTACGTCCTGGTAGTTTGCATAAATCAATCACACAAAAAAAAACTTGAAAATTGTTGGTCCAGTGTTTTAATTACTATTTTAAATCTTTACTTTAATTAGTTTTATATTTTATTGAACATCATTAAGGTGTGCAGAATAGTTTTTTTTTGTTTGATTTGAGTATCAGAATATTTAACCTTTTTAAATAGATCCTCACGGGAATGTGGGAGCTCAACTCTTTTCTACAGTTTGATTTGTTTAAATAATAATAAATACATTATTTTTTCTGAAATGAAGTTCATATAAACTAAAACACACGCGCAAATTGATCATTCGATTAAAAATATGAGCATATTAATTATACGGTAGTAGATACAGTGCTCTAGGTCTACGGTTGCTTAACTTAAATAAAGTTAAGAATAAAAAAAGATAATACGTGATCGACTTATTGCTCATTGTTTATATATGGTAAAAACCAATTGAAATTTGTAATACAAGATACATTAAGTACAAACGTTGGTGAATAGAATAAACATTGTTTACTTATGATGATTCAATAATTTTAATTTCAATTATTTTTCTTTTCTTTTCTTAACGATAAAAATCGTTTTTTACATTATGTCGTTAGCGTTTTTATAATTCTATACCCACTACAATTGTCACCGAGAACCGCTTCACTTGTTGCGCGTGCCATAACCTTCATCGCCCAATGAATTATTATAAAAATAAGCAATTGTACACTATCGTAACATTCTATTGTCACTGGCTAAAACATTTAGAGAGCCAATAGCTAATCAAAACACGACAATAACTTTCGATTTCAACTTAATTGGGTAATGTCAACAATAAGCAATCTCGTCCTCCCACTCTATTGTTTAAATATTATTTATTTTGGCTATAACAACAACACAAATCTTTTAGTGGTCATAAACGAATATCAGTTGATCCTAAAACAATAAAATTATCATATTATCTTTGAAAAATCTCAGTCACAGATTTATTTTAAGGTGAAATATTTTTAATTATGTATGTGTAAAAATTTTTAATCTTTGCTTTTTTCACCAAAATCATTCCAAAATAGTCAAAAACAAAATGTTATTGATACGTCATATAATATAATTAGGATCATGCTCTCAACAAATCAACACATGCTTTTAGCACGCCTTTACTGTTTTATTAGCGGAATAATGTTTAAATCCTATGTTATTATTTTATTTTGTATTTCAGAACTTAGAAAAGTACACCAAAAATAATCTAGTGAATATTGTCGTCGTAAAGAGCAACTTGCCAATACGATCATCAAAAAACCTCAAATTTTAATTCACTCGTTACCTAACTAATTTGACACTATGCACCAACGAACGGAAATTCTCTTTTGACCACGACTACATTGCATGACAAAATATAGTTCAAGCAATTTAGCGCGACCGGAAAAAAATAAATTATTATTTATCAACTATTTTCGATTTCTCTTCGTTTAATAACGAATTTTAACTGTCTAATAAAAGAAATACTTTAACCATGATTTTCTGAAAGTCAAACAGATAAAAAATAACCGAGTTTTTATCTCGAAAATAGACGTTATACCGTCACAAAAGTCTAAGTGTGTCAAGTTTTATCCGATTCATATTCCTTCCTATTTGCAGGCATAATATGACCAACTGGTTATACAACTATTGTTACAGACTAAGTATGATAGGTTCAATAAACAGTAGATTTTCGTTCGGTCGAGTTTGATTATTTCGCATCACGATATTACAAACGATAGTAAAAATATCACTATCGTCGTGCTTTTTGCGAATACAGCGACGGTGAAAATTTGCAAATCAGGACGACGATGACGACGACCACGCGACGATCGCACACAACGGTACAAACATTAAATGTAAAAAAAAAAAAATAAATAAATAAATAAAAAAATAACAATCTAAAAGCTTCCGCCGCCGACATCAGGATTATGCGAGGGGATTTCACGCATAGTATTATGACGCGGTAACGCGCGTACGGACACGGACGGACTAAGAGTCTGCAAAGAGAGTGCTGAGTGTGTATATATGTACATATATATATATATATATATATATATATATATATATATATATATATATATATATATATATATATATATATGTATGTATGTATAAATACGTATATACGTGTATACATACCTACGATATAATACGGTCCTCCGTTGTACATAGTGTTGCCGCTGTGCGTTGCTCCGGCGGTGTTTGTTTGTCGATGACGGCTCGGCCGGAGGGGGGTGGCGTGGTAATACGCGTTTGAATAATAATGTGCGTATAATTCAAAGTTCGGTGCCGTTAAAACCGTCTTATACACCACCGCCGCCGCCTTTCGTCTTCCCGCCGTTCGTTCGCGCCAGCCTCGCGCGTCTCGACGCATAGTCTTGGTGTATAATAATGATCGAGTTTATATTATTATTATTATTGTTGTTATTATTATAATTATTGCTATTTATTATGTATATGTATGCGAAACGACGGCGTTGTTGCAGTCGCTAGTGCGTTTAGAAATCACGAGAAAAGAGCTGCGGCTGTACAGTCTTACGTTCGTGAAATAATAACTCCGGGATACGTTATATTATTAGATCGGCCGAGCTAACGTATCGTCGTTATTTATGATTATTATCCTCCCTATCGTAATATTACACTGCTGCTGTGCAGAAAATAACACGCCGAGTTAAGAAAACCGTAAAGAAGTGCACGGTGTTCTTACGGTTTATAACATTATGATTTATCATTCGACCAAGTTCCGAACGTCAGGAATGTTTAATTCACTTTATATTTCTCTCCGGCCGATTTTTTGATTTGACAATAAAACTTACAAAATATTAAGCTGACTCAAAAAAACCATCATTAAAATCTTTTTTTTTTATTCTAAGAATATGTGAACTTTATGAAGCATGAAAAGAACGCTACTGATTCGATTTGAAAATTATAGTATGCAATATAATATTAAAATATTTTACTGTGGATCGTGAATACAAATTTAGTTTTTAACTAACCTTACGACTATTAGACGACTGACGCTAATGTACAGTTTTTCTAGAAAAAATTCATTTAATTCTACGTTCATACTCAGACTCGTCGTGTCCACGTTAAAAATTACGATATCGTTTACGTTATATATAATTCGAGTACGAGATTATTCCAAGACGTTATTATCAGAATTTTTCCCCGGTTTTCCCCTAACCACTTCACCCGTGGTGTATGTCGATGACGCGAGTGACGGTTCCATAATCCGGAAAACAAATGTTCCGCACCGCCTGCGCACGCGATACGCTTCTACCGTCGCCGCACCCGTCGAGATTTGCATAAATCGCGTGCTTACACATAAATACATACACACACACACACACACACACACACACACACACACACACACACACACACACACACCCACACACACACACACACACACACACACACACACACCACGCTCCTATTGACGGCAGCACGGGTGAGATAACTGTCGTGAATATCCGTCGCGTGTTTATTTGCCTCGCACACCTATTGACGACTCTCCCACGGCGGCGGCTTTTAGGTATATAATACACACACACACACACACACACACACACACACACACACACACACACACACACACACACACACACACACACACACACACACACACACACACACACACACACACACACATACACACACACACACACACATACACACACACACACACACATACACACACATACCATCACTAAATATTATAATGATATCATGATAAATCTCCTACCTTTACTTATGTACGCTTAAACCGTCATCGCCGTCGTCACAGCGTCGTGTGGATATCACGTGTAGCCGCGGCTGTTATATATTAGCTGTTGTGCACGACACGTGCCATCGGGTAGTTTTCCGCGATCCTCGTGCGCTATCCCGCTTCAGAATGTTTACACGAAATAATATCGACATCATAGTACGTCTCACGCGTATTATTGCTGAAAATCATGCTCATAACGCACACCAACCACCGATAATCCTACAGCGCTGCACGTCGTGAAATAACGCTCGTACAAGACTCGCGTGCACACCGACGTTCAGTCGGTCCACACGGATTCAAGACTTTGATTCGTTTTCAATTTCAAACTGTGCGCGATGCGTTGTTATATTATTTGCGTTAAAGACCGCACAAAGCAATCACGAATATTGTAAAAACGACGGTATCAATTGACGGACTTGTGAAATTTTGGCCATTTCCCTTTTGTATGAATCCAGTTCAACATTCATCGGGGTTTCGCAAAACGAAGGGTGGTATTTTTATTGCACTATTACCACACGTTGTCACGGTGTAGTGACGCGATGGCGTGTAATTCGTATTTTTACTGCTGTCTGGCCACCGGTATATTATATTGTTATAGACGCGTCTCTAATGGCCCGTGCCGTGTAACTCGAACAGGCGCGCACGCACACGGTCGATTAAATAATTGTCGATATAACTTGTGAAATCGATCGATGTCGAAGAATTTCTATCAATTGACATCTACGTAAGTAAAACTCTTTCGGTCCGAAATCCATTGAAATCTATGTCAAATTTTACGTTTTCATAAAACGTGGCTTTTTTTTTTTTTTTTTTTTTTGAACAATCGTTATTTTTAATTATATTTTGACACTAAGAAAAAGCCTTAAATCATTATTAAAAAGTACATTGATGATTATTTATTTTAATGACATTCTGAAAATTTTCATTGTTTGTTAGATATTTTAAATATTTACAAATTTCAAGTAGTAGTTTTTCAATATTTTATTTACAGATGATATTTGATTTATTTATTTATAATTCACTTAAACATATAGTTATAATATGTGAATCCTAAACGTCAATCATAGTCCATTTTGTAATGATAATATGTATTCAATTGAATAACCTAACCTATTATTTTTTTTACCGACATCAACACAATTATTTTGAAGTAATATGTTTACGTTTTAAACAAAGTTCAATTAGTATTAACATTAGTTTATGAAATATTACACAAACGTATTATTTACGTGTTGTGGGTAT
Organism: Therioaphis trifolii; assembly: GCA_027580255.1. Lineage (NCBI taxonomy): Eukaryota > Metazoa > Arthropoda > Insecta > Hemiptera > Aphididae > Therioaphis > Therioaphis trifolii. The sequence continues at coordinate 13,477,055 of CM050405.1, read as the reverse complement.
AATGCAAGGCAGTGGTCAAGCATACATTATGAAGAAAAGTGTTTAATTGATCTCAGGCCCGAGTAATACAGCGAAGGTGACGTCAAACGGCAACGACAACCTGTTGTCAACGATTTTCCACCACGTAAATAATGTTGTTACGTGTACATTACTGTATGTGTGTGTGTGTGTGTGTGTGTGTGTGTGTGTGTGTGTGTGTGTGTGTGTGTGTGTGTGTGTGTGTAATATAGTAAATAGTAATTTAACCTACGCATAACGTAGTTAATTGTACATCATGCAAGTTAACGCCTATACAATATGTCTTTATTAAACGTTTTACTGCGTCATCACCTATGTATAAACACACAAACACCTGCACTCAAAATCATTAAAATAATGAAAAACCTGAAATCATTAATATAATATTGATCAATGTCATATTTTTATGTCACTTATAGATTGTGTCCTGAACCCATGGAAGAATTATAGTTATGACATATAAGATATAACTTTGACGTACTTTATATTATATTGCACTCGTAGAAAAAGAAAATAGAAACTTTTTTAAAAAATATTATGAAAATATTTTTCCAGTTTTTTGTTATTTCACTTTTACAATCATTTGACTTTATCTTCAGACTCATTAAATTTAAAACAAATACAATATTGTCGAGTGATTACTAGACCAAAAAAAATTTGAAAAATAAATGTTCCAATGTATAAAATGTATAAAATACTAAAGTATAAATTATTATTATTATTTGACTTAAATTTACAGTGTTTGAGGGTCTGAAGTGTGGTAGGCTAGATGATTAAGGTGTTGGTAAATATTTTTTCGTTACAAAACATATTTAAGGGTTAAAAAAAGTATTAATATACATTTGAATGGTTTTTGAACATTTTCGCTTCTTTAATGAACAAATATTGACTGAAGCTAATAATAAAAAACATAAAAAAAATAATAATAATAATAAAAAATAAATAAATACATTTGTATATATATATATATTTATATATATAAGTTTTGCCTCTGATCACAAGTAACTGTATGTCGTATACATATTGTTATAATACAATGCATAGGTGATCTAATTTTTTACTATTAAATTTCGTTATGTGAAAGATAGTAGTATAGTACACAACCCTGACTTTTCACCAAACGTATTTAGATATAGCTCGACGGTGTCCACGGAAATCCCGTCATGGTGTAAATCTTAACATCCTATTACGTTACATAAAATATCGTATACATGGCAAGTGTAAATTGGCTTGTGCTGTCGCATCACCGCCGTAGGTAGTTACATTGTATTTATAAGAAACAGAAGGTAAGGAGGGGAAGGAGGTCTGGAAAGATATAAGCAAATACGAAACCAAAAATTCACTATATTCGACGTTCAAAAAGAAAACTCTTATTATGGTCACACATACATGACACATATAAATGTATACTTACATACCTTCTACATATAATTATATAAATATAATGTATAGTAGCGATGACGGATGACCTAACCGATGATTTTTACGAGTTAATAATTATTTGATTGTGTTGCCCACTTTTTATCCATTCTTTTTCAATCCAGTGAACTGGTATCTGAAAAATGCGTTGCCGTCGTCAGAATCAAACTGATGACAGTTGCATGTAACCTGTACAACGTACACCTGTGATCATAACCTATTGAACGTATGTATTTACGGGAAATGGAATGAAATGATGATTGAAACAATACGAACGGGTGAGATTATTGTTCAACTCCCGATGCCCACTCTATCCACGGATTATTAATAATTATTATTACAACAGTAATTAATATATTCGATTGGTGACCGTCAAAGCACTACTATTGCTTCCACGTACTATACAGCTATGACATGCTAACATCAATGTACTATGGGTACATTGCTTTCTCATTTTACCGTGTCAGCCATCGGGATATGAAAAAAACACTAGACTACACTATAGTACGCTATAATATAGTAGGCGAGTCAAATCTATTTTACCAACACAATAACTTTCAATTTATTATTTTTGATTTTTTTTTTTTTAAATAAATATTATAATACTGCACAACAAAGAAATAATATTAAAATTTTTTTTTTTTTTTGATTTTAGGAACTCAAATTTTTAATTTTTTAAAATTTTATTTGACTCTAAAAAAGAGAAACCAAAATAGCCATATTTTTGCGGATTTTCGGAAAAATATCTCATTCAAATTCAGTCATTAATTAATTATGATTTTTAAAATGTTGATAATATGAATTTTATAATTATAATTATTATACGTTATATCAAGATAAAGTTAGTGGTTTCGATTAATCTTTCCAAGAAATCATCTACATGAATTAGAAATATTATTTTGTGCATATTAAAGTATCATTGGGATAATATTCTATCATTTAATCATTATGAATCTAATGCTACGTATGCTATCGAAAATCTTTGAATAAATTAAATTTAGATTAGTTATTTAACTTATAATCGTCGTATACCATAATATGTAATACAGTTATGTGAAACAAATTATAATTGTTAATATTTTTACCAACTTCAACAAATCGTAGAACATTAATGGACTAACCTTCTCCAGAGCTTTCAACTCAAACATTTTTCTAAAAATTCGTTTCGCAAAATGGATATTTTTAATTTATCACTAAACAATATAGTAAAACAAAAAAAAAAAAAAAGCCGATAAGATAATGGTGGTGGAAGTTCGTCCTTCGTCGCTTCGCTCCTCGGACAAGATAATGGTGAGGAGTGTATAGCACTTTCTATCATGGGATCACCTGGTTTACGATAGTTTAGTTGTATGGTACTTTACATTTGAACGCAATGATAAATCATTGTAAGTTAAGTACAGGATACAGTAGTTGGGTGGGATACACGAGATGCATTGCTAGATTAGGCATTATTGGATAGATTTTGGAATTATTTTATATTATAAAAAAAAAAACGATTCTGAACGAAGATGAAGATGTCAGCCTTAAATTGTAATATATATTTTATTTTAATATCCTAGATTGGGTTAAATTTACATTTGTCTATTCATGTGACTTCTGCTCGTGAGCATTGGACAAACCAGGATGTGCATAGATAGGGCGTAGGTAAATACCATATTATTTGCCTAAATGCACTATCGTGACGGTACCACCCGACCCCGCCGTCCATATATGCTGAATGCTCCGTGGCTACGTCTATTTAAATATTAATAATTAATAATAATATATAAAATCCGCATGTTTATGGAACTGATACACACATTAAAATAACTGGAAATTGGAAGTTAGTAACGTTCTATTCAACCATGTAAAGGTACGTTATACACCTTGTGTTTACAATCTACCAATATTTTGTATAGAACAGCTGTCAGCTACTGATTATATTATAATAAACTTAATCTATTTAATTATCTTTATCAGCTGTGATATTACATAATAATATGTTCATTTCTTATCTTTGAATACAACAATTTTTATACATTTTCAACTACAAAATAATTTGCAAATACTCGTGATTTTGACAAATTTTGTCGATTTTTGAACTTCAACTGCTTATAAAAGAAAATTGTGCCTATGTATTTGAATAATTTTTGAATCACTCTTAGATCAACTTATTCAAAACCTTCTATTAAATTTTCAAGCGATTTGGTAGGGCCAAAAAATTGTTATCGACTTTTATAAAAAAAAATCTAAGAAAAATCGAATTATTCAAATGCCTATAAATAGCTAAAAAATAAACGAAATATTTTGAAAATACAACTATGTAAAGAAAATGCCTATTTAAACATTTTGTAAAAGTTTTATGTTTCTACGACCTATACTTTTTGAATAAGAACAAATATCAAAAATCAATGATGCCTAAATTGTTATTTTACGCGATTATGTGAAAAAATTGTAATTTCAAACACTCATAAAAATTTTTGATTTTATTCCAGTGCAAATTTTTTTACAGATAATTGAAGGAAAACGTATGTCAAACTTTGTACCGAATTTACAATTCTTAGTTTTGAATACTTAAAATTTTATGAATTTTCAACTGCAAAATACATAGCAAATATACATGATTTTGACGAATTTTGTCAATATTAGCACTTATAAACGCTTATAAAAAAATTTTGTGCCTATGTATTTTTATAATTTTTGAATGGGAGTTAGAACAACTTATGTGGACCCTTCTATTAAATTTTCAAGTATTTCGTCCGAGCTACATTTTTTTTATCAACATTTATAAAAAAAAAAAATTAAAAAAATCGAATATTTCAAATGCCTATAAATTGATTAAAAATAAGTGAAATCTTTTGAAAATAAAATTATATAAAGAAAATGCCAATATAAACAACTGATAAAATTTTCAAGTTTCTACAACTTATACTTTTTGAAAAAAAAACAAATAGCAAAAATCGTTTGAGGCTAAACCGTTGTTTAACGTGTTTTTGTAAAAATTTAAATTTCAAACACTCATAAAATTTTTTTGTCTGAATCCGGTAGAGTTTTTTTTGCAGATAATTGAAGAAAAACTAATGGAAAACCTTGTACCAAATTTTCAAAACTTAGTTATAAAAGAAAAAAATTTTACGATTTTTCAACAACAAAATTATTTGCAAATTTTCGCAATTTTTACATATTTCGTATAAATTGTAACTTTGAGCACTTATAAAAAAAAATTGTGACTTACGATTTTGGATTTTTTTTTATCAGTTATGGAACAACTTATAAGAAACCTTGTATTAAATTTTCAAGATTTTCTGGCAAAAAAAAAAAATTTTATCGTTATTTTAAAAAAAAATACTTAAAAAAATTGAAAATTTCAATTGTCTATAATTAGCTCAATAAAAGTCAAAATACTTTGAAAATTTAACGGTGTATAGAGAACGCTAATCTAAACATTTGGTGAAAATTTCAAGTATTTACATCGATTAGTTTTTGAGTTATAGCAAAATAAAAAATTTGATTTTGTCGAAAACTGGTTTTGCGTAAAATATACCGTTTTTCCCTCATTTTTTAAGGGTTTTTCCCGGCGCGTTAAAAAAATATTGAAAATTTTTAACTTTTGACCCCCCAAAGTACCAACTAGATTCAATTTCCTTTCAGAAAAGTTGCTATATAAGGCAATCGAAGCATTTTTACTGCCCCAAATCGTGTCGACAGACACAAAAATAAAAAAAAAAAAAAAAAAAAAAAAACACACATCATTGTAAAATCAATACATTCTTCACTCCGTTCAGAATCTAAAAAAAAGTTAAAAATAATGAACAGAAAAAAGTTATTGTATTTGGCAAATAGATTTGACTCACTCATTATACATACATACTATATTTTATTTGACAGTAAGTTACCAGGTATAAAACGTGTATCTCCATTTGTTCAGTAATAGGTACACTATAATGTCAAATTAAAAAAAAATTGGTATTTAATTATAAACAATAATGTTTTGTTAAAAAATTTAGTTCACGTAAGTGAAAAAAAAAACTAGATTCTATAATTCAGTTCAATTTATTTCTCACTCAAAACAATTATTAATCATGAACCCAATGTTCCATTATTACATTATTGTATGCGTAGTGGTATATTCTCATATTTTATTTTATTAGATGTTATTTAATTTTATGCAGAAGACAATTTATTTTAATATTAGTTTTACAATTATGTTTTTTTATACCTGTAAATTTATTTTCAAGTAAAACAAATACTACATTCTGGAAAGTTTGTAAATAGTTTATCATGGGGAATCATTTGAAAATATTTACTATAATATTCACCAAAAGTTCAATGAAAAATAATAATTTTCCGTCAAATACGACTAACAAAATCAATTTATCTATACCATTAAAAGATATAAACTATGACTCGACAATTACCAACAGATTATTTTTTCGAGTCTAAAACAGATATTTAGTGTACATGTATAATTTCAATAACTGACATACATAACTGTAAAAAATAAATCAAAGATTTTATTACATTTTTAGTGTCAATATTTCTATTATAGTAAAGGTGAATGAAAAAAAAAAACGATTTAACTACCATTTTCGGTGTTAGAATATTAAATAATACCTATGTAATTATACCGAAAATTTCAAATTATTATAAAATATTTTATTTACGCTGCTGAAAATTATAACAGGCATCGAAAATATTTGGCCGCATATGCTCACGAATCTTATCGTCGTATTTTTAGCGAGAATACACTAAAAAAATTTCAAACAATTAGTAAACACCGACTCCAGACAGACGGGAGAGAATGCGAAAGAAAAGAAGAAGACAGTAGTATGCCGTTACTCTCCTCCTTTCCAAATACATCGCTGATTATAACGAGATAAAATATCCATGATATTTAATCGTGCATGACTTATTTCACTTAACCGTGAGATTTAAATGTAAATATACGAGTTGTTATTTATATTTCAAGTATTTCACAGTTGTAAACATAGATCGACGGGGGGCATACGCCATTTGTGGTTACCCAATCAAATAATAAACACTGTTTACAGTCCGAAGAAAAAGTTTCCTACGTGTAATAAAAGTTTGGATTCAAGACGATATGCCTGTTTAGTGTAATAAAGTATGCAAAAATCACGTACGCATGACGTATAGACACAAAATCACGGTATTAGGACTTTTCGACCGTGTTAATACGGTTGTCTGTTATCGTCACGAGTTTATCTTTAAACTTTCATAATATACATCACAATAATCTATTATTATCGTATTTACAGTAAAAGTGCGATAAACATTCCTCCGAGGTGTAAGGGCAAGAATAACTACTGCCCGGTTCGAACGATAGTGACGAAGTATTTTTTTTTTTATTAAATTTAGGTGCACTCCTAACTTTAAGTTTGTTTCAATGACCTGTACATTTAAATTACTAATGTTTATTTTTATTTTTATTAATGTTTATTTTTCATTTTTAACTATTTCTATTCCATAAAGTATTTTTGAAAATTTAAAATATTTGTTTGTGCTCATAAGATATTATCAACAAATTTGAAATAATTGAAAGAAAAGTCTATTGTTTGACGTACCTATTTCTATGTTTTTAAGAAATAGAAAAAGATGCACGATTTTATTATTTTTTTAATTCTATAATACGTTAAAAACGGTGAGGATTGAGAAAAAAAAATAATAACGCAAATTGTCTTAAAAATATATCAATTCAAATTTTTATTGATTTTCGTTGTTCTGTCTACTGCGATTCCAAGTGTTGACGGCAACAATTTTAGTAGTGTCAGTGATTTATCTAATTCACACTATCACGGGTGTTTTTTTGTTTTTTTTTTTTGATTTTGTCAGTGACACAAAAACGTTTTGTGCATTTTTATAGACTTTTTAGGTCCTAATAATAACAATAATAACAATAATTATAGTAATAATAATAATAATAATAATAATAATAAAACGTTCAGTAGTTAGACAAATAAATCGACACTGCCGATCGCCGAGCCTCGCCGCGTCGACATCTCGGCTCTCCTACGCGTGTCCGCGTCTCGCCGGGATCCAGGCCTGGAGATCCGTTCGCGGGGCACGCGCACCATCCGGGACGAGGCGTCTAAAAATAGAAAGCGGCCGTGACGTGGAACGCCGCTCTGCCGCCGCCGCTGCCGTCGATCACGTTGTGTGGTGCGTGCGTGAGCGCGTCTTAAAATAACGCGGCCGCGGGATAACGTGTGTGTGTGTGTGTGCGGTGCGCGCGCGAAACGCGTCGTCGCCGTCGCCGTCGCCGTTGTCGTCGTCGTCGTCGTAGTCGTCGGCCACGCGTGTGCCGCCAATAGGTCGCGGACGGTCACGGGGGCCACTGTTGAAACGGCAATAATATTCTTATTACTATTAATATTAATATTATTATTATTATTATTATTCTCCGCCGCCGAACGTGTGCGATTCCCGTCGTTATTGTTCCGACACCGCTCCGTCCGGCAGCATCTCGTCCCTACGGTTCATGACATCGTCCACCACACGGCACCACCACCACGACGACGACGACCGCCGCCGCCGCCTTTTTCGCACGTCACCGCCGGCTGAAACGCGTCCGCGGTCCGAGGCCATCGTCTCCCGGGGGCGATCGCGCAAGTAAGTCCGTCGTGTGCGGGTTGTACGAGATTTTAGCGATTTGTCGTGATGACAATATCGCCAAAGTCGGGGACGTGTGCGCGTGCAACGTACGTACGGGTACAGTGCGCCGCACGCGACACGGTGAGCCGGGGGTGTCCACAGTCCGGTGACTTGATTAGACAGTCGCTTATTGTCTTTCGCCGAGTCGCTCTATATAGATCAGTGGTTCTCAAAGTTTGAACCTAAGGTGCCCCCTCCACTCACTCGGCCACGACACCGACCCGCTTTCTCGAGTTCGTGTTTATAACGAAATAGTCATTCATACTCACGCAGCCCATGACCAAACTCACCGATTTTTTTTCGACGATCGTCGATTCACCGTCAACAATTGAAATTCGGGGTCCGGTCGGTCGGACAGTGGAGTTCCGTCACACACAGAATATCGTCTGAGGGTATTGTAGTAAAATTTAGTCTACAGATAACATATTATCAGAGACAGTGGTGCATTTAGAATATATGCGCCCTGGGGCGAAATAATTGTATTGCCGCTCTCCCCCCCACTAACTTGTTGGTACTCTTTACAAACTCAGACTTCTCCCTCTCCACTCTCAATACTGATATTGTACAATCGCTTTTTCTAGTTTGACGAATTATGTTTTTATGTTAAAACTTTTTACTTTTTCATAAAAAAAAAAAAAAAATATATATATATATATATTGGGCGAGTCTGACGAGAAGACTGTAAAATGAGTATATTTTTATGTAATTAGAGATAGATTTTAATTTTAAGAAACTGAAATATTGGCGCCCCTCAAATCATGGTGCCCGGGGCATTTGCCGCTTTCGACCGCCCTTAAATGCGCCACTGGTGAGAGACCGGTTACAGTGGACGACGGTCGGAGAAGACGGCACGCGTTCCAACGGGCACGGAGGCGTGTTATAGTTTTTACGCTCACGAGGTTTCATGTTTCTCGTTGTTGTTTCACTCGCTTTTCAACCGGGAGACGATAAACGTGTAATACTGCTTTATTGCATCGCGTCGACGGTTAAATCACGTCGTCCGCCGTACACGCATAACAGGTACCTACGCGATCGCGAGCGCACGAAACATTTTTATGCACAACTAGGTTTTATATTACACGCGGCAGCGGCGGGCGATCGAGTAATTTTTTTACACGCTGCTGCCGCCGCCGCCGCCGGGCCTTTCTGCGTACAGACGACAACAACCGCGACGACGACGACGCCGACGAAGATGCGATTATTACACACCGCCGTGCCCGGTCGCGGCCCGCCACCGTACTACACGTTGTCGTGTGGTGACGAGGGGGCACCCCACTAGACTGGGACCAATTTATATGCAAAATAACCGGCGATTATTATTATTATTATTATTATTATCATTACTATTACCATTATTATTATTGTTGTTATTATTATTATTATTATTAGTATTATTATGATCATAATTCACCGCGGCCTCCGCCGGAGGCTGCGCCCGTGTATAACGAATAATACATAGTAATAATTGTATATTGTAATATATACACCTGCAAAGCGCACACCTTCGAGTAGATATATAATGTTATAAATATATATACATGTACGTACGTGCGACACAATATTCTGCGGGGCGTTTATTATTATATTTAATTTACTGGCAATAATCGCCGCCGCCTTCGTCGCCCGAGTCTGATAATCTTACGTCTAGCCATAATGTAGACCACGTGCGGTCGTAACTATATTCGTATGCGCACGTTTAAGAACTAGGATGATTATATATATAGGTATGTTTATACGCACGAATGTTATTTCTCCGTGTGTTTCCATCCTCGAGCACACGGCCACAGGAATAAAAAATTTGTATTTTTAATTCCGAAATTACTCGTGTATCGTAAACAACAATATTACGCGCGCTGTAAAAACGTTATCGTTTTCACTCTAACAAAAATATCGTGTGACGCGCGTGTGCACGGCTCTTGTTAAAACTGTTCGAATCGTTCGAATTTTTCGCATCGTTATCTATTTATGTTAAACGCACTCGTCGTATATTTGTGGACAAATTTTCGCATTTGTGTTTCGATCATACTTGAAAATAGAACGTTCAATAAAAAAAAAACAAAAAAAAAATGTTCTATTACGAACAAAATATCGTCTAAAGTGGTTAAGGAACGTTGCTCCACTCGTTTCGGTATAATTGACATAGTTGGACGGCAACCAAAAATATCTACAAAATGCACCTCTACTGTAAATAATAGTGTATAACAACTAAACGCAACAATGATATTATAACCACTATTCGTGAAAGTATTTTTACGCGGATTAACAAAAGCCACGTAAAAAACTCACTACAGTACACCCGAAACTGTAACGACGGTAGGACATGACTTACTCAGCGTTGTTGTAATGATTATTAATTATAATATTATTATTAGATATAGCATAATCGGTATGTGAAACGGTTACATATTATCATTTTAGTTATAGACGACCGATAAGCACATTCAAAATGTGTTTAAAATTAGCCGAGGCGTGAACGACCATAATCTCTACTAATTTGATGTGTGGTTCAGAGTTTGCACATAGAAAATGTTAGAACTGTACATATATAGTCTTTTGCATAGTAAAAAAAATTGTCACACCTTTGACAGTTAATATTATTACAAATCGTATTCTTAAATATATTTCTTTACTTTTATATTCCTACACTTTGTACGTCTTACAGCACTACGGGCCTTCATTTATTGGTGTGATTCTGCAGCAGGTGATGATAAATTTAATCAAATGATTCGTATACACATAACTCTCATATGGTCATCAGGCTCCATATGACTATAAACCAGAAACACACAATACATTTTAGCAGTGATTTATTTATTTGTTAACTATGATGTCGTACACTTAAACAAATTGTACAATTACAATTTGTAATTAAACAAATTGTAATTCTGAAATAATATACGACAAGCAAAATATACGTAGAATAAACGCGACAACGTTAAATTTGGATGTAATACGAGATATTCAAAAATCATAAATATCAGTGAAGGTGCATGCCTTTCTTACATTTATAGATATTGTTTCGTAAAATAAAATACAAATGATAATTATTAATTGATAATTTAATTAGAATGTATTTATAAATCTAATTTGACTACATGTTAATATGTGAATATCAATTAAAATATTCCAAGAATCGAGTTCATGTTACATTTAATTACCCTATTCAATTAATGGTATCCCTCCACTTTAGTATAACGTCTTAATTGTAAATATTATTACAACAACTAAATTTTGATATTAATTATTACTACTGTTAGATATTTAATTATGTAATGATCGACATTGTAGTTAAACAAAAGTATTTTAGTGTCTAATGTACCTGAACTAGTTATAAAATATTATAATTATGTAAAAACTATATAGTATATACACAACGATTGCGTGCTATGGTATATTTCTAAGTACACGTTACTCATATTGTAAAGTATATACTTACATTTGGTATAGAATAATCTCAAAACTGAGATCCCTCGAAAACCACTGAACTCGTTATATCATTTTTGTTAATCGATTATATTTTGTATTAATTTCAGATTCATTCTACAGAGTCAGCAGTAAATCACAACGGTGTCATTGGGCTAGAAAACGATGTTTATAGTGGTATCGGAAGTAGGACAACGGCTGATTTCTTTCGTTCGAAAACTATGCCCAGGTAATATTGAACAAAGTAGGCATATTAAAATTAATCTTCTCTATCTTGTCATTCTTTTTTCTTTACATTGTGTTTCATATTTCTTTAAGTATAACTAGTGCACGTATACCATGAACCTAACCAAACCTAACCTAACCATACCTAACCATAACCTAAATATAACCTGACCTGACTTAACCTAACCATACGACCGCGTAAAAAACTACAAGTTCAATATATTATATAATGTATTGAATAGTTAAAAGAGAAACGATTTTACAGTAGGATGAAGCATCGCCGCTTAAGTCCGGGATAAAAAGTAAACACGATTTCATATAGTTTTATCGGTCAAGTGGTGTAGGCTACCATCCACGGAAAAAAGTTTTACTGCGGCTACCGTGCCGATGGAGATAGTTTTTATTTGACTTTCAGCGGTCCCGTGGATTTGTCCACTCGTCCGGCCGGCCGTCGGTAAACCCGATGATACTTATATATTAGTATAAGTTTCGTGATTGCAGAAACGCAGTGGTTAGTTCAAACGAAAAGCGAAAATACCAAATTATTAGATATAGTTGAAGTGATTTGTTATTGAAGAGATAAGTTCTAAAAGAATAGTTCGACAGATCATTAAGTGAATCATATATATATTTTTTATCAATATTTAGATTATACATTTAAACCTTTAATATATATATATATATATATTATCCCGAATTTTTCCACGAATAAAATAAATACGATTGTATTACGATGATTGATAACTTATTCAGAAATTTTCTAATTCTACTTCAAACTCGCAACTAATCGATAGAAATCCTCACGCACAATCGCCGAAGACCGTTCGGCGATCGTTTATCGCCCGTAAAAGTATACAGTGGTATTAAATGCACATTTATTATTACAACAGTAGTTCGAAACGAATTCCACAGCTATAATATTACGTAATATTACTCGCACAATAGAACGTATATATACCCGCTACCGTTGTCGGTGCCCCTATTATATCGCGCGATACGTCTATCGGTTTTGAGCTTATTGTGTATACGTCGCGCGTGTGTATAACTTTTGTGCCCGTCGTTCCTATTCATCGCCGCCGTCTTATATAATATGTATACGTACATGAATGGTAAATGCTAAAAGGCCGACGACGAGTGGTGATGAAGGGCTTTTAAAAATCCGCTCCCTCCGCGCCACGCGCACGTCGAGCAGCAACAGAGCAACCGTACCGCACTGCCTCCTCGCGCGCGTACGTCCATCTATCTTCATCGGCCGTGCGTGTTGTATTTATCGTCGTCGTTGACCCCCGCGCGGCACGGCGTGGCGTACGGTCCGAACGACCTTTTCCGCTAAACACGGCGACGCTATTAGAAAAGAAAAAAAAAACCGCCACGATTTCCGGTGAATTTTACATAACAACATGTCAAAAAAGGAAAACGTACGAGGAGACCTCTTACCACTCAACTCGTCGATACCCATTGTGTTTTGCCGTGGCGGCGGCGTTCGTATTGTAGCGCGTGAACTTAAGTGTATGTGACGAAAACTACCTCCACCGTCGCCGTCCAAGAGTATAAATATAGTGTAGGCGATTTTCTCGATTTTCCACTAATCGCGAGCGTGCGGTATACCTACATCAATAAACGACCTCCGCCGACGAAATGATTGATCGCCGTTCACCACCGTCGTCCACCACAGCTGCCGGCGCGGAGTTCACCCCTCGCCAGTAATACGCAATATAAAGGTATACCTACTCGCCCCGTCATGTTCTTGTATTGTGTGTGTGTGTGTGTGTACATGCGTGTGGGGGTCCAGTGCTATCGTACGAGTAGACGGCGACGATGATCGAACACACATTATAAGCATACATCACGCGTATTCTTATCGCGTCGTCCAGTGATAGTGTATGCGCGTGTGTACGCAAAGTACGTTGAAAGATAAAAGTGCAGCGAGGTATTTAAAACGTACGGTATCGCACAGGAATATTATAATTCACCTTGAAAATGTGAAAACACATTAGGGCATGGGTCGGCAATAGGCGACCCGTGGGCCAAATCCGGCCCGCGGGGAGGAAATAACTGGACCGCCGAAAATATTTTTCTTAGACGTCGGTTTTCCTCACATCTTAGAATTCCTTATAGACTTTAGATATTTCATCCGTTTTTTATGACGTAGGTGATTGGAGATTACGGTAGCGAATACATTAATTATCTTAAACTGTGATGTAATACGAAAATAAATACATTGATTATTATATCTAACTAATTTTGAAGTTTTTTCTGGCCCTCGAAAATTAGTTTTCAAATTATCCGGACCGACATAGAAATCAATTGCCGACCTCTGCATTAAAGTGTCCTGCAGTCTAGTGTACTCGTAGCGACGCGGTATTCATTTGATTTGTATTATTAATACCTGTTATTATCGCGAACGGGTTCACAAGCGTGTACGTTAATGTTTGTGTCTGTGCCTAGAAGAACTGCAGCTGGTAATATGATGGATGACTACAGCTACGGAAACGGTAACGACAGCGACGGAAACGTCACTGGAGTCAGCATAAGAACCGGTAGCGGCCACCGTCAATGGCCCACCTCTTCGGCGGACATTGTCGAATACGACTCGTCCGTCGCGGCAGACGCTCCGGCCCTGCAGCAACAGCAGACCCAGTTTCTACTACCTCAACAGCAGCAACAACGGCAACGGACCAACAAGTTCTCGCAAAGGTCCGGGGCCGACGTCACAGTTAATTCCAACGCCAACTATGCCGGAAAGTCGTCGATCGTATCGGCGGGCGCGGCGGATGATTCGGCCAACGGCAACTCCAAATACAAATGGAAAAAGAGAGCCTTGTACGTGTTTCTCGCTTGTCTGTTGGCCGTCGTCGTCATCAATCTATCCTTGACACTGTGGTTCATTCGGGTTACACAGTTTACGTCGGTAACTATTCAACGCTATATTCGTACTCGTTATTTTATTTTCCACGGCCGTTTTATGTAAATATCATAGTTTGACGACGGTGTCGATCGCCGACGATAACGCACAACATACTGTCCTGGTGAAATTAGAGTTTCTATTATAGATCACATACCTATACATAATCACACACAATCAAAATACGTTTTTGATCTACGTTTGATCGAATCATTAAAATTCGATGAAATCTTGTCCGTCTCGGTCATTGCGAAATTGCACAGGAGAGCGTCCGTTACAATGCTATTTAATTGTGGTACCCCGACAAAATATCGCCGGTAAAATATCGCGTGACCAAAATATCGCAACTAAAATATCGCGAAACCATTATATCGTAAAGAAATAACACAGCCGTACATTATTATCGCATCTGTATATTGCATTTGACTTTATCTTATCTCATCGTATCTTTTAGCTAGCAATGCATTCAAGACATAATCGAGAGTTTGAAGATTATCTTCAAGGTATTTCATTAGGTATATATTCATATACTTCCATTAATTTATTAATATACATTTATTTTTTTTTAATACTTATATCAATTTTATTAAATTATACATATTTTTATCATTTTTATCAATTTCACTGTATATTAATATACCGATATTATCTATATATGCTTAAAAGTTAAAATATATTATTTATTTATAATTAAATTACTGCTATATTTCATGCTGGCGATATTTATTCCATGCGATATAATGGTTTCGCGATATTTTAGTTGTGATATTTTGTTCACTCGATATTTTACCGGCGATATTTTGTCGGTGATTCTTTTATTGTCAATCGTATTTTTAACGTTTTCTATTTTTACGTGCTCCCCAAATAATTACTTAATTTTTAGTAATCGTGCTGAATTTAATTAATCTAGCTGACGATAAAACGCAAAAGACGATAATTTATTTACAACTGTCTTCGTTTTTCGTTCGGATTATAATGTTCCGTCGCAGTACTATATTAGAAAATTAATTGGCAACGATCGCATGTATTAAATATCGAACGCAATAAGATAATTTACAGAATGTTTATGGGCTGTTGAATTTTTCATAAAAATGAAGTAGTTAATGTTGGTTCAACGACGCTTTTTGTCGACAAATTAAAATATTATAATACTTTTGACGGCGGTGCATCTACTCGTATAGTAATCAAAAGATCGTTACCAGCGCCAAATCCATCGCATTCATTATATTATAATCTCTTTATTTACTACTATTACCCGAAGCGTTTGTTTTTTAATTAAAAAAAAAAATAATAATAATAATAATGAATAAACACGATGCATTCAAATTTATTATATTGTGTAAAATTGGCCTCGATTACGGTCATATCTCGCCGGTAAACGCTGCCAAGGTATACTGTGCGCCAGCAAGTGGTTATTGTCGGTATTGTCGGTTAATGAAACATTGAAATCGAGTGGTAAATTAGCCTCGATGAGACGACGAATGGTGAAAATAACAGTAACGCTCTCGAGGATATCTTTGAATATGTAAACATAATGTCCGATACTTGTGTCTCACGATCATTATTATTAATTACCATATAATTATATTAAACTTATGCATTTTCTACATTCACATTACTGTTATTAGAGTAGCCCGGAATTCGTGTACCTATATTTAATTTTGTTACTTAAAAAAATGTCTTGACTAATTATAATAATCTTAGTTGAATATCTCAATAATTATCAATTCATTAAAGAGTAAATATTTAAAACAAGGAATGTAGGATATTTTATGTCATACTAATTAATTTCATAATTCCATGAATTTGAAAAATCGAACTGAGTCATAAATGTATTAAATAATAATACAAACACGTTACACAGGTGTTATTGTTCAAGTATAACATATATATTTAACCTCCAATAATGCAGTGATTCATTTATGTGCTGAAATCAAAATGTTCAACTTTATGATCTTATTCCAGAATAAAGATAGTGTATTCATTGTTAGGTCTGCTACATATTCCATCAATCATAGGAAAAATAATATATGATCAGTAGTGATGATGAGAGGAGTTTGGAGAAAGGATTTTAATGGAGAATATGGCGTAAAGTTAAAGTACATAATATCATAAGGTTACAGGTAGTAGGTATGACTGGCTTTGAGTAGGTACGTATACGGCGAGATGTGATGTCTAAGATCTTCTATATTGTAATAACGAATACATTATACATACAATATAATATTATGTGTTAGTCCTAGACACGTTTATGTAAATATGGTTACACGCCAAAAACCGTGCGCCGCATTGTGGACTGTGAACATAATTTATATCTTGTCTATTTATCATGTCGAATAATTAGATTCCAATACTGAACAGTTAGTATGTTAGTATGTTTGTATATAAACTAATATAACTAATAGTGATAGTATGTTTATTATGATCTTATAAATAAGGAGTAAAAAGGATAAATTGATTTAAATTATAATTTTAAGTTTTCTATAATAATTGTACTCTGTGCAAAATAATAATTTTTTTTACAAATTATAAGAAACTATAATAATAATTTATTGATTTTTATCGTTTTCTCGATTGCGATAATTCTTATTTTTCAATATCTAATTGTATACATATCATTTGGTGAACTTAATATCAAAATAGTTTCAGTTGAAAAAGAGAAAAAAATATTTTCAAGTTAGTTCTATTTGGAATAAATACCACTAAAAATTATTTTATTTTATGGATTCAAAGTAAAACATTTTATTCAGACCATTTTTAATTTATTTTCTACGCCTTTTAAATATATTAATTTCATTTAAGCGAAAATATTACTTCTCGACAGTCAAGTGTTAACGTTTTAAAAATATGTAGTTTCCAAAATAAAACTACGACTTATAAGTACTCGTAATTTTCATTTAAAACTTTTTACAATCAATCAAGCAGATCTATTGAAAATTAAAGATAAAATAAATAGATACCAGGTATATAATAAAAATAATTATACAACCGGGTGGTAAGAAATCTGAACTTCAACAAGCCAAGTAATATTACGTTTACGATCGTGGTGTAACGGTGTTAGCGAATAAAAGACGTATCGCGTCGTCGTCTTAGCCCGTTACGAGCATGCCGATTACGTGCAAGGGCGAAGGGATTTGTAACCGTGTCGGGGCGCCGGTGGCGAATTTTAATAAAGGACGCGCGTGGGTGAGGGACGAAGAGACCATGTTGCACGAAGTGAAGTGAGAAGAGTACGCGCATGAAAAACGTACGTGATTTATGATATAATGTATAGGTGCACTCCAAGTAGTAGCGATATTTCAGATAAACCTGTCGGAGACCGACGAAGACCGCGGAGGCAACAGTGGTGATGTTATTGTAATAATATCGTGTTTTCGTTAGACTATATATATTAAAATATCTGTCCTGTGTTGTTTGAAATGAATAGAGGTAAAAAAAAGAGGGGAAAAAAATCTTCAGCCA
Organism: Therioaphis trifolii; assembly: GCA_027580255.1. Classification (NCBI taxonomy): domain Eukaryota; kingdom Metazoa; phylum Arthropoda; class Insecta; order Hemiptera; family Aphididae; genus Therioaphis; species Therioaphis trifolii. Next base: position 13,458,955 of record CM050405.1, on the reverse strand, counting down.
GAACGTTGTAATCAAGATTCACGAAAGCGTCAGGTGGGCGTGGAGAACAGTTTTGTAATGATAGTATTATTGTTGTATTGCATTACTATATTATATGAACCGTAATCTAATTTTGATGTAGTTTATAAAAAGAATACCAATTTCCATTCGAACTCAAGAAAATTAAAAATTATTAGCATTATAAATGTTAGCTGTACATTTTATACAGTTGCAAAAAAAAAAAAACAAACATTTTAAAACAATATTTAATAATTTTGTTTGTTATCATACTTAAAAAAAACAACTAACAAATAGAATACATTGAATTTTCAGTAGGTTTTCATAAGAAATTATTGATTATCAATCAGAAGATATCATCTGGATATTAATTACGATTAGTGTCTAGTATTAAATAAAATTCTCAGTATATTATAGATTATATAATGATAGATGTATAACGACATCGGTGACGACAAGGAAGAAAACAAATTAAAGTTCGTCCCCATATTGGTCGACAAAGTGAAGTAGAGGTAATATTATACGTGAATAACATTTTCCATCGTCGTTATGCGCAATATACGTCTATCTTTCCCATTTTTGCCTTTGTCATGTGTTAGGGCGCATAAAGAACCTTGGTTTAATAATTAAGTATCTACAAATATTGGTTTGACAGTAGTGAAGTAAATGTGTTATATAAGTACATACTTTAATCAGTTTTAAATGTTGATAATTATATTTTTGATTGGGTCAACAATAAAAAAAATTACGTACTTTTGGGGTATTATTTGCTCCTCGAGTAAGAAAATGAAGATGACAGTATTGGGTTTAAAAGAAATGACAGATAATTTCTTTAGAAAAACGAACTTGAGGAAAACTTCAGTATAGAAGTCTACGGTTTATATATTTTATCATTTTTAGGCTATTGGTCAGTAGGTTTTTTTATCAATCCTGCTAAACGTTTTCTTGTTTGACAATGGGTAATTTTTTTCCCCAAAAGTTTCAAAACATGTCGTTCTATCAATATCCAAATGTTTGTGATAATTAGATGGTTCAATACTTTTTTATACATATAATATAGTTGAAAATTGATATAAAAACAGTAAATTCTTTAAAAGTTGTATAATTGTTTACTTAAACGCTTATGAAAAAACTCCTGACTTTCAATTTCTGAATTTTTTTTAGTATCGTTAGTGAAGCATATGAGTGTAATCATACTAAATTTTCACAACTTTTTGTCAAATTTCAAACATTACATAAATAAAAAAATAAAAATCTTTGTCAAACCAATTTTCTAATAATATTATAGTATAATTTTCTAATAATATTAAGCTATAACAATTTAAAAGAATTCTGATAATTATATACTTACTGAACGATATAATATATTTCACTTTGATTCGTTTCTAAGAACAAGTTTTTTGTTTAAATTGTCATCTACTTATAATACAGGGGGTTTCTCGGATACTTAGCAAATAATATCATATTGAGCAAATATTCATGGAACACGCTGTTCTAAATCATTACGTATGTCAGTATTGCTTATAACATTTTTAAGCCAAAATAAGTACAAATTTATTCGTGAATTCATCAACGCGTTTGTTAATATTCATATCAATTATTATGTCCGTAGTTTGTATTTATAATATACAGTTAGTGGATGATGTGAGTACGCGTAAGGTTTTCCATCGACAGATATTATTTAAAATATAATCGATTGACTTTTGACCAACTTAATGAATGTATCAATGTGTAAACAGCCAAGATTTTAATTTGATTAATGGTCACTTCTTTCTATGAAAAATTTGACTTCTGTATTCACAAAGTTTAATTATAAGCTTAAAATCAAATCGTCACATAAAGAAATATACTGATGTCGTGAAAATACCTAATATGACTGATGTATACAATTTTAATAGTTGTAAACACGATTGGATTAGCACTATACAAAACACAATATGCTTAACAAAATTAGATTTATACATGTACAATTGTGTTTTTTTATGAAAAACTTATACTGATAAATATCGTATTTCAGGAAGGTATGGGTTCGTTGAAGATCACGAACGGTGGACTCAAGTTGTCCGGTCGAACTTTGGTCACCAATCGACTGGTGGCGTCAGCAATCCGTTCGCGGATCGGTCGGCCGCTTCTTGTTGAATCCACTGCTAACATTACGCTGACCACTCGTAACGCACAAGGTCGCATGTTAAACAGTCTCAAACTAAGTAAGTGTGTGACATTATTGAATCATATTAATAAATGAACGTGTTCTTATTCATACAATGCCAATGTAAAACGTACATGGATTATGAAGTTATTATCTGTTAAGATGTCGGTCAATTAGTCGGATCGAAATCACACGATTCTGAAGATTTTTAGTTCGTACGACACAAATTATTAAACGTAATTTCCAGTTATTATTTCAATGTCGTTATAAACCATGGTCTCTGCTGTAATTGTTCTGTTTATATACGACACCGGATCCTTCCAATGTATGTTATTGATTTGATTATTATTACAGCAAAAGATGGATTAGAATGCGCACAAGCAGATGTGTTTAGTGTCACCAATCATCAAGGTAAGACGTTGTTCTCGGCCGAAAGGAAAAAGGTGATAGTCGGTGCTGAAGAGCTTCACGTCACAGGTGATGTTTAGAGTATAATATTTATAATATGTGTGTACATATAGTTGAATAGAATTACAACACATTCTAGAAAGTCAATAACACGTTTAAATATTATAATAATTATATTAACTATGAATTCATCAATACCAATTTGGTAGATTTTATTTTAAAACGAGTTCTTTTTTCCCTATCAAGCAATACTTTGAATTACTTTTTACATAAATATCGTATATAATCATAATACAATTATTCTAATAACTGTATAAAAAAAAAAAGTATGTAAATTTAAATATTAAAATAAACTGACATTATTTTGGATATTTATGAGTTATTAAAACGTACAACTGAGGCACTGAGACCCAGATTTGACTAGGTACTCTAAACACATTTAAAAATTATATTCATAATATACAACATCAACAATAATATTTCGTGTATAGTTTATTTGATTTGATTAAAATCATAATAGAAAACTGAATATGGTAAATGATGTTATCACCAACGTACACAAAAACAAAATTTCAAACCAATATCATATTCTAAAAATTAGATTATACTTCAAGTATGCAAGTGGCAGTCAAAATTGATAGATTTAAATACGTTTTCCGTCAAAATAAATTGGTTTCAAAAAAATTGTTGAATAAAAACTTGATTACACTCCATTGTAACTAAAAACAAATTTCATTGAATAAGTTGTTGACAGCATAAGAATAAAAATAATAATTTAAAAAAAAAACATGAAATACATTTATTTATTATTGTTTATAAAATAAATTGTTTTAATTTAGTCGCATGAATAATATCCACCCTCAAAAACAATGTAAAATTAATATTTCAATGCCACCTAACGGATACTTACCGATTGTTACTAGAATATTATAAGCATTTTCCGTTAAAATTATATTTATTATTGTCATAAGTTCAAATAAATCGTATTCAATCATAAAATATTAGATGAATTTCAAAAATATATTTTTTTAAATTGTATACTGTTTCAAATAGATTACCTTTGATAACTACTTTGTAATCGATTTCAATTAGTTAGTTATTTAACCATGTCCATTTCGATTGTTGTAGGTTCTGGTGGAGCTGTATTTCAAGGGAGTGTACAAACACCATTGGTTCGAGCTGATCCACGCCACGACCTGAGGTTAGTTCTTATATTTTATACCTTGCAAGTTACTGATCAAACTTGGAATATACTCTGTAAAAATCGATCAATATGTTGCTTACAGAAAATTGGGTAATATAGATTTGTATGGACACTGGACATATATTATATTTCAATGTAGAAATTTGTCACATATTATTTTGGGTTATTGTACTTAGATAAATGAGCATAAAAATTAATAGTTATTATTATACTGAAAATGGATCTTATGTATGCATGAAAGAAATAAAGTACTGTCATGAAAGTACAAAAAAAAAAAAAAAAAAATTAATTCGTTTGAAATCAAAATATTCTATGAAAATGTTTATAATGTTTCATTGGTAAAATAATAAAGCTAAAAAAAAACGTTTTATTTCCACACAATGATTTTTTAATTAAATGTAATAATTTTCACACATATTATATAAATGACAAATAAAGGCAGTCAAATGTTTGGACAATATTATTATAAAGAGCAATTATAAAAAAGCCGATAAGATAATGGTGGTGGAAGTTCGTCCTTCGTCGCTTCGCTCCTCGGACAAGATAATGGTGAGGAGTGTATAGCACTTTCTATCATGGGATCACCTGGTTTACGATAGTTTAGTTGTATGGTACTTTACATTTGAATGCAATGATAAATCATTGTAAGTTAAGTACAGGATACAGTAGTTGGGTGGGATACACGAGATGCATTGCTAGATTAGGCATTATTGGATAGATTTCGGAATTATTTTATATTATAAAAAAAAAAAACGATTCTGAACGAAGATGAAGATGTCAGCCTTAAATTGTAATATATATTTTATTTTAATATCCTAGATTGGGTTAAATTTACATTTGTCTATTCATGTGACTTCTGCTCGTGAGCATTGGACAAACCAGGATGTGCATAGATAGGGCGTAGGTAAATACCATATTATTTGCCTAAATGCACTATCGTGACGGCACCACCCGACCCCGCCGTCCATATATGCTGAATGCTCCGTGGCTACGTCTATTTAAATATTAATAATTAATAATAATATATAAAATCCGCATGTTTATGGAACTGATACACACATTAAAATAACTGGAAATTGGAAGTTAGTAACGTTCTATTCAACCATGTAAAGGTACGTTATACACCTTGTGTTTACAATCTACCAATATTTTGTATAGAACAGCTGTCAGCTACTGATTATATTATAATAAACTTAATCTATTTAATTATCTTTATCAGCTGTGATATTACATAATATTTTCATTTCTTATCTTTGAATACAAAAATTTTTATACATTTTCAACTACAAAATAATTTGCAAATATTCGTGATTTTGACAAATTTTGTCGATTTTTGAACTTCAACTGCTTATAAAAAAAAATTGTGCCTATGTATTTGAATAATTTTTGAATCACTCTTAGATCAACTTATTCAAAACCTTCTATTACATTTTCAAGCGATTTGGTAGGGCCAAAAAATTGTTATCGACTTTTATAAAAAAAAATCTAAGAAAAATCGAATTATTCAAATGCCTATAAATAGCTAAAAAATAAACGAAATATTTTGAAAATACAACTATGTAAAGAAAATGCCTATTTAAACATTTTGTAAAAGTTTTAAGTTTCTACGACCTATACTTTTTGAATAAGAACAAATATCAAAAATCAATGATGCCTAAATTGTTATTTTACGCGATTATGTGAAAAAATTGTAATTTCAAACACTCATAAAAATTTTTGATTTTATTCCAGTGCAAATTTTTTTACAGATAATTGAAGGAAAACGTATGTCAAACTTTGTACCGAATTTACAATTCTTAGTTTTGAATACTTAAAATTTTATGAATTTTCAACTGCAAAATACATAGCAAATATACATGATTTTGACGAATTTTGTCAATATTAGCACTTATAAACGCTTATAAAAAAATTTTGTGCCTATGTATTTTTATAATTTTTGAATGGGAGTTAGAACAACTTATGTGGACCCTTCTATTAAATTTTCAAGTATTTCGTCCGAGCTACATTTTTTTTATCAACATTTATAAAAAAAAAAATAAAAAAAATCGAATATTTCAAATGCCTATAAATTGATTAAAAATGAGTGAAATCTTTTGAAAATAAAATTATATAAAGAAAATGCCAATATAAACAACTGATAAAATTTTCAAGTTTCTACAACTTATACTTTTTGAAAAAAAAAACAATTAGCAAAAATCGTTTGAGGCTAAACCGTTGTTTAACGTGTTTTTGTAAAAATTTAAATTTCAAACACTCATAAAATTTTTTTGTCTGAATCCGGTAGAGTTTTTTTTGCAGATAATTGAAGAAAAACTAATGAAAAACCTTGTACCAAATTTTCAAAACTTAGTTATAAAAGAAAAAAATTTTACGATTTTTCAACAACAAAATTATTTGCAAATTTTCGCAATTTTTACATATTTCGTATAAATTGGAACTTTGAGCACTTATAAAAAAAAATTGTGACTTACGATTTTGGATTTTTTTTTATCAGTTATGGAACAACTTATAAGAAACCTTGTATTAAATTTTCAAGATTTTCTGGCAAAAAAAAAAAATTTTATCGTTATTTTAAAAAAAAATACTTAAAAAAATTGAAAATTTCAATTGTCTATAATTAGCTCAATAAAAGTCAAAAGTGTTCAAAAATTTTACCACGTATAGATGATTTCAATATAAACATTTGGTGAAAATTTCAAGTATCTACAATTTTTGGTTTTTGAGTAACGGCTAAATAAAAAAATCGATTTCGTCGAAAACGGGTTTTGCACAAAAAGTACCGGTTTTTCCTCATTTTTTGTTTGTTTTTCCCGTGGCATTTGAAAACTTTTGGGAATTTTCACTTGTGACCTCTCTAAGGTACCTCCGATATTCGTTTTGCCACCGAAAACATACCCTGAAGTTCAAAATTGAAGCATTATTTCGAGTAGTTATGGTGTACACAGACACAAAAACAAAAAAAAAAAAAAAAAAAAAAAAAAAAAAAAAAAACAAAAAAAAAAAAAAAACACACATCATAGTAAAATCAATACATTCTTCACTTCGTTCAGAATCTAAAAGTGTATCAAAGATGATATTTTTGTAAATCGAGAACCTTAAAACAAATGACTGTAGTTTAGACTTTAGGTAGTAGAAAGTTATATTATTATCTGTGTTACAAATAACCAAACTTTATAGAAAATTTACTGAAAACTACTGGGAATTTACAAAACCACTATTTATTATACAGTATACATGCATGATATATACTATATAAACTAAATATGGTTGATTGTCAATCGATATATTTACCGTAATATGAAACTTATGAAAACTAAAAAGTATTTCAGAAATAAATAAACTCATAAAATAAGCGATTTTTCACGATTTAATTTCATAACCGTAATCGTTTGTACAACGTGACATCATTTGGTCCATTTCGGACAAATTCGGACAAATCACGTCAATCGTTTTAATTGTAATAATATTATTATTGCCAAATTGTCAACTTCTATAGAGTTTACGCACGCCAAAGTAGTAGTGATGGCGATAAAATTAGTGCGTGCAGCATTTTGCCGGAACATTAGTTTTTACCGTCACTCCCTCCGCTTCAGTGTAGTATGTGAACCCAACCGATAAAATACTAACGACACTATTACACCACCGTAAAATCGTAATGGTTTTCACATGCGTGTTCGTCGTATTATGTACAGGTTGGAATCGGCGTCTCGAAGACTCGAGCTGAGTGGTCCCCAAGGAGTGACCATCGAGTCCAGGGCCGGTGACATAACCGTGTCGTGTCTGATGGACGTCAAACTACAGTCTATATCTGGAGGGGTGAGTATTTAATATGTCTCCCATGTCTTAATCATTATCGTGCACAGTGGCGTAACTATCTCGAAAATCTCAATAGGGGGCTTTTAATCTCACTACATCTGAGCTTAAACTTAGAATTTTTTCTATCGATCCAAAATATTTTTTATGTTCATAGGTTGAAAAATTAGACCCTTGCTGTACTCATTAATATCACTAAAGATATATTTTTAACAATTTTGCAGACGTACAAATTAATAATAACATATGTTGTAGTTTTTTTAATATTTACTCTGTATTGAATAATACAATCAGTAATTGAATTATTTGCCTGAACGTTTCTAGTCATTAGTCAGCACTAACTATGTATTTATAAATTCGTGTTATGGAGTGCAGACAACAGTTCCCGCCCTAAAAAAAAAAAAAAATAGAAGTAAATTAAATATTAACAATCAACTTACAATAAATGCTTACAATTTTTTTTTAAAACCGTACAGTTGTGTATGGAACAATAAAATATTTATGAATATAAAAATATAACATTAAGATATTTCTTTTAAATGTTTTCGAATCTGGGTTATGTGCTTTATTATAGCTCTCACGATTGTGTAACTGATTGCAAGACGTCATATCCATACTTTGTACCCATATACCAATCCTGTCTTACCGCGTCTCCATCATTCAATTCGCTGAATTCATATTCACCAAAACATTATTGACTTTAATACTTTATTTTCAAAAATGACACATGTGACTATGGATACAAGAGTACAATAAGTTGTTCTACGGTGGTTAAATAAAGATAGTGACTATGAATAGACCTTGTATTTCTTCTATGTTTCGTTTTAAAATAATATCAACAAAATCAATATCGTATAACGATATAATACACCATTATAATATTGTGTTCATCACTTTTCTTCATCGTACGTGTACTTTGTAGTTATCAATAAATGTATGATTTTATCCCCATTTTTTTTTTTTTTAAACCACTCCATAACTTTGAATATGATGTTGACTAAGGTCGTAAAACACACTCACAGTGGAATAGAGTAAAGACTAAATTAAAATTAGTCTTTTAAAACAACTGACTTTGTCAAAGAACTCCTCAATAGTTATCGTAGCCGTCACGATGATACGACCATTACCGAGTCGGTGAAAATATTTAAAACCAAATAAACCCAGTACATGTGTATACTATAAATATTCATAATATCGGCGAATTGGAATCCGGTGGAACGTACATGACCTAACCTAACCTAACCTATCCTAACCGTTTTGAATCGCAGATACAAATCGACGCGGCCAGGGTGTTCTTCAAGGGCCTGAAGACGGCCAAGACGTCCACGACCAACCCGGCGGCGGCTGCTGCGGCTGCGTCCGGTCTGCCGATCGTCGGCGGCGGCCACCACAACTCCGTGGGCCGCGGCTCGGGCGGCGCGGGCGACGGAGTCTCCGGGTCCGGCAAGAGGGGCGTGGAGGACAAGTTGCCCAGCGTGTACCAGCTGTGCGTGTGCGGCAACGGCAAGGTGTTCATGTCGCCGCCGGACGGCCAGTGCGCGGCGGACAACGAGAGCCTGGTGTGCCGGTGAACGCGCCCGGAGCTGCCCCCCCCCTCTTGGCGCGGTTTTTCGACGGTCTCGTCGGGGCCCGTACTCGCGGTCGTTTTCCCGACAGGACCGCCGCCGCCGCCGCCGAGATCAAAGATCCATTCAAGGTATAGTACAAAGCACTAAGGTTTTCGCCGATTTTCGCAGACTTCGGCCGCGGCTTCGGTCTCCGGCCGGTCTGCCGGTCGGTCGGTCGGTCGTGTGTGTGCGTGTACATACATCGTCGCATCATAATACACAAATACAATGACATTATCGCGTAGGCACTACATTAAATGTACGTAGTATTCGTTAAGTTTATAATTCCAACGTTGTGAATCAACGTAGTTCCTGTGTCGCCGCCGGGCGCGGGACGATAGAAATACACGACGTTCGCGTACGCCGTACGGTGTCATCACACCGGTGCCGAACGATTTTACGCTCGCTTTGTACAAAACCAGAACGCTTGTTGTCGATTGGCTAGATTTATTTCCCCCTCTATTTCCCCCACCCTATGAGTGCACGGCAAGCGACAAAAATTTATTCACTCCCTCGACGAACGTTCGATTTGATTGCGATCGATCGATCGATCGATTTATATCAAACCATACGTTCGTGGTCCGCGGTTTTTTTTCCTCCGTAAACGCAAAGAATAACTACCCTTTATAGGATTCGGTTTATTCTACCTAAATCTTACACAACGTATGACTCTCGAGCGTTTATTACCCAGTGGTCGACGCTCAGAATTATAACCTACCAAAATTATTCACATTTCGTTTATTAAGAATCGTTTCACTAGTTTACCAATCAATATTGTAGACGTAAGTTTCAATAATACAAGAAATCTCGCCGTTACGTACTTTATGACTAATATAATGATCATACCAGAATTTATGAATCGCTGTTATTGTTATTGTTGTCGGTGAACTGACTGCAACAAATAGTATTGATATTTTTCATGTTTTTCCTTTTAAAAATTAATTTTAATTTTTTTTGTATTCATATATATTATACTTGTTTTATTTGATGTTATTGTTGTACCCTTTTACGTTCTGTTTTCTCCGTTGACAATGAATATTATTGTATCTATACAACTTTGCATTATATATTTACGATTGATTTTCAATAAGTTTATACGTGCATTTTTACGCCAACCTCCTTCCTTATGTAGTATAAAATATACATTATATACGTATTATTATTATAATTATTTGTATCTAGTTATTGTGTACATAATTAATTGATTAACTGTTTTTTTTTTTACTGTACCCTACATGTTATTGTTTGTGTTGTTGATGCTCATGCGTTGTTTTTCGCCGTGTAGGTACATGTTTTATGTTTTACGTGTTTGTACGTCAATATTAAAATCTATTACGTTTAATTGAACCATTTGATTGTTATTATTAACATTGCCTTGTATCAAATTTCCCGGACCATTTGTCATTACGTTATCCTATTCGCACATAATCCTTCGCACATATATTTACATACAATATGGAATACCTGTTGGTAATTTGGCAGAGGAGTGGTAGTCCGACGCATCAAGTAATTCGGTATTTCAGTACAAAAAAGTTTTTGTTAAGAGTGTCCGATTTATTCAAGACAATCACCTGTCACGTTTAATCAAGTTCGTGGGTACATAATGTATTATTCAAATGATGTACAAATTATATCAATTTAGTGTATTTGTAAATATTCAATAATGTCTAACTGCAAAAGATTGTCAGTTATTTGAAAAATGTATAACATTAGTAGTATTTCATAACGAAATAAAATGTAATTTAATAAACACTGTATATTTCCTAAATTCAAACAGTGTTCTACACGGCCACGTGTGTCGGACTACAAAGACGATATTAAACTTAGTTATGAATTATTATAAAATATATGTATGTACGCTTATTTATAATTATTGAGACGTGGACGTTGAAAGCTGATTGAATTAGGAATGTAATTTTCACCATTTCTAAGTATGACGTGCAAACTTAGAAAACATATTATCGATGTTGCAATAAAAGGATCATGAACAGGGATAGAATTGTTTCAGAGCTGTTTTTGATTCTTAGTGACGAATGAAATGGTTTTAAAATGGTGTATTGTGATTTTGGGTAATGCGATTCGTCCGAAATTTCTTTTCAGTATCTCCGTAGATCAGAAATTGAACTATTTAGTACTTTCAACAGATTATTTTTAAATTTCTCTATATTATTTAAAAATGTATAGGAAACTACCAAACACTCAATTGAAATCAGTAAAATATGTAATAAAAAACAAATTATTCAAGAAATTTACTAATTATAACTGACGACTCGACAAAGAGAACTTGGAGACTAAAAGTCCTTTTATACGTTTAATTTAAAAAAAAAAAAAACAAGTATATTATATATAACAGTATATTTAAGATTTAAATTAGATGTTTTTAATATGATTTCTCATTTGATCAAGCGGTATTTTATTTTTTTTAATTATATAATAGGAATGCGTCTGTACATTGTGTGATATGAACACATGTGTTGATCTGATGTATTTCGTTAATTATTATATGGAAACGAAGCCTTTCTATCTGCTTGTGTAAAAATCGTCTTTTTTATTCCAGACCATTTTATTATGACGCGACTATTCTTGTTTTAAACCCAAATCGATTGTTTAGCCTCGGAAAATCGAAATAAAAGGTACACGGGTAAGTAGGCACCTACCTCGCACAACGTGAAAATCATAGGACGCAAATACACATCATTCTTGCATCCCACTAATAACGCTCCCGGATCTAATTTTCAATTCTACTATATCAACAATATCGTCCTCTTTACAACATTTCCACGTACCCGTCCGTAATAATAATAATAATAGAGTGAATTCGACGATCGGACTATTACACTTGTACGGCCGATCTCCTGCATATCCCCGGGACGATCGCAATAAGTCCGCGTGTGTGCGGCGGTGACGATCAACGTAATATACGTCGGCATAATGTCTCGTGACAGCGTAGGTACCACCGAGTAATAGTAATGACGGTATAACGTCGGAAGCGCATACGGCACGCGCGTGCGACAGAGCCAATTTCACGGGCTGCCGGCTGTGCGCCGCCGTGCAGTAATAACGGCGGCGGCGTCGAAGGTACTATTTTTATTTTTTTTTTCTTCTCCTCCGTGTTATTATCATATACAATCGACGGGGGTTGCGCCGGGCCGCGTGATCGTTCTCACAATTCACAACAAGTGCACAATCGCAATCGTACCCACCCCTACGGCTACCATCCCTCAGGCCTCCGCACAGACGGCGATGTGACCCGCGCCGTGCGGACCCGTGCAAGTCCCGCACTGTTTTTCCACAGGCTCGCTGAGATTTTTCTCCAAACCAAAACGATCGAATCGCGCTTTCATAAGCTTCGCCATCGATCGCATCATTATGCCGTTACGACTACAGTTGAAAGTTGGTGACAAAATCACATCTGCCGCGCTTAAAGCGGACGCGTATCGTGTTCATCTCAATTAATCCGTCGAATCGTATGCGTTGTCAGAAACATTGTAGGTTTCACCTCGTGTTTTTGTTCGAATAATATCGTGGTCCGTCATTACATAGACGTGGATTATATTTTCTCGTAGACGCTTCATATAATATAAATATGTGTTACAAAATAATTGATTCTAATGAAGGACTTCGAGAGATATGAATTTTCATGTCAAGCGTCTTCAAGTACCTTATAGTCACTACTTATAGTATACAAATTGACTTCAAATACAGCGTGAATATTTAATAGCGTTCATTACACGGGAAAAATTTGGATTTAATTATTAAAGAATATTGATTTATTTATTTGTTGAACATTTAGGAAAAAAATAAGAAAACTTTTGAAAAAAATTTTCAAAAATAGTTTGAGCTCAAAACTTTAACCACTTTGCTTAAATGACAATTTTTTTAAATTTGAATAACCAATAAAATACATAAAACATGATCGTCCAATATAATTATATTCTTAACAATTAAAAATATATGGAAACAAGCGTGGTTAAAATTTAAAATAAACTCGATTTCTGTAATTTGACTATTTCTAGATATTTACACTTCTAATTTGCAATACGTTTCATATGAGAAATTAAAATTATAACGCTATTGCTTGTCGTTTCGACATTTTCGTGTGATAAGTTCTAAACAGTATTCTATTTCATAGTGTTGTAAATGAGTGTGTGCACGCGCACCCTTAAGTTAATCATATGACATAGTGGTTGCAGTTGAAACGACGAAGAGCGCAGAAAGAGGGAGGAGAATCGAGAAAGATTCACGAGAGAAAAAATGTTGTCAGTGGCTGCAGAGGCATATCTCCAACACATATCACACGCACACACGCCGCCCGTTGCAATCGTCGTCTTTTCTTCGGTATATTATTATTGTATATAATCCTCTTTTTCGCGAGCACGACAAAGCGTCACTACCGCTAAAGCTACTATCTCGGACTCGCAGCAATATACACCCGTCCACACCTCCACCGTTTCCGCCTCTGTCGTCAATCGTCGACCTCACGCACAATACACATACACAGACACGCAAACGCACATGCACACACACACACACACACACACACACACACACACACACACACACACACACACACATGCACGCACTCACACGCTTGTGGTAATGGTGGTATAGTATATAGTTGTGTGAATCGTATTATAGAAGATCTACCTTCTTCAATATATATATAGTTAATAATATATTGTAGTCTAGGGGAGAATGGACTTTCTTACCTTATTTACTACACAGCTTCTGAAAGAACATTTTGCTTCTATGATTTCTCGTTTTTCTAACTTTTTAGATACATTGCATTAGTTTTATGAAGATGTACTTCTTTATTTACGTGAATACGTTTTCGGATATTGAAAGTCGTCCAAAAGTTTTACTCAACCCTTGTCTCACACACAATAATTTATAGTTTGTAATTAACTAAATGTTTCCAGACTTCAACTTCACTTGTCAACTATAATCATTCAGGTAAGTTTTTATTATGATATCGAATAGTTACGAAGTGTATGCTGAGTCAACTTTTAACTTACAGGTCTTAATGAATTTTTAAATTTATCAACTCACACACTTAGACGACCGGGCGTAATCTCTATTTTTGTACATTATTTGTATAATTTATAGAGAAAAAAAACAATAACATTTTAACAACCGTCAGTGACTTAATATTGTTTTTCTCTACCACTTCATGTATAACTGATTTACAAAGTAGCCGGTATGTTTATGTAAACGAATAGGAATTTTCGTTTCTTTTTTCCTTTTTCTCATTTCATTCTTTTACGCATCTATTCAATATTGATGAGGTTGTCTTTTATACACACACACACACACACACACACACACACACACACACACACACACACACACACACACACACACACACTCCCGCACAAACACAGATTATTCGGATACAACGACGACAAAAATCCAACGACGACCCTCACCTCTCACTCCGACTGTCCTCAATAGCCGCTACGTGCATAAATAAATAGGTAGAAACAATTGATCAGAGGGTATAATGCCCCCGTAGTCAATATTATTGTCTTTGTTGGATATTCATCGTCTTTCTTCAGTTATACACACACACACACCACACACACACACACACACACACACACACACACACACACACACACACACACACACACACACACACACACACACACACACACACACATATATATATATATATATATATATAAAGCATATTGTACCGGGGATCAATGCAAATCACACAATCCTCATTGTCATCGTTGTAACCGTCGTCATTGTCCAGCGAAAAGAGCCTGGCCGAGGTAATGGAACAAGATTTGATTCATTTTTGAATGATATGAACAATAATCAATACGTGCAAGTGCAAATAAATGCTGATTAGTCATACTCGTAAAATAATTGATTCAGAAACTTGAAATGTTCATCATTAGTCAATAACGCCAGTATAATAATTTTAAAAATGTTTTGTCAAAAAAAAAATGAAGTACTTTTGAGTAATACATATCGATCTTTGACAATGTGTTCTTTTAATCTTGTAATACCGAAGTTTCATGATATTAAAACTTGATATTTTATTTAAGCCTAACGCGTGTGTATAATTTATCGACAACACTGGGAAAATCTCATATTTTTTCATTTTTTTTTTTTTTTTATAAAGTACTATATTTTGTCAAATACAATCATTAACAAGACAACGATCACGTCAGAATGCTTAAATTTAAGCATTTTATTTTATCTGCACTCTTTACATTGTCTTTGAACTGTCATCGGTGAAACCCTTTTTCGTTTTTACGTTTTTAGACAAAAAAGTTGTTACAACAAGTGTATTTCAAGTTCAAATAAGTAAAACATTTCACATGGTTACGTTAGCATCTTCATTCAGATTTTATAAGACGTGTATGAACAACTTGTACAAAACATATTAACTTTTCAACATACTAGACATAAGGGCTATTTTTAAGATTTTTCGACACAAAAGTTGAAAAACGAGTGTTTTTCAAGTTCGAATAAGTATTGCATTTCAAATTTCTACGTAAGAATCTTCATTTGAATGTTATTAGAAGTGTATGAACAACATCTACACAATACATTAACATTTCAATATACTTGACATTGAATTTAGGGCCATTTTTAAGTTTTTTCGACAAAAAAGTTGAAAAAACGCGTGTTTTTCGTGTTCGAATTAGTAAAACATTTCAAATATTTACGTTACAATCTTTATTTTAATGTCATTAGATAAGAATGAACAATATCTACAAAATAAATTAACTTTTCAATACACGTGATATTGTATTTAGGGCTATTTTTAAGTTTTTCGACAAAAAAGTTGAAAAAACGCGTGTTTTTCGAGTTCGAATTAGTAAAACATTTCAAATATTTACGTTAGAATCTTTATTTGAATATCAGTTGATGTGTATGAACAACATCTACAAAATAAATTAACTTTTCAATATACTTGACATTGAATTTATAGAGCCGTTTTTACGTTTTTTCGACAAAAAAATTTAAAAACGCGTGTTTTTCGTGTTCGAATTAGTATAACATTTCATATATTTACGTTAAACTCTTCATTGAAATGTCATAAGATGTGTATGAACAATATCTACAAAATAAATTAACTTTTCAATATACTTGACATTGAATTTATAGAGCCGTTTTTACGTTTTTTCGACAAAAAAATTTAAAAACGCGTGTTTTTCGTGTTCGAATTAGTCTAACATTTCATATATTTACGTTAAACTCTTCATTCGAATGTCATAAGATGTGTATGAACAACATCTACAATACATATTTACAGTTTGTGTTCAACATCCGACCGTTAAACACGTTCTCCTATAGTATCGCATTTATAGGTATCGATAGCAGTAACATACCAGTCTGTTTTAAAACTCAGCGTTGCAGGTAATATGATTATAATTATTGCCTTAATAACACCAATTAATTAAGTATCCCAAACCTATCACGATGGGCGATAAGCCCACTACCATAACCACCATATCTGACGATATGAACAACACAAACAGTGCTTCCCAACACATACGTAATACTGCAACATTTGCAGATATAGCCTCCAATGTTACATTACCAAAAATGAACCAAGCAATCGTTTTTAACTCTATTAACAACATCAAACAAATCGAATACGTTATCTCAATCAGTAAAATTATACCCGCAGAATATATTCAATTTTTATCACGCATTTCAAATAATCGATTCTGCATATTCTTCAATAGTCAAACCGTCATGGAAAATCTACTCAAAACTCACTCAGCAATTCATGTCAATGAAACAGAAATCCTCATCCGTAGACTTATAAATGGGTCCAAAAGAATCATTCTATCCAACGTATACCCTGCTATCCCAAATCACCTGATACTAAACGCTCTCCATGAAATAGGAATTTAAACCACTTCCCAAATCTCTCATATGAAAGCTGGTTTTGCAACAGAACAATTCGCGCATATACTAAGTTTCAGAAGACAAGTGTACATTAATCAAGACAGTG
The DNA here is from genome assembly GCA_027580255.1 of Therioaphis trifolii. NCBI lineage: Eukaryota > Metazoa > Arthropoda > Insecta > Hemiptera > Aphididae > Therioaphis > Therioaphis trifolii. Next base: position 13,441,796 of record CM050405.1, on the reverse strand, counting down.
TATCCAAACTACCTAGTTCAATCACAGTAACATTAGAAAACACTACCTTAAGAATATTTATTACCGATGACACCGTAACTTGTTTTCAATGTCGTAAAACCGGTCATTTTTCAAGCCAATATAAAAATATACCTGAACAATTCAATATCATCGATATGACCGAAACCGACATGTAAGAAACCAATGACCTATCACCAACCCCAAATGTAGAAAAAAATGTATCTCTCTCGCCACCTGCTAGTGTTAATGCTCAAAATATCTATTCCACTCAAAATAACGTTCCTTTAACACCAAACCAAGCAAATGATTATGGTGATCTAATTACTATTGATCAACCCAAAAAACCCACGCTAACCGAAAAACTCAAATCATCATCCAACAAAATTGTCAACATAACTTCTCCAAACCCAATTAAACGTCCTGCCCCGTCAACCACGTCTCAACCACCCTAGTTGGTTAGACTATGGATCCATCTGCTATATCAATGCAAACCCCAATATTATTAAAAGAATTTATATAATTCACAACAGCGGTCTAAGAGTTGGAACTGGAGCATTTCGAAGCAGCCCCATTCCAAGTATATTATCTATCTCTGGATAACCTCCCCTTCACATTCGTAGAATCAAATTAGCTCTAAATTATATTGCTCGCATCCTATCCTCCTCAGAAAACTCAACATTACCATTTTTAAAACAAAATCGTTTTGCAAATACATTTTGCTCCAATCCCAATCTAAAAAAACACTGGATTTAAGGATGTTATATGAAATGTCACACACCAATATTGATCCAAATTTAATTATCAAACGAGAATGCAGTGTGGTGCCTCCTTGGAGGATTCCAACATTTCTTGTGGACACCAGTCTAGCGGATCATAGTAAAAAAGAAACGTTAAACGTTAAATGTTATATATAAAAATTTATTCAATGAAATCATGGACTCTTTTCCATCTAAACCACAAATCTATACAGATGCCTCCAAAACTCAGGTGTTGCGATCGCTATCATAAACGGAGAGCAATCCATATCGTACAAATTACCAGACCATAACAGTATATATACAGCGGAATATTTGCACTCCTGGAAGGAGTCCACCTAGCCATTCAACTACCCGATTCCACCATTAACATTTGTACAGATTCGCTCAGCACTCTAAACAATCTGAAAAATAATTTACACTCAAGCAACCTAGCAATTAAAATAAGCAACATCATTGAAAAAGCCAACAAGAACATACGGTTATAATAAAAAATACTACCGAATACTGGCCTAAACCCCATACATCAAATCGCAAAGATGAAGTAGTTATCAATAGATTACGTTTAGGTCACTCAAAAATGTCCCATGGACATCTTATGCGCAGAGAAAACCCAGCAATGTGCCTAACCTGCGGAGAACCTCTCACAGTCAAGCACCTTCTTATCCACTGCCGTATCCATATAGATACCAGAAAAAGTCTAAAATTGCCCGACAACCTTTTTGAAGCCCTCAGCCCTATCCATGACAACACCAACAAAATAATGATATTTTTAAAACAAATTGATATGTATAATTTAGTTTAAGGATTTATTGTATAACTATACTCTATTATGTAGTAATTACCAATTTTTGTTGCAAGCTAAACTACCTTAGCAGTTGATGCTGTACCATGAATAAAAAAAAAATATATATTTACTTTTCAATATTCTAGACATTGAATTTATGGCCATTTTTAAGTTTTTTCGACTTATGCACCATGGTGGCGACTAAAAAACCAAAATGACAACACATTTGATTGTTTTTTCAAGATATGTGAAATTATATTGCACCTAATTTAAATTGATTAATGCATATTTCTATATTTCTATTTCTATATATTTTTACATTTTGTTGTCAGTTAGTTTTTAATACATGTATATGCATATACTAATTTAATTTACCAACATATTTTAATGCATATTTTTATGTATTTTGTTGTATTATTATATATTATATTGAAATTCTACATTCATAAATATATTGTAATTCTACATTTATGTATTCATTCATATTTTTAACTATGTGGTAGACCGCATGCGTAGTAGACGACAAATGTGCGGTAGACCGCATATGACGTGTAGAAACGGGCGGTAGACCGCATACGACATGAATACCCGAATACGTAAGGTCACAGCTTATAGATAGCAACGGACGTTCGGTATTTTATTTTATCGAAAGCATTCATTATGTTTTTTATTTAATGATTTTTTTAAATTTTACGTCGATTGATTTTTCTTGAGCCGTAATCAATCGAAGACACGATGTCTTTGGATCGGTATCAGAGTGTAATGCCCACAGGCTACGGATGAACGGCGCGTTTCCGAGAAATCGTCTGGAAACGAGAAACACGACGACTGATCATTTAACGGGGGGGACCGTCTCGTATTCGAATAATAATATTAATCATCTCGGCGCGGGGAACGGACGAAATGTTTCGACGAAAACCATCACGAGTAGTCACGGCGTGACAAAACTATTTGATTAATAATATATCGGGTGACACTACTGAGCGCTCCCCCATTCTGTAAGTCTCGCTGTGTAGTATTGTAACGTTGAAATCAACATCACTAGTTATGCTAATTATTTAGGTATAGATTTTAATTATATTTCAATAATAATAAAAAAAAATCAATAACAATATCATCTCCGGCCGTCGTCGTGGGCTCGCTACGAGTTTTTTTTTTTAACATTGTTCAAAAACGTTCACACGCGCGTGCGGGTACGCATGATACAATATAATACGTTTATAATATACAACGATACTATTATATAGTCTATAATAGTCGTTTGCCGCAACACACCGCGCGCGCGATTTCCCAAAATCGTCGTTAACGTAACGCGGTCCGATCGGACGGATCGGTGCTTCGCGAGCGGGAAATAGAAATCACAAAAGATGTAGGGTCTCGCCACACTGCGGTTTTTTCACCATTTAGGCCGAACGGTTTTACCGCCGGTGCTTGAAAAAACCGTTCGTATGGCTGTGCCACACTATAGCGGCGAAACCGTTTGACGTTTCCATTTTTTCATTTTATTTCCATTTGGATATTGGTGATGTACATACGACTCACGTTATTTGTATTCATATTAATTAATTTAAAACCAAATTAAAAAAAAATTTACCGTCTTTACTCAGTTTTTCGATCGTTATTCATGATTACTGGAAAAACTATTTTGATTTTGGAAAATTGACCTCTTTTAAGTACCATCTCAGTTTAATTTCGAATCTAAAAAGTTGCTGGACGAAACTTTTGGACAAGGATTTCTATACGAAAAAGTGTTTACAGAAAAAAAAAAATGAAAAAAAATAAACATCATTGTAAAACCATAAGATCCTTCGCTTCACTCAGAATCTAAAAAAAATAAACATCATTGTAAAACCATAAGATCCTTCGCTTCACTCAGAATGTAAAATATTAACTTTTCAATATACTAGACATTGAATTAAGGGCCATTTTTACGTTTTTCGACGAAAAAGTTGATGAAACGCGTGTTTTTCAAGTTCGAATTCGTATAACATTTCACATAATTACGTTAGAGTCTTCATTCGTATGTCATTAGATGTGTATGAACAACATCTACAAAAAAAATTAACTTTTCAATATACTAGACATTGAATTTAGGGAATTTTTATGTTTTTTCGACAAAAAATATAAAAAAACGCGTGTTTTTCAAGTTCGAATTAATATAACATTTCAAATATTAACGTTAAACTCTTTATTCGAATTCCATTAGATGTGTATGAACAATATCTACAAAATAAATTAATTTTTCAATATACTTGACTTTGAATTTAGAGCCATTTTTACGTTTTTTCGACAAAAAAGTTGAAGAAATGCGTGTTTTTCAAGTTCATATAAGTATAAAATTTCACATATTTACGTTAGAATCTTCATTCGAATATCAGTAGATGTGTATGAACAACATCTACAAAATATATTCACTTTTAAATATTGTAGGTCTTGAATTTAGTGCCATTTTTACGTTTTTTCGACAAAAAACTTGAAAAAACGCGTGCTTTTCAAGTTCAAATAAATATAACATTTCACAAATTTACGTTAGAATCTTCATTTGAATGTCAGTAGTTGTGCATGAACAACATCTACAAAATATTTTAACTTTTCCATAAACTCGACATTGAATTGATGGCCATTTTTACGTTTTTTTGACGAAAATTTGAAAAAATGCGTGTTTTTCAAGTTCAAATTCGTATAACATTTCACATAATTACGTTAGAATCTTCATTCGAACTTTGTTAGATGTGTATGAACAAGAACAACATCTACATAATTAATTAATTTTTCAAAATACTTGATATTGAATTTAGGGCCGTTTTGACGTTTTTTTGATAAAAAAGTTGAAAATTCGCGTGTATTTCAAGTTCAAATTAGCATAACATTTCAAATATTTACGTTAGAATCTTCATTCAAGATGCGTATGGAAATCTTCTATAAAATATATCAATTTTTCAATTTATTATTGGGCCATTTTTTCGTTTTTTCGACAAAATAGTTGTGAAACAAATTACCGGTATATAATCCAAAATTTCACAATTAGCCTCCACAGCTATGGAGGTCTGCCCGCCCTAGTCAAAAAGTATATTCACACCAATGTTTTTATTTTTTTTTTATTTTTATTATTTACATTATTGTGTTGTATTTTAAATGATAGGTGTATTTTCGTGTATTGGTAATATTATTATTGTAATGAGTAAAATTCAATCAAACATGTTGGTTTTTACTACTTTTTTATAATTTTTTTATAACGATCACCATAAAACTTATCATTGTGTTTTCTATTTGACTGTACCAGACAGTAGACACCAGTGCTCGACGGTTATTCGTTCTCGTACGGTGTACAGTGTATACTCTTAGCACGATTTTTATTAATTAACATTTCACGCCATTGTATTACACTGACTTTTATCTAAACGCGCGCATTTAAAACGATACCGTGTATTTCGATTGAGTTACTCGGTGTCACACTCGTGTTGTAGTGTGTGGCCACTTTCCGGGGGTAGTGTAAATAAACATATGGTTTCGGCATGGTTCACTACCTACTGATAACACCGTTGATAACGAAAGAATCTTATGTTCGTTTCCCTCCGTTTTCCGTGATTTCTCGTCTTCACAATGAGTAACGGTTGACAACATAACGATCTCGACCGAGTTAGGCGTGTACATTTTAAGATTTCGTTTTGAACACCAATAAACAAATATTTCTCAACACGTATTCGAATGAATTAATCGTTCGTTGGACCTGAGTTTACTCAATTGTATAGTTAGCCTATGTATTTCATCGTTTTGTGTTGAGGTTGTATCGAATGTGTGACGTTTAAATACAAAATGACTAGTACTAAAATCAAGAGTCTTGTTGATCTCGCCAACAAGAGACTCAACAGCAGTGAAGATTTTGAAGAATTTCAAACGTTTGTGAGCCAAGAGCTCGATTTGGACACGGTTAGTTCCTGTAATTAGTTGTATTTTTGTGGTTCATTTAAATTTATTTATTAACTTTACATTGCTTTTAATACGTCTTATCAAATTTTTACTTTATTAACATTAAATTCTATGAAATATAAACTTTGACTTTGTATTGTTTCATATTTCGGTATAGATATACTCATTGATAGATGAAAAAATTGCCAGTGAAGATGGACCCAAAGTGTTGGAATACATATTAGTGGGACTTTCCGTAAAATCAGATGCCCGAAAAACCGTAGAAAAGGTATTGTATTATACGCTTGTCTTTTCTTTAGTGCTTTTTAATTTATGAACAATTTTAATTTAATTCTGTACCGTTTTGAGTGATGGATGTTTGTGTTTGAACATTTCAAAATAAACATGTATAAATATTGAAGAACAGAATAATATTGTCATTAATTTTCATAATTTGGTATTATTATAATTATTACTTTTTTTTTTTTTTTTTTTTTTTTGTGAAAGACATGAAATCACACAAATTACATACCTATATAAGTAAATTTTACCATTGCAATCATTCAAAATTATTTTAATAATTATATATATATTTATTATTATTATCATTTTCGATTATTTCAATTTCCAGTTTATGCAGCGAACTACTAATGATATCATTATTTGGATATTATTTCTAATTCATGTACAAAATAATATGTTTATTAGTTTAGAAAAAAACTTATAAGAGATAAATTATGGCTACTGCATATTTTTGGCAATAACTCTTAATTTGGTTTAAAAACCACTTTTGATAGGTTACTGGTATTAGGATAATGTCATTAACGATAATGATGCAGACATTTCCACAGCCTATATGGATAGATTATAAACTATATTGTTTTAATTTGATTTTTGAACTTTTAATCTATAACAATTTAATAAAAATGATGATCTCGTATAGTTTTGCTGTAATAATAATGGAATTATGATTACCCAAATGAAAAAGTACTTTAAATTCATATCACAATTATTGTTGTCGTGTTGCCGAATTTTTTATTTATTTCTAAATTTGGTCATAACAATGTCATGTTTAAGTATTTTATCTTCAAATCAAATTTGACTATTATTTTGTTTTCATTTAGGTTTATGAATACGTATTAAACGCAATTAACAATGCAGAAATACCAGACAAAATGAAAGTTAGTTTGATTTCCCGCTTATCCTTAGAGTTAACAAAATTATCAACTGAGCAGCTGATCAAATTCATAAATATGTGTAAAAAAGACATTGAAGAATCTAATGATAATAGTATGCAGAGGTATTAATTACTTAAATATTTTATTTCAATATTAACTTCTTGGACATGACTGCTTAGAAACTAATGTTTTTAATTCATATTTTCAATTTTAGTTGGAAGGAATTGATTCCTCAAATTTTTAAAATAGTTTCTGAAATCAAGTTATTAACTGCAGACGGTATACAAATGACTGGTGCTGAATACAAAGAACTGATTATCACTGATATCTGTCGTCGTAAAGTGCAATCAAATATCACAGTATCACTTGCATTGATGTTTAGGTAGTTACATTATTAATTTACCCTTTTAGTCTTTTTATATACATAATCATTTACATATATCTTATATGAACTTACAGGAGAACACAACTTACTGCCAAAGAACATGAATTAGTTATAAAAACTCTATGTGCTTACTTTGGTCAACTGAAGCCTCAAGAAGTTCCTCCTCTGTTACAACAAATTTTACATTTTTGTTCAAGTGGAGATTTTTTAAGTCTTTTTTGTACTCTACAAAAGTATTTTGATGATAAGTACCATGTCGACCAAAATAATGCAGAAAATGCATTTGACATTGGTAGTGTATTAATGTATTGTTTTAATATATATTTATAGTTAAAATAAATGTATTATATTATGTACAAAATTGTTAATTTTAATTATTCTTGTTGTAATACATTTTTAGAAGTTACTGAAAAAAAAGAAATTTTAGAAGCTGAAAGTACAGTACTATTTCTCTTGGAAGATTTTGCTAAAGTACATTCTTCATTTGTAAATGACGTAACTAAGTATATAAAAAACAGTATCGGTGCTCCTAATATGATTTTTGGACCATTTATGTTATCATTTTTACTTACAATGTCTTGCTGTGCACCATATGAAGTGATAGTAAGTATATGTCTCTGTTTTATATGCAAATAAAAAATATGCAAAATTATTAATATTTCTTTTACTTTATTTTAGGTAATTGGTTTGATAAAAAAGCTTGTCGTTCAGTCATTACTAGAGGTTGAAAATACTCAACGTTCTTGTTGGTTAAAAATCAATTATACAGACATTTATGATGTGTACTCTCAATTTCAATTATTTATAAAAAGCGAGTATGTAATGAAAAAACACCATAATGTTTATAATTACATCATTATAATTATAACCCATTTGTTTAGAATATCAAGTTATGAAAAAGTATTCAAGGGTCTAGTGAATTTGGGTTTATCATTCCTTGGATCTACTTCTTCCGTATTTAAAAGTAAATGTTATTATTATGAATCTGTATAATCAATTAAAATATTAATTCATTTTTGGTTACATTAAATTATAGAAAATGTGGAGATTACTAACAAAATTCATCAACTCGGCTTATTTATTATAGTTTCATTAGTTCATAGACGATCATTTATCACTAGTAGTGTTTTACGAAAGTTGACTGATTTTATTACATCATACCCAAAATCAAACCAATATTTAGGTACTTTTTTTCTTTCAAAATAATTATAATTAAATTGAATAATTCATTTAAGTTTTATAATTTAGAATGTTTACATAAACTTTGTAAAAACCAAAAGGCCACGGTGATAGAAAATAATTCTGAGCTATTGAGGTTGTTCAAAGAAATACCAGTTGGCATAACAGATAAAGTTACTTCCGCTGTAATGCCAGTACTAAAAATATCAACACATTTACGTGATAACGTCATCATGATTTTACGCAAAGAACTTATGTCAAAGTAAGTTTTACTGTAAACATTTTTTTTTTTAAATATACTGTCAAATTCTTATATAAACTAGTTGAGAAGTGACAGTATTACAAATTCAAAAATGATTGCACCTCCACAGTTTGTGTTATTTACTTCTTAAATATTGTTTACTCAAATTATTTCCAGAGATTATGAATTAAGACATTGTGCAGTTTTGGGATTCATTGAAATATTATGTAGTGTACGTTTAGATAATTTTACTACTTTGAGTCAAAATACAAATAGCCAAGATTCATGGCCTGGATTCTTTACTCAGGTAACATAATATTTCAATGTGTATAAAATACTTGGAATTAATTGGTTTTAAGTTTTCCATCTACTATGAATTTATTATCTATAAATATTTTGTATTTATTATATATACATGTACAAGCCTCTATTTAAAAATTACAACTTGTCTAGGCTGCCATTAATTTTTTTATTCTTTTAACGGTTGAATGACTATTAATAATTAAGATTCAGTTTTCTCAACCTCGACCAAAAATCATAAATGTTAAATGTACTTCGGCTACTCACATGTACTGTTCATTCACAATCTAGCCATATATATAAATTTACTTATAAACGTTATTTATTTTTCTGTTTTTTTTTTCACATGTTTTTATTTTCATCACATTCTAAACTGATTTTATGAAATTACAAATAGGGTTATTTTACATTCAAGTTTTAAATGTCAATTAATTTTTAGTGTTAATATATACAACTATTTTAAATATAACTCACAAGTATTACTGTTCTCTTTATATTTTTTTACTGACTTCACATTCATGACTGATTTTTATAATGAATAGACAGAAAATAAAATAAAATTAATTAATTTACTATGATTTTAGATGGTACTTGATCGAAATTCTGTAGATGTTCATGTGAATAATGATTCTGAGGACCCAGATAACAATAAAACTATTTGTTTGGAAATTTTGGATATACTTAAAACTTGTTTTTTTCAAAAATCAGAAATCAAACGGACACTTTATAGAGGACTTATTAAGGTGACTTCGCACAATAATGAACTGTGTGAGTGTGTCAATAGTTTACTTTTAGACCATTTGAGTTCATGGTGTAACAAACATGAAACAGAAAACAAGAAATTTCTGAAGTTCAACAAATCTATTGTCATGGGCAAAGATAATAACTATATTAATCATGTTAGTATGTTAAAACTTGTAACTGAATAATTAAAAAAACACAATATTATGTTACCAATAGGAACCTCTAGAAGAATTAATTTTACTAGCCCAACATGTAGTTGTTACTAGTATAGCATTGGAAAGTATTAAAGAGTATAATAACATTGATGAACTGAAAATACTGCTCAATAAGCTAGTAAATTTTTATTGTGAATGTAATACAGATGAAATAAAAGTGGTTAGTAATCCATTCAATCATGAATAATTTTTACTTTTAATAAATATTTACTATTTGAATTATTTATTTTCATTAATTTAGGATGAAAATGACTGTCTCCTGGATATAATTCCTAATGCATCTGATCATCCAGATGTCATAAAACAAATTTTATGTGTTTACCAAGCACTTATTGTATATATAATAAATTCTTGGAATGAGCCTAACCACGATAAAGAATGCAGTGAAAAATTATTGAAATTGTTTTCTAAATATGACCATATCGTTGAAGCTTTAGTGGCATCAGACAAAACAAATAAAAAAAAAGATAAAGGAAATAAAAAAGCTAAAGCTGAAACAAATGCAGCCGCCTCAAAATTTATTGAACCAGCTATACATTTAGACTTTGATGTTTTGTACAAGTTTCTTTCCCTACTTACGTAAGTAATTTGTTTATTGCCAATAATATATCAAATCCAACCAAATGAATACAAAAATATTTGTTTTAGCGAAAATGTCAAATGGGCTTCTGAACGTACTGTTCGTCCACTGAAAAAAAATGTGAGACTCTGGGAACTCGTTTTGAAACTGGTTCAAACATATTTGTTTGAAGTAAAAAATTTGATTTCACGTGATTTAAAACCGTCAAATTTATATGAACGTCTGTGTAAATTGACAAAGTAAGATTAAATTTTGATATGTTTAATAGAATAATGTATTTTCAATCATTTTTATAGACTCCTGTATGATTATTTTTTGTTTGACATTTCTGATAAAATAAAATCCAGCCATACTACTGTAGAACTTGGATTAGAATGTTATTTACAAATAATTAAACTTGTCAGTTCTCACTACAAAAAATTGGACAAATTTTTTGTAGATTCCAGTGAGTATGAATATTGTGTTAACATGTTTCTTTTTTTTTTTTCAAATAAGATAAACTAAACCTTTTTAATATCAATTATCAGACCGTGAAGATGTAAGTGATGAATCAGGAGAAATATTTACTGTGCTTCGTAATATCAGATCACATTTGGAAAAAGTTTTGGAAATGAATCAAATTGATAATGTAAATAGTCAAACTGATAATGATGATGATGATACTTATGATAAAATTGAAAGTTACCTAATTGGATGTGTGTCTGTCATATGTCATTCAATTAAAAGTAACAATGATAATAAAGTTAAAAATGTAAATATATTTCATATCTAAATTAGTTAATACTATCTTAAAAAAGCTAATGATTTAGTAAGCATTTTCAATAGGTTTTAGTTTGGCTATCTGCAATGGCTGAAAAGTATTCATTTTCCAACTCTAACAATTCTAAAGAGTTCTTGAATCTTGTGATAGAAATGCATGCTGCGAATCAAGAAGACCCTATTATGCTAACTATAACAATTAAAAACTTATGTAATGCTTTTGGTCGAATAAGTCAAGTAAGTAAATTTTCAGACAAAAAAATAATTTTATTAAAAATTGAAAAACTATTATCTGTTTAACATGTGTGAAATTAAAAGAAAAATGTATAACAGTTCTTATATTATCTACTCATCATAGAATATTTAAAAATATTTAGAATAACTTGGCTGACTATGGTATTTGGTAGTCTACTATTGTAGTATTCTGATAGTATCTTCAAATCAGCAGTTAACAAAAATTGTTGTTTTTTTTTCTATATATATAAATTTATTGCATACAATTTTTACAAATTTTTTCATCTAAAATAACTAAAAAATAAAACCCTAACTTTGATTAAATTTAACATTTTATTCAAATGTTTAATTCTTTTAAATCATTTGATTTTAGCAAATGTAACTTAAATAAATTATTTTGAATTGATTTATTTTTTTTATTTTTTTATATTTATATATATTTTTTTTTCATATAGTATTTGGAACTAAAGACTTCTTAGATTTGTTAAAATGTTTGAGTTTATCAATTTTATTATTATTTTTTTTTTTTTTTAACTATAAAAAAAAAATGTTATTAAGTTTGTTTTATAGTTTTCACAGTAATATAATAATGTTTATTTTTTAATGTTTTTCAGTCTCATGTAGGCATTGATTCACAACTAAAACCATTGAAAATCATAACGACTTGGAACAAATCAATATTGTGTCCTATACTGTGTCAGGGTTTATGCAATGAATTAAATCATGTCCTATTTTGTTTATCCCGAATCAAGGCAGAGCTGAGCGCATCACAAAACAAAATTAAAATAATGTGCCAAGACAGGTTAAAAGCTAGAGAAAAGGCTATATGCCACCGTATTGTATTGATAATATTGGCGTCCACTAATTTTATAAAATCAGTGATTCCATTGGGCCAATGCACCGAGTCTGTGTTCAATTTGTTGTATCAAGTCTATCGCACCATCAATACGGTTGTAAAACATTTCTTAACCCGTTCTTCATACCACGAACCTGTTTATAAACAAGCATTGTTGAGTATATCCAAATATTTTCAATTGACAAATTGTAATTGTTAAATATTTTTTTTCTAGGTTGGGAAAATTATCTGAAATTGTCAACGATAAATTGTCTCCCGATGTTTCTAAGTTTATCATGTTTGTCGAGGTATAAACATTTCATTTAATTTTTCGCTAAGTACTGAAATAATGACTAATAGTTATACATATATATTTCAGCATGACAGACCATTAACTGACAAAGAAAAGAAATCAACTCAATTAAAAAATCAAACCCGTCGTCAAGCTAATTATATTCCTAGAGTAGTAACTGAGTTAGAATTATTTGTGAATTTAATTACTAAATTAGGGAAAAAATGCAAGGTTATTATTGCAGTAGAATATGTTTATAATCTTTATATATTTAAATTCAAGTACTGAGTTTTTTTTTCAATTGTTATTTGCTCATAGGATCAAAATTTGATAAAAAGTTTGAAACTCACTTCGGCCCGTGACTTTAGACTCAATGTAAACAAACTTCAAGAGATGCTGAGTAAACAAAACAATTCAGAAGTGAGTAAAAATCAAGCATTAAATCATTGAAAAACAATTTAAGAAATGTATAAAACTTATATGGTATTTATGAATCTCACAGGAAAGTGATGAAGAAGTTACTGGAAATGACGTAGCACAAGTTTCACAAACATCTGAACCACCCAAAAAAAAACGGAAGTCTGATCTTAACAAATCCAATTCAACTAGCCGTAGATCTCCAGTTTATTAACGAGTATATAAGTTTTGTTGTATGCAATGATCAGAGTGATCAATATTAATTTTGTAATTTCAAAAAGAATGTGCTTTCATTATTTTTATTAATGCGTATTTATTATAATTTTTTTTTTTATTTCATTGTTAATTTTTGATTTTTATCTACTGTGCGATTAATTTCATTTAAATACACCAAATACTGTATATTTAATATATTATCTTCAAAACACTATTCATGTTATATTTGACCATAACAAGTTTTGATTATTACTACAGTGTGTTGAAAACACAAATATCTGTTTTGCTTGGCTGTACATGTTTGAAACTTCAATCTTTAAAGAGTGCCAAGTTAATTTTATCATTTGAATTATATAATTTTATATTTAAATTATATAATTAAAGTAGAAATGTAATTTGGATATGTTCTTGATAAAATAAATACTTCCTTTGTTTTATACATTTATATTAAAACAATAAAGTACACCATGTATTCAGATTTATTTTTATTTTTTTGTGGCAGCGATTAATACACATACTTTTTAAATGTGGATTGCCTATTTTGAAATGGTATTTGTGAAATAATACATTTTATGAAATTATCATTTCTTGTGGTATTGACTGATGATTTATCTGGGTCTTGAATATTATTGAACGTAACTACAGGATTGTTTATAACTACTATTGTGTGGTTATCGACTTTGAAATTATGTCTGCATTTTTCCGAGAAGCATACAATAGATCAATATTGAAAATGTTTTTGAACATCATATTTAAAAATTTAATGTTTATCATTTAATTTTTTTTTTTTTAACCAGTAAAACACAAAAAATGTCTTTATACTCAATGTTTTTAATTTGGCGAATATCAACTGTATGCCACACTACAATGAGCACAAAGAATAAGAGGATTCCTAAGGGGCAAGCTCGTCATATGTTTTCTTAATTCTTTTGCTACTTATTTATTGAATATTATTAGTCTATGATGCATAAGTGTACTAATGATAAATATTATAACTAGGGCTAGGAAGTTGTAGGAGCTAAAAAAGGTTAAATATCACAAAAAAAAAAAATGCAAAATATGTGTTGGAGCCTATATCCTAAAATTCGCAACATCGACCGGCGACAAGTTCCTTATCGCGTCCACCTTCCTCGTCCAGTAATCGTTTGTGAATTATTATAATTAATGTCCATGTGATGTAATTTTTATCAACTTATTGTCTTTGTATACTATTATTTTTGTATTATTCTATCGCGATTTATACCTATACGGCCAACGATCAATTATTATTAATATTATCATTCATATGGTTTAATTTAAGTCTCTGAATCATGTCCTTGCGTCGTCGTCGTCGTCGTTGGGCTACGCGGAGTTGTGCGTGTTGAGCTGTACACTTAGTTGCCGGCGGCCACTCAGCACGGCGCTCACGCATTTAGAGTTGTGTGCGGTGCCTACCAAAAATATTGCAGGCGCATATTATTATTATTATTGTTATTATTATTATTCTCAATGTGAGTGGTCCCTCGATAATTTATTTTTATTTTGTATTTATTTATCCGTCTTTTCGTAAACAATATGCATTGAAAATGTTAAATATGCAAAAAAATTATTCTCAATTCCAAGAAAAAATAAAAAATACAACTGATATTAATAAATTAACAATATACACAAAACTATTTAGAACTGACAAAAATGAATAACTGGTAGACATTTTAACATCTTATTGAGCTGGAAATAAAATATAAAAATGTTTTCAGTATTTTCGAAGTGACGAAAAATATACGTGTTTTATAATACCTGTTAAATTATTACATTGAATCACCAGACACCAATACTTTCTAATTGATAATTTTGAGTTTTATATTCTAGTGGTGGCACATAACCATAGGTATCGATGAGTAGCTAGTTCAATCTTGAACACTATAGTTGGGCCAGCGAAAAGTGAGCGGCGACCGTTACGTTACTAGTGGTGTATTTAAGCGTAATCAGGGGTTCTCCGTTTGAAACTATTGGCGCGCTATTCAAAATAATAATATTCGTATAACAACAGGTTTGAAATTAATTAACGCGGCAAATAACTGTGGAAGCTCTGATGAAAATCGACCACCCGAAGCGTTGGTATTATACTTTTTTTTTCAATTGAAATCAAATCAAAAGTCGTAATTTTATTAATTTCAAAGCATCAATCCGAAGTTACCTCCTCCTGGGACGCCGTTTCAATTTTTTACAGGGGTTCCAATATTTAAGCGGGCTTTTATTTTTTTAATCGAATATATATTATTATATTATTAGGTTAGTATCGACTATGGAATACAATCGTGTTGATTATATTCGTTCGAGAGTGAGAAGCCATAATAAAATATAAATACTAATTTATAATAATAATAATATACTTTATTTCAATTATTATTTCTCACAATTATAGTCATCAGATAGATTACCTATACTGGCATCTATTTGCACGATAAATGAAAATATCAAATAGAATAAATAATTACTGCCATAAGACTAAACGAATATTATGTTTTCCCGTTACCAGTCGACGTTGTTATCAGTAATATTGTTACATGTGTAAACCGTAGATATAGGCATATATAGCAGTGATCTAACGATATAAAACGAAAAAAGTAATTTAAAAGTTTATAATGCAAATAAACACCTAATGCGTTTTGAGTCTCGCCTAGGTATCGGCCCAGCGCGCTTTTAAGTTCGATGGCGGGCCAATAAAACACAGAAAAAAGTAGAGGTACCAATGCACACCCTACCACCCCCCAAACGGCGCCCCTGACCTCCTCCATTCATGAAATGATTCCATGGACGCCACCGTATCTAGGTTTAGGAGACACCTAGTTTTTACATAAACGAGACTCGTATTTCTTCGGACTCGGAAGGAAATGGCAAGACAATAAAAAACACGTCAATTTTTTTAAATATATATATATTTTATATATATTTTAGGAAAATCATGGTGGCACTTTCAATATTACAATAGCACACGCGATACAATAATTGGTCTACACTTTCATTTGCTCTGTAATAGACTGCAAACGATGTAAAACACCCTTTTTTAAGTAATTATATAAAATTATTCAACATCATTATCATAACAATATTTGGCGAATTCCTTCATAATATTTACGGGGATAATAATGGGATAAAATAAAAAATAAAATCACATTATTTACAAAAATGTATAACAACAATATTTCTCTCTGCCTCTCTCGTCTCTCTCTCTCTCTCTCTCTCTCTCTCTCTCTCTCTCTCTCTCTCTTTCTCTCTCTCTTCGCTCTTGTCTCTTACTTTACGGCCATCCATCTCCGTTTTGTTCGTAAAAATATTTGTAACAACTGAACATCAATATTCGTTAAGTAAAAATTACATATCAAAGGCAAATAAATTAAATAATGGAAAACATTGCTAACGTGTGTATACATTACATGCATTTAAAGTCCATTAATAGTTCTATGAATGATAAATACATCATGACTATAAACGGAGGAGACGGCCACGAAAACGGGCGCTTGTGAGCCGTCGACAACACTTGAGAACAAACAAATAGTATTCAATCTATATAATATGATCCGGCTGTACTTGACGTACAGAAAGAACACTTACACGAAAAAAAAAAGAAATAAAACATACGGTTTTTTTTTTAAACGATACTTCTGCAAAGCAACATGCCGATTTTAACAGTTGTTTAAAATCGGGCTTTCACCGTGGATAAAAATAACAATTTTTTTTTTACCCGTTATTGAAGTTTCGTCATATCCCCGAATGAATCGATGCAAATTATAATCGATTGTTATCTACTATACTAATATAATATTTAAATTAATTAATTAAAACTTATGGTGGGTACTCGTATGGATTAAGTTAGTTGAATGAATTTATATAGTTAAATATAGTTACCTATATTTAAATACTGAACTTAATTTAAATAATGTCGATTCATGTATAATTTATATAAATATAATAAATTATTTTTATAATTAAAAAAAAAAAAAAAAACAGAATTTATAAAATTGTGTCTAATGTCTATATTATTATTATAAATCTATAATATCGATACATATATTTACTATATGTTTTGTGAGATAATATAGATACTGCATTATTTAGTCATCGTAGATAAAAATTTAAATATTAAATTATATTACTTAATGAGTCAATTTAATGAAATCAGTCAACAAAAAAAATAAAAAATAAATAAACATTAGTCTAAATTTTAATAATTGTCTGCTAAACTATTAATAAAAAAACAAAGGTTTTATTCGCTAAACTTATTTCATAGAAAAATTCAATACCAAAAAAATTTAAATCGTGGATCAATTTTTTTTTTTTTTTTGCTTTCAACGACATTATTTATTATGCCCATAAATGCCATTAATTTATTATGTATTTACGTACGAAAATCATTTCGCTCTGAAATTCCATTATGTAAAAAAATGTTTTTAAAAAAATGTCTAAAATTTATCGTACCTATATATTATTATTATATAATTTGTTTACAGTAATAGGTAGGTGTGTCGTGTCACAAACGCGGTCTGTACATATCAATATCATTATAGAATACCGGCAGCTCGTGTACAAAGTTAATACGTGTTATAATCTTAATATTATGTACAGGTGAACCGACGCAGGGCCGAAAAGAGTGAGAAGGTTTTTCGTGATTTCGATCAAGTCTGCATCTCGATGGTAGGCGCGGGTTTGTGCAATATGCTCAGTGGCCTGGAACTCGTGCCGTTCAGGCCATTTTTCCGACCGCCTTCCCGTTTTTTGAACGTCTGCGGCGATTGCAACACTTCCGTGTACTCCCGGATGAGATTCGCCACTTGGAACGCCTGTGGACAGGTTTTTTATTTTTTATTAATCTTAGATGTTTTCGCGGGTTTAGCGACAGACATTTCGCATTTATTCACTACGAATTTCATCGTTTTTTTTTTTTTGTTCATTAAAAATGTTTTAATTTTCTAATGTGTCACGCTGTTATAAAGGATTCGGGGTGGCTGTGTGGGTGGGTGGCATCCTGCACAGCTATACAATATAACGCATTTTGGTAACAATACGTCAATACCTCATAATATGCAGAACACGCGCTAAGTGATACAATGTTTTGATCTTCATTGAGATTTCAGATACGAAATAGAATGTAGATGTAATAAATGATAATTGGAAATAATTAAATTAATATTTTGATTAGACTATTAATAAATAAATAATTATTTGTTGATAATAAACGTTTATATAATTAACATCTGCCACTTTTGTTGAATATTTGTTATAAATTCCAGGCGTGTTACCTGAGATGTGGTTAAAATGATCTTGCTTTGTTTCTTGTCGCTGCCCGTGATGATCATTAAGCAATTTACTGCTGGGCTGTAACTCAGGATACTGTCGTACTCGTATGAGCATAGAGCGTTGCGAGAACGATGTTCCAGGAGATGTAAGCCAGCTTGATCGACAGCTAACCACAGAACACGGGGCCAGTTCGAAGTGAAAGATTGCTATAAGCATAATAAATTCAACACATTAAAATAATTCATACACAATAATATTAGATAGGTACACAATTTACAGTTTTTGTCTATTTTGTTTTGTTTTTATGTTTTTGACTATTTTATTTACCAGGACTCGGATTTATATAATAAATATAAAAAAATGAAAAAAATTTAGATATATATATACATTATGTAAGTAAGAAAAGAAATGCTTTATACTTAATAAAAATGCATGTATTTACTTTAGAATAAAACTATAAATATTAGTTAGTATTATCGTGACTAGTGATGGAATACGACGTGGTGTAATATTTCACGAGGTACAGCATATCTACCAAGTTATAAAATTGACTGTAGCGTGCCACATAAGTCAGACAGCCAAATACAGTTTATGATATATCTAACCCGGGTCCACCATTGATTAGGTATAAATATTAGTATTATTTTAAAAATAGTAACATTAAAGTATAACAAATCTAAGTACAAACACATTGGAAATATTAAAAAAATTTTAACTGCTTGTATTTTGCTTTTATTACACAATATGTTGCACAAAAACGGAATAATAAGAAAAATTGATAACAATTTCAAAGTGAGTGATAGAATTTGTAAATAATAGAGGCCCCCTATTGGAGAAACCACGGCATGTAAGATATAATTAAATTATAAATTGTTAATGAAAATAAGAAATTATACATAAAACATGTAAGTAGATGTCGAAATATGTATAATATAAGGTAAAATTAAGTTCATCCAGTAAAGTAATAACAATTTATTACCTTTCAATATTACTCGTATTATGAATTTACAATTGCCTGACAAACATTTCATTATTATCATCTAACCTAACCTATATGACTACATTTAAAAATAGTTTTATTTTATTATAGTACACATTATTTAATTATTGCATAGTCTCTTTTCCTTCATACATTTAATGTATACAGTTTATAAATCTTAATTTGTTTATAAAACAATCAGGTATGATTCAATGTCTCCCATATAACATTAATAATTATTTATTTAGTAAACACATATTTTAAGTTTAACTAAAATTTTATTTGATTTAAAATTATAGGTTAGTATTAGATTTGATTAAATTAAATTTGACTATATAAACTAAATATTTTTATATAATATAAATTAAATATTTTTTAACAATAAAGATTGAAATAAGCATTGTTATGTACTGTTAGAATGATTAAATAATTTTCTATGGTTTATTATTTCAAAAAAAATTAAATAAGTTTTGTTTGATAAATTAATAAAGTAAGTAAGCATAATGTTTATAATATGCATATTCACGTCAATTCAAATTCGCATATTATTGTCACTTTTTGTTTTTCATGTTAAAATATTTCAATGTATATTAAATTTTTCAATAAAAAAAAAATAATTTAAAAATGACATATTTTCATTATTTAAACGATTTATTAACTAATAATTTTTATTTAAATCAATTTCCGTTGCTATTTTACCGAAAAAATGACCACAGTAACTAACCGCGGTATACACCATGGTACATACCATCACGTCGAAAATGGTGGCTCTGTGTAGCGGCCAACTTTTGATTAGATTCAAAAACGCTTTTTTAGCCTCCGCCGAGGTCATTCCTCTCAGACTCTGGTGGTGCATCGCCACGTCTTCATTTGGTACATTAGTCACTAGCCTAGTCGGAAGACAGTGACACGAAACTTGTCGGTATTCAATCAAGCCATCTTCGCAGTCTCCTAGTTCTACTTGAGCTTGTAAAGCAGTCAACATAACCTGCAACAAACACGCGCCGAATGATTTGCTGATTCCGCACGCTGGAATACCGAGCTTTTAGGATAAGTGTACGAACCGCCTCGTTGTCAGTCACTGGGAACCGGTCGCACCGGAGGCCGTGTAATACTTGGTGGTACAACAGTTCCTTCTCGACCGGATCGTCCAAGTCCATGTATTGGTCGAGGAACAAGTGCTTCTTGAACAAAAATATGTGACTGTGCTTTCGTATGGGTTTGGAAGTGTTGGCAGTTCCCGTATTGGCGTTTCTGTACCTTTCCCATTTAGACATGACATCGGCCAACTTTTCTTCGGCCACTAAACTCCGCTCCGAATTGCCCAATACTTCGTAAATCGCGTAACCTGCAGTGTACAGTGTTGTTAATTATTGAAAATAGGTACCCATGTCTTCAAATATTACGTATAACGCACACAATTTCACGTAATATTATGTTTATAATAATGTATAATAGATTTTTATGAATATTTCTGTACGATTTCATAGGCGAAAACTGAAAAGAGGGCTTAAGATAACTTAGATCTCCCCCTGAAATATCATAAAGCCCCTAAAAATCTGATACTCCATGAATTCACAATCACATTTACGAAATATCAAATTCAAATTTTTTTTTTTATATTTCTAATAAAAACATTTACATTATTAATTATTAGCAAATAAAAAACGTTTAACCTGTATTTTTTATTTTTATATTTATTTTTACAATTTATCAATAATAGCAACGTTTTTTTAATGTCTAATAAAAAATATAATAAAAATGATCAAGGATATTTAAAACAC
Source organism: Therioaphis trifolii (assembly GCA_027580255.1). NCBI lineage: Eukaryota > Metazoa > Arthropoda > Insecta > Hemiptera > Aphididae > Therioaphis > Therioaphis trifolii. The sequence goes on along the minus strand of CM050405.1, from coordinate 13,420,730 downwards.
ACCGATTTAAAATTATAAATATATACCAAAAAGTATATTCAATGGTCCGATTTCGAAATTAAATAAATATACTAAATGTTCTTGTTAAAAGTAAATGTGAGTATTGTTTTTGGGAGAATGAGAATCAGACACAAAGCAACGCCTAAAAAACTAATGATTTTAAGGAGCTATTAAAAAAAAAAAAAAAAAAAACTAGGCCTTAGATTTATTAGGTACAATAATCCGAAATTATATGCACTCTTATTTTTGAATTTGTCAGTAAAAAAAGAATCTACCTATACTTACACATACTTTAAGTGTTGGTAGGTAGGTACATAATATGATTATTTGTGTTCATTGAGTTACTTTATTCATAATGACAGATTACTAAATCTTGTGCATTACAAATCAAGTAAAAACGAAAGTACAGTTTGGAGTGTAGGAACAAAACCCCTTCGGATCACGAAAGTGAAAAAACGCTTAAAAATGCAATCGAATTTCCGCCTATGTACACTCGCCTTCTGGCGCATCAGTAGTAATAAAATGATAAAAATGGCACCGACGCCAGTCGAACGTACCCATCGCTGTTTTTCTCAGTCCTATCTTGTTCTTAACTATCTCCACTACGTCCTTGGCCGTGGAAGACGGGTGGAACTCGATGGCGTGGTATTGCCCGTCCATGAAATGGAACCGGGCGTATATTAACCTCCTGTTAATGGTACACAGTATCTCTTCTCTCGACGGCGGCCACTGTCTCCTCCTGGTGCCTTGAGTTTTAGACACGCACTGAAAGCGACACGGGTTAATTTTAGAAAATCGTCACAGGGAAACGAACAGTGCGTATTGATTTATCGTCGTCCCGCCACTCACTTTTTCGGCGAAACGAGCGTATTTCCCTTCCTCGGTCACACAGTCGCCGGCGCACTTACGCAGATGCGCAATCAAATACTTTCGAATGTTACGCTGCGGCGGCAAGATGACCGAACACGTCAACGACAACAGCGCCCAGTGTCTGAGGTTGACCCGGGAATTCGGATCCGGATGTTCCGTAGTCTGTTTGATCAGCTGCAGGTACAGCTCACAGAGTATCGACTCCTTGCGCATCGCCCGCTCCATCACGGTCTGTATCAGAGTGATATGTTCGTCTTCGGCCCTTCGAACCACTTCTCCTAATGGACAATCGACTACTTAGTGGAATCAGATTCGAGCGAGAGACGGCATTATAATTATTGCTATTGTGTCATTATTCCTGTTACCATTTTGGCCCAGACCAGCGTATTTCAGTATGATTTGGAACATTTGCAGGGCGATCTGTTCGTCTTGTTCGGATAACCTACTCAGACTCTGGACGATGGGCTGTCTGCTGAAACACCAGTAAGAGCCCGAAAACCCTTTGTACGTTTCACCGTGCTCGGACAGGGACCCGATGTGTTCGGCCCATAATTTTTCCAGTTTGTGTTTACTCAATCTGAAAATAAAAATGCAACATAATTATAACTTTCTTTTAACGGTCTACCAAGTTATTGCGTGATAACACATAATTATAATCAGCTTTGTTAAGTGTTTGAGTCGATTAGTAGAAATAATTTTAATTTAAAATGCTTTTCGAATACGAATTATTTTGAAAATTTGAGTTTTATATGAAATGGTTTTACATCTGTATTTAAATACTTGAAAACATAAGACTATTACATTTTCTAGGCTGACAAAATAAGATGACTTTATTAAAAACAAATAATTAAACCATAATAGAAACTGTTCCATAAGTTAGATTTTTCGCTTTAGCGAACATTTTTTGTTTATTAAAAGTGGACTAATAATTAGTTAAAGACTTAGGTATAAAAAAAACAAAAAGCATTTATTTCAGTATTTAAATTGATAAAGATTATTCGTATTTGTATTTTAAATGTATTTTAATCACTTATAGTATGGATGTATTTGTAACTAAATTTAAATACATGTTAACAATATTTTGTACAACACTGATTGTAAGCATTCATATTAAAGCTGAATCCAAAGTATACAAAACAATCGCTTAATTTTTGAAAAACGTTTTGTAGATTTTAGCTGTTATTTAATTATAAACATATAATTCAAAAAGTAATAAATTTAAATTGACTGGTTCAAATATAAATGCGTATTACTCTAACCTGCGCAAAGTGTTTTTTAGGAAATTTCCAGGGGTGTCTTGAGGTTTGTTAAGCATGTCAGAATCGATTAAATTTCGACGACAGTTAATGACATTATGATACAGACGTATACGGTCATCATTTGTTATGGCTTTGACCTGCATTAAAACGTAAATTGCACATTAACGTATCGAGTATATAATAATTAAGTATTATGATCGTCATACTGGAGCTTCGTTTTCGATTATCCAACCGGCCAGCCCTGGGCAATAGCTGACGATTAGTGAACCGATTTCAGATTTCTGTTGAGTTTCGAACACGAAACATTTATGAGCCGAGACGGGGTCGTTTGGATGTCTCATCAAGTTAATCGTCAGAAAACAATCGCTAGGATCCAAAAATATAGATTCTACATCAGTATAACGGAATTCGTACATGACGAATTTATCTTCTGGTTTTATCAACATCAGTCCTTCACAGTTAACACCCAGTATTAAAGTGTTTCCTGAAAACAAACAATTAACATTAATAAAACACACATACACACACACACACACACACACACACACACACACACACACACACACACACACACACACACACACACAAACCAACTGATTTAAAACTAAAAATTATTCATAACGAGTTCATACCGTACGACCAATATCCTCTGTAAGTGACTTGGAACATCGTAGTACCGTATAGCGGATACTGCATTACGCACGACAAATATAAAACTTTTGCCATTAGCTCTGATCGACCGGCGCCATATTGTTGATGAGCTTGAGCTAATATCGGCACCTAAATATTGTCATCATCAATACAATGAGTTAATAGAATACAAATTATCTTCCTTGAAAAATAGTAATCATTCGATGAAGATTTTATTCGATCAAAAATAGCATGTAATTACCCAGGTATCAGAACTTCTTATTCTACTTATTCTAAAAGGTAAATAGTTTTCCACGTCCGCGTAATACTCCAAAGTCGATTCCTTGGGATCTCCTAGAGATACTTGACACTGAAGACCGGCTAATTGGAGGGCTACTTTTTCACTAACCGGAAAATCGTCGCACTAATAACATTGACGGGGCAGACAAAATACAACGTAAAATCAAACTCAAGTAATTAATTTTTATTTTATATTTAACTCGAGCATTTACCTTCACAACACTATAAACAGCTTGAGCATATAACAGGTTTACTTCAATGGGATCCTGTGAAATTTCTCGCGAATGTCGAAACAGTCGACGTTTGAATATAAAACGGTTTTCTCCGCTGGTCAAAGTTGTGTTACTCGATCGTCGACTAATGGACGGGAAACTACTAGACTGAGGAGTCTGTTTGATCTGCTGTTTCCTGTGGAAATAATCACGGTTTAAATATGTTTATACGAGTATAGTAACTAGAAATCGTAGTTGAAACGTGATGGGTACTTACGATTGCCAAGCAGCAATGATATCGTATAAGTAGTGATGTGCCCGAACGTGTTCTTCGCCGTCTGCACGGCTTTGGTATATCGACCAACCGTCAATCGACCTTAAGCACAGCTTATCCGCAAGCTTGTAGACCGCGTCGCTCGCCGTGTCCGTCGGATGGATGTCGATCGCCTTGGTTCGGCCGTCCAAGAAGAAAAACCGACAGACGATGGTGCCCAGTCTTCTCATGGCCTGAAACATCGGACGTTCATGAGTGACGGACATAAAGAAAACCGATGATACGATGAAAAGAAAAACGGTGGACGTACGGCGATTTCGACCGTGGACGGTGGATATTGTCGACAAGAAACTTTTGTGTTCTTACAATTGTCAAGGCACCATTGGACATATTGTTTGAGTTTCCCTTCGCTCTGCAAGTTCTTCCGCAAGAAACTGACGAAATACTGTATAAATACGAACGCAGAACGTTATTTCACAATACGGGCTCAAAATTGAACACTGGCGTATTACCTTGTAGAGTAGCTTGCTGGGCTGGAACGCGACGATTGCCAGACAAATGAGTAGCCAAACTCTTTCCGTCGACTCGGTATTCGGATTATTCGTCGCTTGTCGCATGCACTGCACGAATATCTCGTCTCGCAACTCTTCGCGATTTATTCCCGAACCGATTATTGATTGGATGACTTGTACTTCATTGTCCGGTTTTATGTCGCCTCTAGTGTACTTACAGAGTTCCTGAAATGGTTTTTATCACACATTTAAGTCGTATCGATCAAACGTTAGCAAATATTTTGATATTCATTCATAATATTATAATCACTAAATACGCATCATTCACAAACTATTCAATACAAAAGTGTTGTGTTTATTATTTAATTAAAACTGTATCAAATATTAAAAAAAAAAAAACACCAATGTTTTTCACGATTTTCACAATTTTAACACTCAGTGTTTAGACAAACCAAGTACCACGATAAATCGGCAGAGCATAAAAATATTCATAAAATATCATGAATATTAAATCTACCTATTTAAAAAAAAAAAAAAAAAAAAAAAAAAGGACAAGTAGGTAAACTTATAAAAATACGAGTAAATAATTAATACCTTGTGGTATTTTTAATGATCATTAAATTCACTGTTGTTTTAAAGTATTTTGTATAAGGCATTTTAATAAAATAATAATAGATGTATGAATTCATTCATCTTGAAAAAGTTACATATAAAGACATATTTTATATAAAGTTTTATGCATGCTAGTTGAAAATAAAAATAAATTATTTTGTTGAATACATTATAATAAAATAGCACTAGTGTTAAAAACAATATTCTATGTGCATAATCATTATAAATACTTACTCTGAATATTGATATCGCTATTGTTATGTTATCTGGATCATACATGTGTATGTGGGAAGTCGGTATAGTAGAGCCACGGTGAAACGATACCATTTCATACATTGGTATCTTTTCCAGTGATTTGCTCTTCCTCTTTAACGTAGCTATTATCGTACCTGTGTGATATAAATATCGATAGTGTAGTCAGTGCAAACAAATCAAACACATCACAAATAATAGATTATTGCTACGTACCTTCGGGCGACCGTTCATGAGCGTTGAAATAGTTTTCAGCAAATTCAAGAATATCGTGATAATTATCTTGTAGTGGATCAACATTTAATTTTTCTTGAATGTTTTCCATCTCTTGTAATTTCTTTTCCACTCTAAATTTACGTCTTTGGTCCCGTTCCGTGTCTTCGACAAACCCATTGTTGATCTTCCAATTCGGACCCTATTTAAAATTTCAAATCGTTAAATCAATTCAATATCAAATAAAAACGTTATTTATAATGTTGTTTTACCCCTGTTCCTGAAGTTCTTGAACTCGGTCGGCTCTGTCGAGGCGACGAAAGAGCAGGAATTGGACTGGCAGCTCTCAGTATTGCTTCAGTCGCTACAGGACTTTTGGCCCTGGATAGTTTGTGCGGTGGAGTGGGCAGAGGAGGCGGCGATACGTTATCCTCATCTCTAGGCAAGACAGCTTCGTAAATAGGTTCGTCACTAGCCTTGACAGGCTCTTGGTTGAAAGGCGGTGGCGGTGGGGGTGGGTGCGATGGCTCAGGTAGAACGTGGAGTTCGCTTGACGTGGGCAAAGCCTTTTCTCTGTTTTCAAGTTCAAGTTCAACGATATCTATTTCTCGTTGGATTACGCTTTCCAACTAATTAATGTCAATAACGAAATATTAGGCATCATCATAGCTTGTTGACATTGTAAAACAATTAAGTGCATTCGAATTATTATAAATCACGTGGTTTTGAGGTATATAATTAACTATTTAATTAAGCATTGTATTATTGTCGATAAAAGCGAAAATACAAATTCAATGCTAACAGGTCGTCTACATAAGCAATCGTCTATCGTAAACAGTTTTTTATTAAATTAATTATACTTTTATAGGTTTTTTAAATAATTATAGCACAACAAATTAAACTGCTTGAAGATGTCTACACTATATAAGTTATACTTATGTATAATAAATAACAATAATAATTATAAGCATTATGGCACTGAACTTTTTTATATGACTGTTTTTATTAGTGAAATAGATTAGAGTCATCATTTGTGATAAACATGATACAAGTAACCAGAGAATAAATAGTTGAATTTATGAATGAAAAAAGTATAAAGTATATTAAAATTTAACGTTGAGAATAATATCAAGTTTTAATAATGACTTAGTGATATCTCCTTCTGTTTTAAGGTTAGCCGAAAAATAAAAGTTTAAACGACTATTAGACGAGCATTAGACCACCTAAAGAGCATTGAATAAATGTTAAAAAAGAAAACTACTAAGTGCAATATTAGTGTTAGATTCTCAGAAGCATTAGCCGGCAGCATTATTTCCAAATAACAATATTTAATACAAGAACGCATTAAAAAAATTGTAAACCAAATCAAATGAAAATTTTAGAGGATAGTAGTCTAATTGAAGTATGAAAGCTTATTTTATAATAAATCCAAGTTTTGTCTATAATAATACAACTCACTTATAAACCATACATTATTTTCCCTATTACTCTACTATGTATAAGTAAGTTTATGTATTTTTCACGATTTCAACACAAACATAAATTCTAACGAATGGATAATTTATAGTATAAACCACATGACATAACTCGATATTTGAAGAAATTATTATGTGCAAATTACCTCATCGAAATCGCTTACTATTTCCTTCATTCGGTCTCCTACTCCGGCATCTACCGAGCGGCCTGATTGGACGTCCGATAAGAATGCAAACAAGTTGTCTAAGTCAACGGATTCGTGTGCCGGGTCTACTTGTAGTCTTGAGTTCAGCTGTTCGGCCAGTTTAGCGAATTCGATTTCAGATATTCTAAAATTATAACACATTAATAACAATGATGATGATATTACCACTTATCGCTTTGATTTTTGTGTGAAAATTTTTTTATTTATTTTATCGTGTGCACGTACTTCTCGTCTTTCTCAATTTCTAATTCGTTCAACTCTTCTTTTTCTTTCTCTTTTTCCATTTCTTTGGCCTCTTCAGCTTTACGCTTTTCTTCTTCTACTCGTTCACGTTTTCGCATCTCCTCTTCAACCCTTCTCATTTCTCTTAAAGCAGCAGCAACCTAAAATACGTAATAATATTGTTATAAGCACAATCGATTTAAATCATTTTCCTGAAGTTGGCTATATTCATTATTACCTCTCGAGCAAAAACGCCTCTCAAATGAGACTGAATCACAATTGCTGCACGCCGTTTCTTTAAAAATTCTAAACGTTGTTTCCAACTTTTGAATGCATTTTGTACTATTATCACAGCCGACCTTATTTTGATGTAATCTGTAGAATGTATTTTCATAATAAGTAATAAAATCTTTTTAGTTTGAAAAATCATCTATTTTAAACCTTATAAATCCCAAGAAAAAAAGAAAAAAAAGAAGCTTAATTTAAAAAATTACCTTTTCTAGCGAAATATCCTTTCCACGTTCGTTGAATGACTGTGGCCATTTGGTTGAGCATAATCTTTCGTTTATCTTCGAGTGGTTCGTGCGCTTTATTCCGTAGGAAAACTTTTGATTTACCTATTTGACATTCTTCCGTAGGAATATTTTGCAGCGTTAAAAATGCTCTGAAAAACATAACGTAAATAATATTGACAGTTAACAACCTGTTCTTTACAAAATGAAGAAAAACAAAAACATCGTTTAAATACGTACTTAACAGCCGAACGTTCATCGTCTGGTAGTTTTTTCCTTACTAAACAACGGTAACGACTTAGGAACTCATTAAATGACAGATGTATAGGATAGCCTTCTTTGCGGATCCTGATTATATCTAACATGCCTAGATATTTCAATTGATCCAGGACTAACTTTTCGTTGTAATGATTTGGCGCTTTTATCATGTTTGGCTTGATGCACCTTACATACCTATAAAATCACATAAAACGCAGTGTAAATTAATACGTCCTATTCAATGTAATATAATAATAATATAACAACAGATCATCCATCAACAGATCAACGTACCAAGGATTAGTAGACTGGAGAACATCTACAAGAGCTTGCAATTGATGTCTAAATGTATCGCTAACGGTTGGCCGGCCTTTTGTCGTTCCTCTGGTAGACGTCGAGTTTGCGCTTCCCATCCGCGATACAGTAGATCCGAGTAAGTCCTACGAAAAACAATTTTGAAAAATAATCGTTAAAACGGACTCTTGAGACGAGCAACAGATAACCAACCTGATATTTGATCAGTTCACGCACGAATACGTTCGTCGACCGAGTCATGAAATCGAAAAATACGTCTTGTTGTACATCGCGGTTTTTATCGACAAACCCACTCGCGGTGTAAGTAACGGCACCGGCATAGTGTACGATACCGAATTCGGATTCCCATTTTCGACGATCGTCTCCTTTCACGAAATTCGGATGACCTTCGAACTCCGCGTGTAGATTCATAAGATACGTGGTGTCTGATCCCTGTTATTCAATCGGAATCATTAATGCGACAACATTACGACACAATTATCGTTATTATTCAACATTACTTTGGGCATGTGGCACTGTTCGGTCAGCAACTTTAAAATACACCGAGGCGGCTTCTCGACCAATTCCAAACACGTCGTGTTGTCAGTAAACTGGATGTGTGAAAATTTGATTTCCTCTTGCCGATACTGTAAACGTCAAACGTCGTTAGACTCAATGTAATAATATATATATTGAGAACAAGTCACGTATGAGCTACGCCGTACGTACTATTTCTTGTTCCAGAGCGAAAACGTAGTGATTGAAAAACTTGTGCAACTTCTCGTTGGTGTAATTAATACATAACTGTTCGAACGAATTGATGGTGAAATTTTCGAAGCCGAATATGTCGAGAACGCCGAGAAATCTGGACGAGTCTTGGCCCGGATTCGTACACGTGTTGATGTGGTTCACGAGCCACGCGAAAGTCCGCGAGTACAACGCTTTGGCCATGGCGTGCCGGTTTTCGATCGCCTGGACGAACATTTAAAAATATTTTGTTTATTTCGCGTTCGACGTTAATCGACTACCGAAAAAAAAAACCTAAACCATTTACAACGTACTTCGGGCAATTTCAAAGGTATTTCCGTGATGTTTCCGCGCACGTTGATCTGTCGGAGCAACGCCACGTGAACCAAATCTTCTGTCTGCAACCCCAACAAGTGTGAAACCACGGCGAGGATTTCTCGATCGTTTTCGGTCAATTGACATTTTTCACCGTCAATATCCTGAAACCGAACGTTATCGTAGACACATAAGTACTAGCAATCGTACAAATGTATTTGTTTACGATAAATTATACAAATGAAGTATATTATTTGGTATCTGAATCGAGTTGGGAAAATTGTAAGCGTGTCACAAGGTAATACGCGTAGGCGTTAAACTCATAATGCAGGGTCTCACTACATTTTAGACGGTAAACCACTTGTTATTATTAAAACGTTTTGCGGACATTGTGCGTATTAATTATGTATATGATACGTAATAAAAGCTCACGTTCCAGAAAAGGTTACCAATTTTAATTAATTGAATACATAGTTGTTTTTATTATACTATGGTTAAATTTTAAATCAAATTGTTTATTGGTGATTATTAAACGTACAACGTATTACTTGAAATTTCAAAATGTGACCGCAAAAATTATTTACTTCTTAACACGTTAATTGGAAATTAGAAGTTGTTTTTCTTTAATTATTCCTATATGTTCGGTTGTACTTGAGACAATTTAATTTGATTAAAATGGAAGAAAAAAGCTATCCTAATAACGTGATCGTGGGCCTCAAATAAAGAAAAGGCCACCGGTAGAAGATCACCACCATAATTCATTGGCCCTATTATTCATTTAAATATTCATATATGTCAAAAAGGTAAATAAGACTTTTTTTTATCATACGCCATCATTTAAGATGACCTGCGTAACGACAGAACATTTATATAATACTTGCCCGAAAAACCGTGTTTCCAAGCCACAAGATGGCGGACAAAACACAGAAAATGCCGTCGACCATGTTCAGCGGTATGCGCAACACGTTGAACGCCAACCGCAAAGCGTCAAACTTGTGTACGTCCGACACGCCGTCGATGGTTATACAACCCGATTGGTTCAGATAGTTGTAAAACTCCGGTGGTTTCAACTTGTAGAGCTCCACCAGGTCCTTGTTGTGCTGTCAAAAATACACGCCCAAACCGTTCTCGTTAAATAAATAAACAAAAATGAATAATAAATGAACAGAAATTTAGCGTTCGTTATAATTTTAATTATACTGTCTATACCGCTGTATAATTCAGCCTCGTGCATTGTGCCAAACGAATAATTCTACAATATATTTTAATGACGAATACGTAATGCGCCTTACCCTTGCGCCTTCGGCGAGCTGATAGAACACGTGGTAATTCCGTTCGCCGGCACTCTGAAACGTGATTCTCGACTGTTCTAGCAAATAATCTTGGATTATGCATCCTTTGATCATCCATTTGCTGTCGAAGCAAACTTGCATGAACTTGCCAAAACGGCTGGAATTATCGTTGCGCGCGGTTTTGGCGTTTCCTGCGGACCAGACAAAACATGTAACTCTATAAAAATAATATAATTATAATAATATGACATGTAACTAGAAGATGCTGTGACATACTCGCTTTGTATGTAACACACACACACATTAAGTACTCTCTTCGCTTGACAACCCCCAGGCCTCATTTCGGCAAATAATCAAAAATTGTAAGTGGATAAATTGAAAACATTAAAAAAAATAAATAAATAAATATTAATATTTCATCAAATACCATATTAATATTTACTGAATTTTTTTTTATTTATTACGTAAAAGTGACATGTAACAATTCAAAACTTTTGTACGACAGAAGTACAGGTATTGTATTATATTATAATAAAATATAATATGTCTTACGTTATTGTGACATTATGATTTTTTTTTTTTTTTTTTTGGTACATGGAGCATGGATAACTCAAAGAGAAGGACGATTATAAAACCGGCCACGTTATTTCATTCGATCACAGAAGAAATTCTCACATTTATTTTTATTTCAACATAATTCTATAACGTATGGACTTAAAAACGAATTACGATGATGACTATAAGAGCTGATCATATATTATACCAACTGGGCTGTAAATATGTTCTAATATAGTACACGAAAATAATGTCTTTTAACGACGTGAATCGCAGAGATGATGTATCGGATCGACCATGACATATCTACGACGTGATTCACACATAATGACACCAATAATCCTTCAGAACACATTCCTCGAAACGAACTTGTTTTGGTTTTTCGTGCACATCATTCATAACGATTTGTCGCCAGGTAGTACTGCCGGACGAAAGTCATTTTAAACAGTGAACGCAGTACTGATCTATATTAATATATACCACCGAACAGAGAACACTAACCATTTCTAGTAAGTACGCGATTAAGTTATTTACCATTATGTTACCTTGTTATACCTTGTTCTTATGTTAACTACACATTATACTAGCGTCTAGGCCCGGAATGTTTTCGCGGGGTGTCATAAATATTGATTGAGGAAAACCGTAAAATTACGTATTCAAATGTTTCATAATTTATGATTTTATCGTCGACAAATACGCGATAAAATTCAAATGTAATAGCTAATAGGTATAGGTAGTTGAAATTTATGTCACATTCGTGTCCGTACCAGACAAAAATTATGAAAACAATTGAGATGCAAAATATTTAAAATATAAATAAATATAATACATCCCGAAGAACAGCATCTGTGTATTGATGATTTTTTTTTTTTAAAGTAATAGATAAAATCGACAATAGTTGTGAACTCACGAATATTTCATGAGCTATTTTCAATTCAATACAAATATGGAACGTATACACAGTATAACTTGCCCGATATACAAAAAATACATATTCTATTACTACATCGCTTCACGACAAAATTATACAAAAATTATACAATATAAATCTCCTAAATGTCAAGACTTAATTTGCATAATAAAATATGTAGTACCGTAAGAGTAATATGACTCGAATTATTTATATCTCATTGAGCTGAACAAGAGGTAATAATATACAAAGCAAAGTATTTCTAAAAAAAAAAAATGCAAATAAGTTTCAACAAGGTAAGATTCAAACACCAATCTAGACATCACGATAATTTTTTTGTGTTCTGTTGGTTATCGCTACTTAAAAATCACAATCATTAACTGATGCGTGTTTCATATAATATCGATAGTTTTGTTTGTCGAGTGTCAATGCATTGTATGCACACCATTATCTACACAAATAATGACGTCAGATAATTTCTTGTACCTTACTGAATTTAAATGACTAATAATGACTTCGGGATCAAAAACAAAAAATAAAAGCCAAATAATTACATTAAGTATGTTACATATATCACGTATCAAGTACTAAATATGGTATCTTAGAAATTTGAAAACTTAATAATTTTTAGGTATGTATTTAATATATTTGTTTGTTTTGATACAGTTTACTGTTTACCGCGAATTTCACATAAACACGAACAAGTGCAAAAACCTACAAACATTTAATGTGTAAACAAAGTTATGAGCGTAATAATATGTTTGAGCAATTTCCATTTCTCAGAAAACTTGAACAGCGGATACTCGAGGAAAAACTTAATTAATTTTGTAGTACATATAAGATCGTTAGGTTATAGAATCGTTTGCACGACACTCGTTATGTCGTGCATTTCATTCGAGTTCATTCAGAATATTTAATTAAAAAGTGGTGAATGGTTTAGGATTTCTTCACTGTGTATTTGATTCGCACAGAATACGTTATGTGCGCCCGTGTTATCTGTCACGACTTCCGTTGTCACGGTTAATAAAATAATAAAACTATTCGTATACCATTTGGACAGACTCCAAGTCGTCTCTAGTGAATTATTTTATCGGTTCTAAATTAGTAAACATAATTTCGGGCTATATAATCTTATTGCACGTCCTCTAGTGGTTTTCAACTAGTTATTGAAACAATAATTTACCCGAGTGTTGTTCATAATTGTATTCTTTTTTACCGTTTTGCCAGAGTGTGAATTTACTCACGATATAAGATTTTCATACAGGCTGTTAAACGTTTACGTTTAATTTTAGTCTTACAAATCACTTCTGACAATTCGACATGTACGTCAGCGCTGAGGCGTGCTTTTTCTCGGTCACCGATTATTTCGTATAAGCCCAGTGGTGGTAGACGTCGGCCGATCGGAGATTTGTTCACCGGAAAATATTTTTAGGGACTCCAGAACCAAAGGGTACTACAAAGAATTTCGTTGGTTAATTTTTAACAACCACGTCACTTTAATACGTTCATTCAAATAATAAAGCTCAAAAAGACTATAGCGTACATATTGGTAGAAATTAATTTTTTTCAAAACCTATTTATTTTTTATGTAATCATTTCGATTAAAGAATTTCCCGGTAGGCCGACCCGCCACTGCGTTAACTTATACAACATTTCCACTCGAACATTTTTCTACTTCATACCCATGTTCATTTCACTCTCTCACGATGACGGTCGTAATCGTATCGATTTTACAAACGTAAACCACGATGATAACGGATATAATAACGAATTAAATTCAACTGAACAATCGTCGGAATAAACTTTGCGGAAACGACTCAGCAGGGATTTAAGACCAATTGGATATGCTCGATGAATACGTACCAAAAGATTCCAGAATAGTGTTGGCTTCGAGTATTTGCTGTTCGACCCACGTGCTTACGTTGCTAGTTACGGAACACAAATATTGCAAAATGAATTTGGTGGTTTCCGTCTTGCCCGCTCCGCTCTCGCCCGATATGACACACGACTGGTCGATTTCGCCGGTCTGTAAACTATTGTAAGCTGCTTCCGCGACGGCGAAAACATGCGGCTCTAGAACGCCTATCTTTGATCCGTGATATTGAAACACGTGATCCTGAAAAATCAATTAAAACAAATATATACAATTTTCATTGTGACTGCAATGTTGTCAAAATATTTAAATATGTACCTAAAAAAAAAAAAAAAAAAATTTTATCGTCTATGAATCAGTTATTCGTCTTTTTAAATTTAAATATCAATTAAGTGTTTATTAACGTCCAAAAACGTTATTATCAGGGTCCTAAACATGTAATAATGATATTTTGATCATAACTAGCATAATACATAAACGTACGTCTTGAATACATCACATACGTAAATTATCGAAGACTCGGTACGAAATTTTCTAAACTGAAGTTATTCCCTTTCTACACAACACCCGCATTATAGCAACCATGACAAAATTATTCATAGAACCATTGCGTGGCTTTAAAAAAAAATCTAAATATCTCATCTAAATTTCGCCAATTTAAATAATAAGATAAATTTTCGTCCAAATAATACTTTTTACTAAAATATATTATTAGCAGTTGGTATATAAAAAAAGTATAATTTATTTACTAAAAATAATATCAAATGCTATATTACGAGATGAGCAATTATATAGAATACATTTTATACAAATTACAAAAATTACAATATTTCTATAAATAATAGAGTCAATGAGTGTTAGTATATTGGGAGTAACAGGTATATTTGAGAAATTTAAGAAGTCAGTAACTTTAATTTCATTCAATGTTTTTGACTTTTCAATTTTTTTAATAACTATTATACTATTTCAATTTTAATTTAAAATCTTAATTACAAAACACAATTTGTAACAACAATATTATAAAATAGAATATTATTTTATATATTTTAAAGATCAAACTTTTATTATAAGAGATTAGCAAAATAATAGATATAAAACATTTTTTCGGAGTACTCCGCAAAAGTTTACCGCCACTACTTCTCTGCCTTAAGCTTTAAATTCTCATATTTTTTAGAATATTGTTCCAATAATAAAAATTCAAATATGAAATTCTAAAAATAAATACGTTTATTGATATTATAGATTTTCAGTGAACCGTTAAATGTTTTGATTTTACAATTATGTATTCGTATTTTTTTTTCATGCGTGTTACTACGTCTTTGGATGGATAAAGTTCAAGAGTTTTGTGAAAGTTAAAAGGACAAAATAATGCATTTTTGAATTGTTTATCGTTAAATAAAAAATAATAGAACAATATTTTTTTATTATTTTCGAGTCAAGATGGGGTCGTGAACATTTCTTACGATTTTGACCTTTTATAAAATGCCATAATAACAATAGAAAACCTATGGTTGAAATAACGTTATACAGTACCTATCATTGATTATATACATATTATAGATAACTTACCCTTGGGCTAATTTATTACTTTTTATATGATTTGACATATTATTACGGTGGCCCAGATAGCAGTATGTATTATTGAAATTTTTCTTTAGTTTTCATATTCTGAATTAATTAAAAACATTAAGAAAACACTTTGTTTACGTTTGGAAATAAAAATTTTAATTCAGTCATCTCTGTTTAAAAATTATTCAGTTAATGTATAATTCTTTATCAAATAGTACTACAAAAACTTTTGTTTTATGATGATTATATTTTCATGAATATGCTCTAAACATGAAATGTATAAACAAAATGAATCCAGTGTGCTTACACTTGTTTTTGAAATTCAGTGAATAAGAAATAATAAACTTGAATTAACATTGAATAGAATTATGACAGTATACGTTTCAAGTCCATGTAAATTATTTCAAATAAAACTACACCTTTGTTAAAAGCCTGCTAATAAAGTTTTACAAAAAATACTATGATGTTTTGTAAAAAAATATTAATTTTGATGATTGCTTTTGAATGAAAAGTTTAGTAATAAATAATAATATTCTACATTATGAAAAGTTCATAAGTTATAAATATACATTTGAGACTTTTTAAAAGAAAAAAGATAAATAACCTACGTGTTACCAAGCATAATTAAATTAATTTTGAATTATAATTGTTATGATTATAACGAATATGTACGTTTGCGTCTATTTCGATTATATTCAATTTTAAATATACAATATATTTCAAACTATTGATCATAAAATGTTTTCTCTTACACATAAATTTAATGTTGCATTTGACTTTTAAACGTAATGTAATCATTTCTTGGCAATGACTCGAAATGTTATGAGCCGAAGTAAAATACTGAGCCATCTAATGGTTAACGTTATTGACATTTTGACTGGAAAACTTTAGTTACCTTTTTAAGTTTAACAATAGCAATTATAATTATGATCTATATAGATTCGTACCGTTCTGTTAAAATGATTACAGTTATGGCACACATTGTTTACGCGTATTGATTTATCTTCTTGGCGTATTATAATAGTATATTATTAACTAATTTTTGTTTTAAAAGTGGTATACAAGCTTCGATTACACAGACGTTATCCTTTAGTTACAAGTTAAACACAATAGCTTACAAGTTATAGTTGCTTATTTACAAGTATAATAAAATATTTTTTAAGTGTAGTAATAATAATTACAGTCTGTTCATTTATCAGTTAACATCAGTTCATTACATGGGACATGGATTTTTATGCGACATTTCGGCACCAAAATGTTAGTTAATTATTAGAATTAGGCCGTCTAATGAAGATACTGCGATTTGTACATTGTGAAAGTTTCAGCTAAGTAAATGGCGGTGACCGGAATGTTTTGTCTCAAAAGCTTTCGACTAAAGATAAATCGTGTATTTTTTTTTCGTGATTTTTTGAACGATTACGGGTGTGAGTAAACTCTTTGGAATTAAACATCTAATCAAGCCACGTTGCATGTGTTTCATGCGTATTTGTGAATTAATACAAAGCGTTTGGTTGCCCAGTCTTCTTCTGAAGTTAAATTAACGTGATTCGTGATTTAAATAATTTTAAAATTTAAATATTTTTAAAACATTAAAATGCGTGACTTCGCAAACCTAATAAACAATTTATAAAAATAACCGGGACAGTTAAATTACTAACTAATATTCTCAATTTTAAAATTACAATTTTTTGCTTCCAAAAAAATTTCAGTGCAACGTTAAAAATTAACTTAGAATCTAAGTACTTGGATCATTATTAGTGAAATAGTTAAACGAGATTATAAATCTATTAAATAAAGCAAATATATTAAAATTACTTTACTCCAAATAATAAGTTATTATTGTAGATATTGTTGATAAATAACTTCTCCCGGGGAACATAAACCAAAATTAGGGTTCTCGAGTGGTATATAACAATAAATATAAAAGGCGCTTATTATTAATTTCTCGTCAAATTTAGGTCGATTTCCCTTATTTGCACAGCACACGAGATTGAATTATTAATAAAACGTTAATTTGCAATGCATACACTACACTGCATGTTTCCATCGAATAAACCATTTGCCGCGACCAAGTCATTTAATCGAATTCAAGCGGGGTTCTTATGAACGCAATAGTTTAATAATATCAAAAATGAGTTAAATTGCATTTGTTAATTCATTATTATGTCAACACTTGATTAAACGAAGTAGGAAAATTAGCAAAATGTTCATTTCTTAAATATTATTTCTCTTCTAAAATCAACTGCATTGTTCATTAATGTAATAAAGTAAATAGCAATTTAAAGTCTCTTTGTTTAAATAAATTACAATTATTTGATAACGGTTACTTTTTTACAAAATTAAATAACAAATGATCAAAATTAGTGTTTGTGTAAACATTAATATTTATCGCGAGGCTACAAATAAAATACAATCAAGGTGTAATTATGTGATTTCTTACACAATAAATGTATTAATGAAGTTTTAAATAGTTTCGCGTTAAATTAAATTTTAATAAAATAAAATTATATAGGTCATAGCCAATAGGTATAATATTATTTGATATGATATCTTAACAAAATTAAAATTGATTGAGTGCAAAATTTATACTAAATTTAACATGCATCCAAATGTATAATCTGTTTAAAAGTGAGATTTTTAAATAGGCACTGTAAATTTGCTTGAGGTTAAGTAAACATTATAATTATTGAGATGTACCTAACGTCTAAAAATAATCCTCTTCTACAATTAAAATGATATATTGCTCAGTTATCAGTTGTGAAATTTTACTTAACACGACAGTAACACTAAGCAATTTATGACGTAAAAACAAATAAGGTATACATATAGTATATAAGTATTAAAAAACATTTATCCTACTTTGTATTGATCTCTGTTTTTGTTTTAAATAAGAAGTGAAAATTTTCGTAATAATTTAAAATATCTAATTACCATTTATCAGATTAAATTGAAAACATTTTAAAACTTTATATCACCGTAAGGTAAAAAACAAATATATTTTCAAAGATGCTTTATCAGTTAATGTTAAAAAATAAATTGGAAAACGTGTTATATTGCTTTTGTGAATAAAGCAATCAAACTTTGAATCTACACAAAAGATAAAATTAAGTATCAATTTTCAAAAAATATATATCTTAAACGTAAGTTTTAGTATTATTCATTATATTAAATAAATAAGAAAAATATGGAATTTATAATAATTTTTCAGACAAGTTCATTGTTTTAAAAATTGTCCAACTTTTATGTGTCAACGATATTGTTGTATAATAATAATAGGTTTATAATCATAAGCACAATTTAATCAAACGATGAATTAAATTATACGCGTGTATTAGAGGATTTTTATCTTTACAAAATTGGTTTTCAAACTTTTTGGCTTTGTAATAAGTTTTTTCAAATTTGAACTGTCTACGGAATAATCTTATCGTGTAAAACAACTATACGGAAAAAAGGTTTTTTAAATTCCTGAAGTGTCAGTTATCCAATCGGTATAGGGGTTATATTAAACTTTAAAAGAACTTTATAGGTACTTTATAATTGAATTTTGATAACTATTATATCATTGAATTCCACGATTTATATCAGTTCGAAAATCAAATTTATTTCTGTGTATTAAACTCAACCACTTCATTGAATTATACAATCGAAATTCACGGGGATATATCAAATAACCTTGTAACAGCATAATAAATATTAATTTAATAAAAGTCATTTTTAACAAAGACAACAAAATATAATATAATTTTAGTTTGTTTCTAAGTATTTTTTTCCCCCACTTTACAATGTAACTATATATAGGACAGTTATTAAATTTTTCTGACATTCAAGTAATTCATTGTAAGTAGAATTAATGAACGCTTGACTGTACGTGACTTTTGCCAAACTCACTAAACTTAAGGTCTATTCAAGTAATATATTTACTATTATGTTAGATACAATACATTGGTTTACATAAACTTTTGTGAAAGATAACTACTTCAATAATTTTCCAATTACATGGATCTTGAAGAAAAATGAAATATAAAAAACTGTAGCACAAAAAAAAATATTTATTCAAGAAAAATCGCTAGATACTAAAATAGTCAATTACCAATTCTGATATATTTTATTCGCTGTAAAACAATATATATGCATTATATATATCATATATATACTTAAATACTACGCATTATGAAAAAAATTAAATGAACATAAAATCATTAGATAGTTGACATATTATTATAATTTTATTGTACGTATTCGCTTGATTCTTGTTTTTCATCAAAATATTTCTGAGATGTTTTTATGTTCTTAGTACTAATAAATCTATTTTATTATTATTTTTATTTTTTTTTTTTGGTTTCGAAAATTCAATAATATTCATTCCAGTACATATAGTTATCCCTACGATGCTACTAAATTATAAGGTATATTGAAACAAAATC
Organism: Therioaphis trifolii; assembly: GCA_027580255.1. NCBI lineage: Eukaryota > Metazoa > Arthropoda > Insecta > Hemiptera > Aphididae > Therioaphis > Therioaphis trifolii. The sequence continues at coordinate 13,400,944 of CM050405.1, read as the reverse complement.
AAATAAAGAAATAATATCCGACGGTCATCTCGTTTGAAAAACATATAAAGTAAATCGATATGACTGCAACAGTTTCATCGGCTATTATGTTACGTACGCACACTTATTCAGTCCATTATTAATAGGTATTTTGCTTATTATGGGTACTATGCATATCGAGTGTGATTGACACGTCCATCAGGGTGTACATTTATAATTTGGTGTCGCACATCCGTTATCCGGAATTTATCGTTTCGTTAATCGAATACGACCAATAATACTACATAGAACCGTTTTAACGATGAATTTGACCATGTTGAATTACACAGCTCATCAACAAACACAAACATGGTGTGCGTGTGCACTTAGATATCCCGATTCAAAAAACCAACACAACTAAATTATAATTAATGTGATTATAAAAAAAAAGAAAATTTTTAAGTTTAAATTTACGTAGACGCTTTATTTCTTATTTCTTGGTAATCCACCGAGTACTCCACCAATTTCTAATGTACTTTTTCAGCATTTTTTACTTAATTCTCAATCTTTTTCACAAATCGTAATATTTGAAAAAGACGTACGTCTGTTTTTGTTTTTATTTTTAATTGCTTCTAATTAAGAATATGTAAATGTACGGCTGTACTACGACTTGTAAAACAATATTTAATTAAAACAAGAAAGTACTTTTAATCTGCATTGTGTCATCCTGATTAAACATCACGAGCACATATATGAAATGTAGATTATAACTTACATTAATTATTAATCACTTGTAACTGAAATTTATATACATTTTTAATTCAGTCGTATACATTTGCAGAAATTTTTCGGCTATACATTTATATAATAATTTTTCCTTTATTGCTCATTCTCTTTTTATGTTTTATGCATCTTTTTTATTTATTTATTATTTATAAAATGTGCATAAAATCTTCTTTTTTTTGCAAACGTGAATATTATTCATTAGGCAGAACAGCCGTCGTATTTTATATACAGAGGATAACCGTTCATTAACATAACGTAAATATAAGTCGGTGCTTAAATACATACAATTATTATTTATTTTAAATGAGTACAAATTAATGATTATTGAAACGACAAATGAATAGACACAATACGAACGTATATAGATGCATAATATGTACACATTTGATTTGTTAAAACGAACTATTTTAAATTTAAAGACATTTTCAAATTATTCTTATGAATTATATAATAGTAGATGGAGTTGACCGATTTAATTAATTAAATTGGGTGGTTTTTGGTTGAGTAAATAGATTAATCGATTTATTGTTTGTTTGAATGGGTAAAAATATCAATAATCAAATACGGACGTATACGCCCAAATTTATGATTAGACCGGGGAAGGGATGGGGGGAAATGATTTTTCAACAAATTATTTAACTGTTTTAAGATTAATTACGATGAATAGGATCGACAAAAGATGTATAAACAAATTATCAACGCGAAGGAAAAACAATCCAGAGGCTCGTAAATACGAGTACTACTTGTAGATTCTTTGATATTGGTTTTATGCGACCGTGAGGTTTTGACAAAGTGACACTCACTTATTATTACGTTACGCGACCAAACCCGCAAAATAAATCGATTACCGTGCACCGTCTTCGTGACGAACGCGAATAGACAAACACAGTAACGTCCACGTGGCCGACATCAAAAGGAAATTGAAATTGAACGTTTGTTGTTTTCTTCACACGTTAACGGCCCCGCCCTGCGCGGCACAAAAGCGTCGTGATAACAACACGCCGGACTCGTGAGCAATTTTCGTTTTCCCGCCGAACGCGATCGATCGGGCGGCACGACGATGAGAAACCAACGATGATCCTTTCCCGACACGCGTGTACAGCGATATATATATATATACAATTATTTTGTGTGTACGAAAACGGCCCACGGTGTGTGTACAGCCAGGATTTTCTCAAAGGGTTCAACAAATTTCGTTGTTCAGCTCACGTGTATTTATGCGAACCCCATCGGGATTATTCACTCGTACGAATGTTCAGACTTTAAAACACAAACACCTAGTTTTACTAGGTAATAAAGTAATAATCTGTTTTATACTGATTTCGCTCGTGAATTAGTTTCTATGTATTTTTACACCGATGATTGATGGCGAAATAGTCGATATTACGATTATACTCTACAAAAAGAAAAAAGTAAATCTATACGTATATTATACGCGTGTGTAATTTCTTTAAAAAAAAAAAACAAAAACAAAAACAAAAACAGACAGTGTTATTAAATTTGAAGTTGTTTTTATTTATTTTTTTTTTTTTTTACTCCTAAACTTAACGGACCGTTCTAAGACTCGCCGGGGGCAAAATCACTGTAACCCAATGACCCCCTCTCGACTTCGACCCAGAGCACGATGGTATCACGCCGTGAAAATGCAACGAGTCCCGTGTGCAGAGGCGATATCACGCGGTGGCAGACACGCCGGGAGAGCTCGGGAAAGGAACGACGAATGCTGAAATTTCGTCGTCGTTCCGCACCGGCCACAACAGATCAATACACTGAGGCCTCGGCCGGGCGTGTGGAGAAACGTGCGTCGCGTTCACTATCACCGCTGACTACGCCACTGCCGCCGCCGCCGCCGCCGCCGACTGAGTCACACCCTAGGGTTGTACCAGTGTACGGTAATATCGTACGAACGTTGTTAAAAACCAAAGTCTAATACACAGTAATTTCCGGTTCAGAAGGAGAAGATGATTGCTTTTGTATATAATTCGTCTTGGGCCGTATTATAAAATCCGACGAGGAGAAGGGTAGGTTTAAGTGTGTTTCTCGCGAAGAAGCGGGATCGTGATAAATGTGCCGGCTGAGGTGATTCGTTGTTCTTTACTTGCGAAACCGTTTTTCGGGTCGCGATGATTAATGGAAATTTTGAAAATATAAAATGAAAAATAATTGTTGTTTTTTTTTCCATAAGAATGTTTGAATTGAAAAATCAAACTTAAAAAGTATTTTGTTACCTTAAAATTCGATAAAAAAAAAGATTCATTCCTTATTATTTTTGAGATTGTTAAAATCGTAATGTAGAAGAAAATAATTGTTACTTTTTTATTTTTTTATGAAAGTTACTTTTCTCGAAACATTATATTATAAAAGTCAACTTAAATGTTGGTTTTTAATATTGTTAATATTATACTACAGAAAACTTACAGCAAACAATTTGTTATTTTTTTCAAATAATATCTAACGAATAAAAAAATATATGGGTACTTTAACAACTAGCCCCCCAGTGTGAAACAGTCTATCCTTTGCAGGGGCTAGTTGTTTTAGTGGAGTAATAAACATTTTTTTTTTTTTTGTCATCGGAAGTATTTATTTTTATTTTTATGACAACTATAAAAGTTACTTTTTAAAATGGATTAATATTCATTCAGACAGTGACAAAGGAAAAATTATAAAAATTAAAAATATGTAAATTATGACAACTGACTCCCCTAAATATGCGTGTGTCTCGCGCGTGTTGTTTCACCGTGAACCGGTTAAGCTTAAAAAAAAAACACACGCACACGCCACGTGCACGGTGAAATAATACAGAAGACCTTTCGTACGAAGGGACGATAATAAAATGTCACCGCGTAGTGCATTACGTGTACACTCTACATTGATGGGGGAGGGGGGTCACGATACGTAGCCTGTTTCATCGTCGGACGTAAATACGAATCGGCCAACGGACCGGAAGAGGAAAGGAAATAACGTTATCCGCAGAAAATAATAAAAGGGATTACACCCCATATATCTGATATGCTCTAGATCAATTTGCGTGGACATTTTATACACGGACAATTTATTTACTTCTGTCTTTCCATACTATTTTTATACGTTTCCCCCCCCCCCATTTGCTCGTAGTTGTCTAATGAAATAATCAAAGCGCATTCGCCATACTCGTCACGTATTTGAATTTACGGATTTCAGTTCGTTAATCTCAGAACTTTTAATTATTTCCAACGTTTACAATGGATGCGACTGATATTCGAATAGACGTAGTTAATTCTATACATGTTATACATGATGTCGATGTACACGGACACGTATTATAGGAGATGCATCATTATTTCAAATACCGATCGCTGGTAGCAACAATAATAAAAGATATTATTGAATATTTGAAGAACCCCTATTGTACCAATTACAATTGCAGTGATGTATTTAAGTATATTATAGACTTTAAAACGGTATAATCCATCATATCGGGTGCCCCACCGAGACTTACGCGGTAAAAACCCGGTGAGTAATCCAGGATCATAGGCGAAACTACGGGTCAGAACGGTGAGGCCATGGGCTGACCTAATGCTTATAGGACACTGGCCTCCGAAACAATACAGATGAGGATCGTGTTTTCAATCAAATTTAATTTAAAAGAAAATTCAAATATTTTTAATTCAATTTTATTACAATTATTGATCACAATACTTATTTATTTCACAATACACATTTATTTTTAGTGTAATTAAGATTTCGTTCAAATTCAGATTCCGAGTGAAACCAATACACAAATGTTTTGGTCTTACAATGATGTGCGAGTGTTTTTTTGTAATATTATCCTATTCGTATTGGTAGTTAACTAACAACGCTGATAAATTCTTTTGACGAAAATTATTATTTTAGCGTAAAATAGCAATTTTTCAATCAAAATCTTATAACTTTTTAAATATGTAATTCCTCTAGAAGGTAAAAAATTTCTATCGTCAATTACACATATTTCCCTAACTATAGTTAAAGTTCCATAAAGCTCAACTCGATAAATTATTTTCTATACGCGTTCAGTGTTAATATTAAAATTTTCTTCTATACACTATTTTCACGTAAATTATAAGATACCTTTTTCATTTAATTGCATAAATTATCATTATTTTCAATAAATATTTTTCTGTTGTTTACATGAAACAAATATTGATGTTACGAATTTATGGTTTACTTATAACTTATAATTTACATATATAAGCTTCAATATTTTATATAAATATGTAAATACATATTAAATATTAATATAAAAAGACAACCTAGATGATTAAAATTAAATGTATAAATACAGGTAAGTTTTTCTATTACATATAAAAACTAAATTTGAATTTTGAATATTTTTTAAAGGGTGGGTGATTTTAGATATTTTAACCTGACTTTATACTAATGTCTAGTTTTGTGTCATTGTGAATTTTTTTCATGAACAATTTAAAACACAAATAGAACGATATTTTTAAAAAAATAATTTTTTTACTATTTTTATCCGTGATTATTTAATTTTAGAATTTTAAATGGTAATCACTAGTTATGTAATAGAAATTGCTATTATTTTATTTTCGAATAGTCTAATATAACCAACCACCATTCGAATATTCTAATGTTCGCATATTTATTCTCATCACAAATTAATGAGAAATTACTGTCTATTAAATTATATTCCAGAATATTTTTTATCAACACTTAGTTTATTCATTTACCAACCTTAAAAAAAAAATCATAACATGTTCAAATTCATGGCTTAAAGTAAAAATTGATATTCTTACCAAATACATAATTATAACTCTGAAACGGTCAATCCGACATTTTAACTAATTATAGTACCATATCATTTTCATCTAATACTGATTCATCACTACATTAAATTTAAATTTTAAAGGTATACAACATACATTTTTAAATAAATAAATTATTTTTATTTCAGGCGTATCAACTGTAGTTTAAATAGATAAGTTGTGTTAATGTGGTATGAATAATGGACATCGTATTAAAATGGTATATAATATGGGTTTCATATTATGATAAATGAAATAGTAAAGTATTCAAATGGTTTGTGAAAATTTAAGTTTCAAATATATATATATATTTATATATAACGAATTCATAAAAATGTAATACAATAGAAACACATAATAATAATAAGCATTTTAATATATTATAGTGCTACACAAGTTGATTGCATCTGCTTCAGTCACCGTGTATATACATCACATACTATTGCAACATATGTCATAGGAAATTTAACATAGGTTATAACCCCCTTGTTAATTATGAAATATGAATTATTTTAAAATGGATTAATCGAAAAAATGGGTAAAAGTCAGAAAAAAGTTAAAAAGCACATAATACAAGAATTATTTTAGACCTAATTCACCAAATTAATATTTAGTCATGCTATCATAATGTAGGTTGTAGGTACCATAATACATACACCTAGTGACTAGAAATAACTTAAATTTAAAACATTTTAATTACAATTCACATTTCATAGTAAATTATATTCTTAAAATATCAAATAAACTTCAAAAAAAAATTAGGATTTGAGTAATCTTATTATCTGCCAATTAGCATATAAATATATCTACTAACTTTTTGGTTCCACACTTTTTTCTTCTTATATGTACTAAGTACTTATATTTAATGTAAGAAATTTAACGCGACCTAACCTAACGCGACGGCCAACGGTTAAACATGTAAATGATAATAATAATAATACCAATAATAAATGATCCTATTACGTATGCATCAGTGCACAAATATGCATACATAACATCGCCTCTTGGTGTTTAAATAATCAAACTTTATTGGGTTAAAATTTCAATTTCATTATTCAATAAATGATTTTCACGAAAAAAACTTCTAAACTTCAAATTTATTATTTTATAATATTATACGGGTTTTAAAGTTGAAATGTTTATGATTAGTTTTCATAATAATAATAAAGATTATCGTAACATTCGTTTCGGTACATTTATTTGGAGGAACGGTTGAATTTAATTCATTTTACATTACAAAAATCCAAGTTATGAAGCCCCAATTTAAACTTTGATCTCACTCATAAAATATTCCTATGGTTTCACCCTGAAAACTTAGATTTGATTTAAGATGATAATATTAATATATATATATATATATATATATATATATATATATATATATATATATACTTCATACAAGTCTATTCCGTGAGTTTGTTTCAGTCTAAATTTTATTCACGATATAAATTTCAACTTCTATTATACATCAGACTACAATATTATAATACTTCCTTCCTTCGTTTTATTATACAGACATAAAACTATCTTTGACATTGTAAAAAATGCAGCTTTACGACCCATCAATCACTCAACGTTGTTTTTCATAGCGGTTCGTGAAATATTTGGAAATAGTATTTGAGTGATGACACCAAGAGAACGCGTATCGAACAAATGTCAATCACCCGAATAAATCGCACATTTCAAATGATCAAATTTGTAAATTTTGTGAAAACGGATTACTTACTAATCAACAAATCTTATAAGCTGGGTCGAAATTTGTACACGCCGATTTTGTGCAGGACACAACTAATACGACCTCTCTAGGGCAACAGCTCAGTATGTTTATGCTATAGTCACTATTGCCATTCCTAAAATCTTAATTTTCGATCTTATTACAATCAAAATCTCGTGACTGTAGGCTTTATATCATTGCGATTAAATTTTAATTTAAAAAAAAAATGACAATCAATACGTTTAAAATAGATTTAAAAAAAAAAAGGAGCGAATGAGAAAAGCAAGTATTTTTATCTAGTGAAAATTTAATTTAGTACAGGATAAAACATGCCGTAAAAATACAACTGGAATTAATAATTGAAATTATCACCATCATAAGAATACTTTCATAATATTAAACATTCGTGAGTTAGTAAACATGCGAGCCGTCTAATATAAATGTTACGTAACATTAATGAACTAGAATGATTTACTTACGTTGGAATATATGCCCAACTCCTTGTATGGATTTACTGCAACCAATATCGTTCCGGTGTATGTCTGTTGGTAAAACAATGTTAAGGAAAGTATTTTCATAGTTTATTATTCTATCATGTAATATTTTATTATTTAACAATAACACGATAATAATGATATCGTGCATTCACAGTGCGAACGGACAATTTCAATCGTTCGTAATGTTCAAGTGACGTAAATACGCCATCCTTAATCGTATCCGTTGTTATATACATTTTTTTTTCTATTTTCCTGTATTAAACATTAATAATTGATAATGCTCAGAGTGGGCGCGCGAAGAGACTAATGGTTTTGTGTTGTTTTTTTTTCTTTTTTTATCTTGGAAAACAATTTGCAATGCAGTAAAAACGGTCCGAATGTCTGTTCGACGTTCGATCGTAAATCGGACCGCCGCGGGGTTGACTAGAAATGAATTGGCCCGTGTAAACCTCTCTACGGTGCACACTATTCGTCATGTTGACACACACGAGATGTGGGAAGGCGAGGGTAAATCAATTCGTACATTATCAATACCTTTTGTTTTCGCAAATATATATACACACACACACACACACACACACACACACACACACACACACACGTGCACACATATATATCACTATACACTGAGCAGTGAGCACTCTAAACTCGTTTGACGAAAATCGAAACAATGAAACAGTGTTATTCCGTGTGTGCAGTGCCGTGCCGCTCGTTCGCCCCCTCTCGCACTATATGACGACATGTGCTGACCGTATACGTTCGTGCAACATAAATAGACACGATTCCGCGAGTTCGGTGCGTAAGCAAGGGGTGCGACGTCATCGTTTATTAGGTTTTAGTCGGTCGACCACGTCACGGACCACTACCTTTGCGACGGCTGTGGAGTGTGCCTACGACCCGCTGGTTACCGCGACCGTACCCGCGAGACCGATTACACTAGGTATAGCGAGCGACGGCGGGTGTGCAGCTGCAGCGATCTCCGTGCGAGCACGAGCCGACGTCTCTCTTTCTCCTGGTGCACCGCATACGATTTCGGTTTCAGGAAACGCGTGTGCGCACGGACACGAACAAAAACAAAACAAAAACAAAAATTACCTTTTATTTTATTTATCCGTTTTCAATAGACCTAATAACAGCCCGTGGCAGAATCATAAAGCCGATTCAACGGACAAGTATCAATTATAATAATATTCCGGTGTGCATTATTCGGTCCAAAACGGACGAGTCCCCCTACCGAAATAATCCACACGCCAATATAGAAATTAGAAACACCACCACACGTGCGTGTACAGCTGTTCGCTCTGACAAAAAAAAAAAACAAATCTAACGAAATCGGCCTGTTTTCGAGGCGCTCCCTTTTGTCTTGTTTTATCGAAATTCAAAAGCGTAAGTATAAACACAAATTAAAACTCGTGCCGGCCATATGTGATTCGCTAACGCCACGCCGGAAAATCGGCCGTATAGATGGTACGCTTCGCGTTTTTCAGAACCGGAATCCGCCTGCAGACCCGTCGATGGCCTCGGCGTCGGGAAAATTGATTTCAACCCATAATCGCCGTTGTCCGAACGTTTAGAGCGCACGATACGTTTTATTCGTGTACGTGGACCTGCGTGCGTGATATACGATTTATTGGCGGCCTTAAACCGCACAAAGTGCGACGTATTAATTCTACAAGCGTATAAAACGACTACACCTAGGCACGAGTGTATTAAATTTTTATAATATATAGCGGCGTGAGCCAATAACGGACAAAAGACGGCGGCCCCAATGGCGCCAGTAATTAGTGACCACTTTTACGCGCATATATGTATGAAATACGTATGATATTCACGTATATTACACACACACACACACACACACACACACACACACACACACACACACACACACACACACACACAGCCATATTACCACTAAGACCATTTCTACTACAAAATACGTCGGCAAATTTTAAAAGTGGCGACAAAAGTAACATACTTTTTCATGGTTTAACACGAAAAATATTTGATGTTGAAATAATGTTATCTGAAATTTTGAACAAAATAATAATTATTTTAATGATTTGAATATAAAATATATAGGTTATTAAATATCATTTTCATTTATTACCAGCTGTCATATAAATAAAAAATTGATATTAAATGATTTTTATTTTTTTATTTTTTTATTTATGATTATAATAATTATTTTTAAGGCATTAAGTGAAAAAATCTTTTATTTATCACTAGGGCTGGAATTTTCGTGCAGTATCAATTTTCATTGTGATGTTCTAAAAAGTAGTTTTGTAAATGGATAATGTGTGTTAGCTATTCAGTACGGATTATCTATAGGTATGTGATTTTATTGGTGGTTTAAAAGGATTCTTCAAATATTTAATGCATTTTTCACGATTTATTTTACGGTGAACGTAAATTATAGAAATACAAAATGTACGAGTAATAAGAAAAAGTTTACTTGGAAGTGTTTAGAGGTCACGTAGAGTCAAAGGTATAAAAAAATTGTTTTAAATACATTTTGAAAACATATTATTTTATGTATATATCCTGTGGCACCGATCCCTTTATCTAGGTATTGCAGTTGCAATACCTGTTAAGGGTGGGTGTTTGGTGTGGTTAAGGGTGTGTGGTAAGGCTACGAAATACACTAGGTTAGACCCACTCGATGGAAGGAAAAAAAACGAGGGGCAGTTGCTCAATTTATCTTTGCTAGGCGGATGGGTACATGCTTTGATGGTATGCTTATAATGCTTTGCAATACCTCTAATAACTGACTTCGGTGCCACTGTATATACGAGTTATCTAATAAATACCTGAATTTATATCGTTTGTAAAGTGCTCGAATGCGTGTTATTGATATATTATTTAAAAACACATAATGTAAAATCAATTTTTTCAATAAATACTTTTTGAACTGTTAGAAATGAATTTTTCCAACGCGTTTTGACGGAGCATTTTTTAACGCAACAGGTGGTTTTTCCAATGACATGACACAAAACGTCTCGCCCCGCACGCCGAAGTAGTTCTCGCCCTCTCGCGGTACGCACCCGTCGCCGTGGCGGATTGGAAATTGCAGTGCATTTTCACGCGCCCGTCGCAATAGGTATGTGTGGCGCTTATTACTCCGCGTTATATTACCGCGACGTGCACTCGAACGACACGCGAAACGCACGTACTCCGTGCCTACGACGCACACTACACGCGGGTGTCAAACGATTTTCGCGGCGACGTAGATCACCGTCAGCTCCGTTTTTTTTTCTTTTTTTTTTGTGCACTACCGTACGCATCACAAAGGATGCCTATATTATACGTATTGTGACGCACACGCGTATGTATATATATATATATATATATATATATATATATATATATATATATATATATATATATATATATATATGTACATGTATGGCCATGCCTAGTGCCGTTTAATAATCTAGTGGAACGAGACTTGTTGACGCGGTGGCTTTTACGCTCTCGACGTAGCGCGGCGACATCTAGGTCGAGTGGTCTGGTACTTCCGCGGTAATAAACACACGTGAGGGCAGTGGGCATGAAGGAGAAAATAGAGAGGAGGGGAGAAAAAATTAAAATAATCGGGGCGAAAGCGCGCTCGAGTATTTAATGTATTACGCGCCGAACGCGTAGAAGGTGGCATCCGTAAAAAACCAACCTTTTATCGACTTATGTGGTATGAGTTGAGACTCGAGTCGTCGAGTGTCGTGGAAAACGGTGTGCGATAATATTGTAAAATCCTCAGCGATGCTGGTTAATTATAACGGGGAAGTTGTGTTCACGTAATCGCGTACGCGCATGATTTAATTTTAAAAGATAAGTAATATCGGCTAAACGCGCGCTTTTGCAAGTCGTTCGAAATCGTGAAAACAATGAGAGTTAAAAGGGATCAGAGGTCGGGAAAACGAGATCAGATAGAGAGGAAAATGGGTCAGCAAACGTGTCGAGCCAAAGTCTTCAATTGTCTACGACATAGCTCGAGATTTATCTTACGTACAAAAGACATTTATTTTCCATTAAAAAATGTGTAAGCCGTAGTTAGTTTACAACTTGCAAATTTAAAATATATCACTTAACCCCGTAGGTACTTTTTAACACGCGGCGATCTAAAAAATAAATTTTAAGTACCTACTGTATAATCGTTTGCTATACAGTTTCATAACTTTATATTTTATATTTCATATTGAAAATATTCTGCTAATAATAAATTAATAAAACCGTGTTTTAAATGAAACTGTGACCATAAATTATTGTTAGAAATAAACAAAAATATTAAAATACTTCTTTACAAATATATATATATATATACATTATTTACAATTGAATGAAATAATGAACAACTGGTTCATCAAAAACAATACGTACACAGTCCATTATAGTATATAGTGTATTTTATAATGAACCAAAACATTAATGTTGTTCGGAGAACATTATTGTTAAAATGTTGGTGTGCCTAATGGGTTGATTACCTCTTAAGTATTGTTTTTAAGAATTTGGTAGTGTAATAAAATTACAATGCTCCGAGTTTATTACCTAGAAATGATTAATTAATTCGTGAGAATGTATATTTATATATATGTTACGGGCAAAAGTCGAAATCGGGCAAACCTCAGAAATGTCCGGGCAAAACGCGAACTGCCCACAATCCTTGGGCAAAATGTCATATTTCGGCTTTCGACCGGGCAAACCTAGTTATGACCAACCTCATTTGAGCAAAACCGCCAAAACTGTATACTGGCTTTTATCGTAAGGGCAAAACCGTACCTACTGTATTACATACGTTCGCTAATATTCAATACAAATGGTAATTTTTATCGTACGATTTTATTACGATTATAGATGACCACGCGTATCTTGTTAATTTATCGCTGTTATTGTATTTTATCAACTTGTTATATTAAAGGTACACAAAATACACCGTATCTAAATGGTACAAAATTGTACTGTAGTTCGTATTTTTGTGAGCTTATATTAGTTATAAATGTAAACAACAAAATATTTTGTGTAGTTCTAAATGCCATTTGTTCATATGGTTCACATGGTTCTAATATGTGTAGCAACAAATAAACAAAAATATTATTTTTTTATCATTATATTCAATTATACCTGTACAATATTTTTTCATTAATTATTTATTTTAACATTATAAGAGTACCTAATATTATTATATATGGCGGTTTTGCCCAAATAAGGTTGGTCATAACTAGGTTTGCCCGGTCAAAAGCCGAAATATGACATTTTGCCCAAGGATTGTGGGCAGTTCTCGTTTTGCCCGGGCATTTCTCAGGTTTGCCCGATTTCGACTTTTGGCCGTAACATATACATATTTACATTTTTTTTTTTAACAATTGCATGTATGAATATTTTTTTTTATTTTTGGAATTATTTCAAAACTCTAAGAGTCAGGAAACTACCTCTGCTTACATGCACATGGATAAAGAGTTTACAAAACAATAAACTGTGTGATTGTTTATGAAAAATAATATCTCTTTTTAAAATCTGATCACAACAATATAAGAAAAATAATCATTTTTGATTGAAAACAATTAAACATTATGCGGTAATCAAATTAACAATATTATGCAACATGACGGTAAGATACGTGCTGTATTTATTAATGTTAAGTAAATAAAATAATTCAATTTTTATTCGTGCACTATAATGACTCCATTATATTTTTACCTTACTAGTCATTTTTGTACATTAAAGTAAAATCAAGATTATAGTGATTGCCCCATTCACAAATTACCTAAGTGTCGCATTTAATATCTCCTGACACATTGATCGCAATTAAAGAAAATGCTGATACAAGCAAAATCATAGTTTTATCTCTTTATAATACAGAGTAAATAAAAATGAAAATATGCTCTATACTGTATTATTTATTGAAGACACTCACATTTTTTGTTATATTAGTCTTTAGATCATCATAATATACTACCGACAATACATTTAGTAAAATACAAATGAAGAAAAAAAGTATTGTCAATTTATTTTAAATTATAATTAAATAATTTATGTCATCAAAATGAACAATGTAAAATATTAAAGATTTTTTTAAAAGATAAATAATTTTATCTCAGAAATCTAATGAGATTTTCACAAATTTTTATCGATGTTTCGATAGAGTAATAAGTAAAAACATATAAATCAACTAATTAATATAATAAGTTAAATTGTTGTGTATTTTACACTACTATCGAAACTTTAATAAAAAAATCATAAAACTTCAACATAAATATTAATTCATTTTCGTTTTACCATGTACTCAATTATTTTAATAAAAAATAAATTTCAAAAGCTTTATAAACCCATACGCTTATAGACAATTTAATCAAATTTAATAACGATGTTTTCAATCTTATTTTCAAAATTAAATGTTCGGTATCTACATTTAATATATTTCTGATTTAGCTTTTAGCTTTATTTTTATTATTTAATCAGTTAGAATATTAACTGATAATCAAACATACATTTATTCAAAAAGTAGTAAGTATCTATCTAACAAGTTTAAAGTTTTTACAAATTATAGTTTACAACGAAAACTTTTGTAATTAAGTTTACAATTTTACGAATTATAAGTTTTAATTTTTTTCAAGTACACTTTATACAGATAATTTACGAAATCGTGCGATAGATTAAATTAAAGTAAACTATGAAAAAACTGCATTTTTTGTTATAATAATAGTCTACATTAAGAAATTAAACATTATATTAAATTTAAATATAAAATTTACCTATTCCATTTATAATAAAACCAAACAAGGCGCAATTCAAATATTTTATACTTACAAAGTTTTGTACCAAATAAAATTTAAATTCAATACATGAAACTTAGGTAAAAATTAATTTTTTTCAAATGAACATTATTTACAGATGAAAGCTAAAACGTTTGTTGATTAAATTATAAACTATAATAAGACCAAATGTTTTCAAATTTTACCAATGTTTGTTATTTTCTTGGAAAATATTGAATCACAATTTCAAAACATTTTTTTGTATTAATATGATTTCTCCTAAAAAAAAATCATAATTGTTGGTCCAATACAAATATACTGTTCTCTATTTTGAAAATCACGAAAAAAATTGAAATATATTCACTAAAAACAAACATTAATATAATGTACCAATGTCTGAGTATCTGACAAAAAAAATGACGTTCTATATGCATTATACATACACAGTAAAGCGAAGTATTTAAGTATTAAGTGTATCCACTATTCAATCTTAGTAAAATATAACAATCCCTTTTATTTTTTCAAAGCTCATTCGCTTCTATTGTAGAACATGACCTTTTTTAATTTACGTTTTATTCATAAATCATCAGCTATGAAAAAACGTTATTAATGGATTTTTGAAGGTATTGTCTGTGACTCGTCTATTTATTATTTATTACTACTAAAAGCAAGTTTTGTTTAAAAAATCTGGCCATCTATATTTTTTTTTAAAGGATTTTCAATTTAAAGTACAAATTAAAAAGATGTGATGTATTATTTGTCTTACATACAAAACTATATTGAATCACACAACAATAATTGATGGTTAGGTTAATTTTATGAATTGCAAAGTGGTAACCAAATCAAAAATAAAACCAAATTATGTTAGGTGAAAAAATTGTTTAACATTTAGTAAATCTATTAGGCATTAAATTAAAGATCCCATCAATCAAACTATAGTATCGTAGTATTATTGTATCATCTTAGTTTAATCGTGTATTGTAAGAAGTTTAACTAGATAATACATGCACACAAATTTTCTCAATATTTAAAAATGTATACAAAAAAAATTAATGTACTCCGAAATGATAATTAGTTAGGTGCTTATTATTAACTTTATACACATTGAAAATTAAATAATCAAATAATCAATTAACTTAAAGGTTAAATTAAATATTTAAGATTTCATTTTATTTTTTATTTTTTAGTTATATTAAATAATTTCTAAATATTTTGACTATTGTAATATATAGAATATAACATTAAACACGAAATTTTAGTAAAACTTAACAGCAGTATTTAAATATAACACTAAATTCATCACTTATCTACTTTCCGAAGAACTAGCAATTTTTTATTTTTTTTTTTTTTTGTTTTTTTTATATTTTATTATATTTGTGATATTAAAGTATATATATATACAAAAAAGTAGACAAATAAATTACCTTTTTATATAATATTTTCAGAAAAATTGTAAGTTGAAACTTTTGAAAACGCAATTTATTTTAAATTACATGGTAACTTTTACAATATAACAAGTAGGTCTTGCCGTCTTGAGTACGTTTTAGCAAAATTAAACAATCAGAAAAACATATATTCGTATCCACAAATGTTACATATAATTGACACACAAAAGAAAACATTCTAAATAATTATAATTATATAAATAATAGATGTCTTTTAATTATTAGTTTGAAAAATTGTGAAATCGAATAATAAAATCAATTATTCTACCGAGTACAAAACAAAAGTCGAAAAAATCAGGTGTGTTTATTCATTTATAATATTAATTAAATAATCTAGTTAAAAATTAAAGAGAACTAAGATTAGGTTATATTTATCTAGGTAAATATATATATTCATCTCATTATCTTTAATACCTGAGTAAACAGAATTAAATTCATATACGTATACAATGATAATACAAGTAAAATGAACTTCACATAATAAATGTCACAATAGTAAATAATGAAATTATAAATTTATACTAATTTTATGTATGGCAATAAGAATTAAAATTATATGGAGTTTGATTGCAATGCAAAATATTTACTCTACACGATAGGATGGAAATTCGCGATTCTGAACCCAGGAACTCATAATACGAGCAGCGTCCATAAAACTCACTTTACCCCATACCAGGAGAAAAATATGGAAAAAAATATGTCAATAACATGTCAGTTTAACAACCCCTCTATCCTAAAAAAAAATATATCAATTCAGTGATTTCACACAGATTTCCAGCCTAAAACACGAATATCACAGACATTCCAGAAATACATACTAGTTTTTTTTATTTAACAAATTAAGGAAAATTACATACAAACGGACAAATATTTTAATTGAGTAATTGACACTGAGGAAAACAAACCATCGAAAAAATAAATCATTAGGTGACTTCAAAGTGCATACATTTTACGATTAATAACGGATTCAATGCGTTAAACTGTTAAAGAATAGTATAAATTATAAATACTCATGAAAAAAATTTGATATGTTTTCAGGCATAATTTTTCAATATTTTTAAGTTTCACAGCCAAGTGCCGTGAAAACGAATTCGTATTGTCACGGCCGTAATCGTTGACGCGAAGTACGTAGGTACTCGACAGATGTAGTGAGTGAACGACGAGTTAAACACCGAGACCAAAATATACGATTTCGAATATTCGAATCATTAACGTTAACTGCGCGTCCAAAGCGACTGTGGCGTCGTAACGCGGCCGACAAAGTCATTTTAATAAAAAAAAAAAAAAAGAAAAAATAATAAAAACATATCGTAATGATTGAACGCAGACGAAAACGAAAGCCACCGGACGGCCGCCGCGCCGTGAGCCGACGACGATAAAAACTAATAATTCTTAATGCGCGAAAATAATACATCAACGTGGTACGCGACGGGTTGTGTAGGCACACTGCGCGCGCCTACGAATGCGATCACGCGATCGCCAGTTTTTCGTATCGCGTGTCATGTAATCGGTCGGGGTTTTTTTTTTTGTTTTCGAAACCGTACCGGTATAAAACGACGGAATCCGTCGCGGAAAAAAATGTGCATACGACCACGATGAGATATTATCCTGGAGCGTGCTGCGTTCGTGCGCGTGTATTTGTATTGATGTAAGTATGTATAATACGATATACATCGATGAGGTAACGATGAAAGGCCCAGTGGAGGACCGGCGCCCCTGCGCAATAAGAGTTGCCCGAATATAATATATATACATAATATATTTATATATATATATATATATTATGAGGGTGCTGCCGCCGCGGCGAGTCGCTGTGCGTGAGTCATCGCGGCGCATAACCCGACGGGCGCGGGGTTCGTCGGTCCACCCCCTCAACGTGTAACGACGACGCGGTGTCGGCGGTAACGGCGGCGGAATAACAATAATGATAATAATAATAGATCGATATGACCCCCTTTCCCGCGCGGGATGACGGGAGAAAATGTTCCCGATTGGACGGCCGTCATCCGACGAACATTCATTATTACGTGACGATTTATATGGCACGTATTATGTTGCGATCGTAAAAAAATAAATAGTCCGCCGTATACATGTATATATATATATATATATATATTATATGATATTTATTATCATGTTATTATTATACATGATGTATACGCTCGTAATATACGCACGTCACGTATCACTACCCTCATATCGGCGTCATTATCGAACGGCTGACGGGTACACGGCAAAGGTTCATTTTTGACGAAATACAAACGTATTTATATATTATTATATATGTTTACACTATAATCTATGTTATACGATAATCGAAGGCGATGCTATTAAATGTAGATTAATCACGTACGGTGAGAAATCTCTTCGGACTTGTTGATTTATTGTTTACGATAAATACGAGTACACGCGTATGACAGGTAATCGCGATAAATCGCGTTGGCTATGAAAAATAAAATATTTTGTACGGCTCGAATGAAAACAGTTCCTAAACGAGTGACCGCAAAAGAATTATTTCTCCCTGCGAGATTGATAACGAAACGGCGAATTTGCTTATCGACAGCGCATTAGCCGACCGTTTAGCATATTCTAGTAGAAAAAAAAAAAAGAAAAATCGTAAGTACATCGATCAGAGGCCAAATAAAATATTTTAATTCGACGGTGCGCAAAAAAAGTAAATAAATTTTAATTTTAAATCGTAGTAACCTAACCGTAGTCATACGTCGTGTTCAACTTTGCTCGTTACTACATGAAGGTATATACATTAAAGTTTAAAGGACGATGTACATATTTCACGTAAATCCCAAATGCAAACTTAGTTTACTTTTATAAATAATTAATGTTTCAACAACATCAGCATAACACCTATTTATAAAAGCCTCTGCGATTATTGGTCTTTTCAAATGCTCCTGATTAATCATAACGTAAACATTTTGAACAAATTTATGACTTGAGCCCGTTTCGCACAGTAACATTGTGGAATTTAGTGAGTGACTGAACATTAAGAAAATAAGAAAACCATAAAAAAGCTTATAGGAATCTGAAATTTCATCAATACCAATACATTTATAAAACAAGATTGTCACAGGAATGGAAGATAATATCATAACAATAAATCAAGTTCATCAGGAATGGCTAAAATATTTATTTTTATTGCTATCCTAACTAAAATATAAAATTATTGCTATTTATATCCACAAAATTTGAAGTGCGAAAAATTGCATTTAGTCGTAAAATTGTTTGTATTTTATTTTTTTAGTAAATTAATTTATTGAAATATTAACTGAGCAATAAGATACAACAATTGGCAAACACCCCAGTGCTTATTGGTACCTACATAATGTGTGTGTATGAATAATATGTTATATTTCAAGTGACTAAGTCAGTTTAAATGATAACCGATAAAAATAAGTTTTTTTACAATTATCATAAATGTTACTATTATTTACCTTCTAGAATACTCAATGACTTTATATAGATATATATAAAGATGTATATATAGATGTATATATATAGATATATATAAAGATGTATATATAGATATATATATAGATGTGCTCATTGGTAATGAGTTAACTAACGAGTGTTATACTGCTGCATAATGCACATACGTACAGGGTTACAAACACATTTTTTTCAATAATTATTCAATTTTTAATCATGACGAGAAATGATAAAACCATTATAATTGATCAATATTTAAAAGTTTAATAAGTTATTTTAAACATTTTAAAGTGCCTAGGCATGTTAATATGTTATCATTTACTACCTGTATTAATTAATTATTTTGATAAAAAATACTTTAAATATGAATTTAAAGAAAAGATATGTATTTTCTTAGTCACTAAATGATAAAACGACCATCTTTGTATAAATATATTATACTTAATTTAATAAACTAGAAAATATTATTCTACAACATCATCATTATATAGCTACAATCTTAAAATTTGCACTATTGAATCATAATATCCATTTAAATTGTAGATAATTTGATATAATATAATACATATTCTCATACATAATTATTATATTACACATGTTTCATAAAATATATTAAATTATATGGATAAGAGTTTACTATCCTTGACATTGACATTTGACACATATAAACAATTCATTAACATGAGTTTAATAGGAATGTCCGATTAAATTATTAAAGCCCCCGGTCTCCAGAATAACACAAAATTCAAATGATTTAATCAAAAACTATTAATATTACCTATTTTAAATATAATCAAACAGAAAATGTGGTTAAAATAAAAAAATCCAAAATCAATATTGAATAATGTTAAGCCAAATAAATGTTTGAAGTTTAAAAATGCGCAAAATTTTATCTTACGTGACAAAAAATGTTTTTTTTTTATTCCGGAATTGTTTTATTATTTCAAATGATTACAAACAAATATATTATGAAGAGAAATCTTTTACATCAAAATAAATTCCACATCAAATGAACCCAACAGTCGTGCACGTTCAACTTTTATCTACAATTATTCGTAATAATGCTAATAAAAATCGTTTATACTTGCATGAATTTAAAATGTGAATTCAGTCAGTAATGGAAAACAAAACGAATTCTCATATCAATGTGCTTTCAAAGTTAATACGACAGGACTTAATCCTTGCAATATCGAAACTTTTATAGGTCTATTTAAACACTCATTTCACACCATGCATATATGTAAAACTTTAACGAATTTCTACTGAAGTCGCAAAATGTGAATAATGTCAATCGATGTCGTATAGTCATTAAAATTTATCGCTTTTATAATAAAATTGTTTTTTTATGAACTCTAATACTTGAATATGGTCTTGAAAGGTATTTTTGATTTTTTTTTTTAACCATTTAAGTAAATAGACAAAAATTTTACTCATTAGGCTATTTGTATTGATATAAAAGGTTTACTGACAAACATAAAAATAAAATATAAGTGAATGCAATTTTAATTGCAAATGAAAATCGAACATTTGTTTTTTGAAATGGCTAACATCATGCAATAGTAATCGTTGAACCCTAGATAAAATGTAATCGTGAACATTCCAAGTCATGTTTCTAATTCTTATCTTTCTAACAGTGATAACCCACATTAAAATTAAATATTAACATAAAATACTGTAACAATGCTTATAAAATTATTTTAAAAATTGTAATCCAAAAACAATTGACCGTAATTTGCTTCGATTAAAAATAGTATTTCAAGTTCAAATTAATTTTTAACTATGATTTAAATGCATTCATATTGACTGTGAAATAAAACTGTACTGCATACAAATTGTAGAAATAAAATAGAAATAATCGCATTACACTTGGCGAAATATAAGACAACGATAAAATCATAATATTCCTAAAAAAAATATACAAACATATGAAAATGATACATTTTATCTAGATGGGAAAAAATTCCCAAAACAAAAACTGATACAATTGAATTTAAAACTAATGTGCTATGTCTGAAATTTAACCATCAGGCATCATATTAATTATACTAAACCATAATACTCCACGAGCCACAACACAAAATTATGATACGTAAATCACTAATCAGTATATGCACGCATATATGATATAGGATTTCATTGCATTAATAAAATACAAATATTAACTGTCCTCTATAATATAAATTTTAAAAACACAACCAAAACAATTAGCTCAACTTGTCATAACAAAATAATTTGTAATTTAAACACGAACCGTGTACGAGGTACTGTACACACACTCTTATTGAAGTGGGAAACTATCTTCTTGCTGAGCTGCAGAATTGGTGGTAAATTCAATATTGTGTACACAATTTAGTTGAATGTAAATATTCATCATATAACTTGTATGACTCGTGATAAGTTTTAAGCATTAAAGTAATGTTGTAATTAAAACAAACTGTTTCGTTTCCGAGTGCCCAATAAAAAGGATACATAGATATAATTTTCCGAATATCTTGTTTGCAAATTACGGTTTATGACATCTTCATCAATGTCCGATATCGATGTCATGTCAGGAACTCCACAACTTCCTGTAAAAAAACAAATAATGTATTAGTTAGTATAAATATTTTTAATGCCATCATTGTCAAATCATTGTAATTACATGGTGTAATTTTGTTTATTTCAGATTTCTAAGATCATTTTTTTTCATTTGTCGTAGCGATTGGAACTAAAATATTTGTCGAAAAGACAGCAATAAGTTTTAATTATTTAACGTTAAAATACGTCTGTTTTCAAAGACGATATTTAAAAAGTACACTTGAATAAAATGTATTAGTATGTGTACGCTGTAGAACCTTAGGTTAGTATATAATTTTGTAAAATAAGTTCTGACCCAATGTCAATATGTTTTTTCATGCATTATCATATCATACAAGTAGTACATTGTGTATATTTATTGACAACTGTAGCAAACATCCTCTTTTAATATTTTAATAACCCGTTATCATTATTTGCACTTAATTTTTCATAATATCTAATTATTCTTTAAAGTGTAAACGTTTTAATTTATTGTATTATATTTTATTATCTAATATTAGTACAATTATACCATTTGGCTGTCATTACTTTTATTTAAAGTCAACGACCATTATTATTGTGTACGGAAACTAATAACCATCTTCTATGGTATGATAATCAAATTGAATACGATAATATTAATCAAATGTATTGATTTTATAGGCCTATAGGGTATGAGTTCATAATTTGATTGTAACTGTTATTATTAAAACTCAAACTAATTTTAAATTTCAGTTACTATCATAGTGGAAAATTAATTAGTGTGTAAGAGAAATAAAACATATAAATTAATTCACTACTAATAACAAATTAATTATAAGCTAACTTAAAAATAGTGCATACACGTACATGTCACAAAAAAAAAAAAAAAAAAAAACATTTTCAATATAAATTTCAACTATTTAGACTTTAAACATATAATCACAATTCAGAATGATAATTACAATATACCATTATTAAAAACCCTCTTGATATGACATGATGGGTACTTTAGAAGGTATTTAGAGGGGGAGACAAAACAAAAACTAATTTCATAAGTATATGAAAGCATACTTTTTAACTTAAATAGACAAAAAAATCGATTTGTTTTTATAAATGAATTAAGTAATGTTGACAATCGTTGTCCCTTTTTAATTGACACCTCTTTACGTCATTTTAATAAACTTTAGATTACACTAGTTTATTTATTAGCCTAATTCAAATATCGCGAAAAAAATTAAAAAATCTCCTAAAGATATCGATTCACTTAATTCTTGTGGAAATCTCGCTACCACTACACTCGCTTCCAATACATTAAAATACAACAAAAACCAATTGAAAAGTTCATAAAAAAAAACAATATTGTCACTGCAAAGAGAATATCTTACAATGAATTGGCTGAAAAAACTAAATGACTAACATTTGTTTTTTAATTCATAGACAAGTTGACATCACATAAACTGTATATTTAAAAGTATTCACAAATACGAGAATGTAAATCGTATACAATTTCGCGAAAAAAGTATCATATTTCCAAACCAAATCGTAGATAGGAAACATTTTATAAATGAAAGTTTAGATTCGTATTTTAAATTTTACTATAACTTTTTCGAACATTAAATAAAACTACTAAAAACTGAAATTTACGGTATATTTGTTTAAAACGTGAACAACTTTGGCGATTTAGTAACAATTCTTAAATAAAGAAATTAAAATTTTTTACCGGTTATTTATTTATTTTAGCTACTTTAAGAACAGTAGTACAGAGAAGTTTTAATATAATCTAAAACTGATGATTGATTATGAGTAAACTAGGATATTGAGAAAGTTGAGAATTATTTTTAAAGTTTGACATTTTTACTGTTTACACTCGACAGCATAATAAAAGTTTTTGCATGAATTCTTCCATCTACATGGATGCTGGAAAAACTGTAAAAAATTCAATAAATATTTCAAGGATAATAACGTTAAAAGTTTTAATTATACTTCCAAATAATTTCTGTATTTCTAATATGAATATGTAAAATATTTCATTTCAGTATTTGAGATCTGGTTATTTCATATGAGGTTCATAATTAAATTATTATTTAAAATTCTAAATGAATATTCCAACAATAATTTAAAAGATAAAATTGTTTTTGGTGTATATTAAAAACACCATTAAAATATTCATACATTTCATGTAACAGATAATAATGTTTACATTATTTATTTCATGAAATATATAACATTGGATTTAAAACCAATGGGATATGAACAAAGGGGTTTTTATGCTGTTTATCATATTGTATTCTTTTTTTTTAATCTAAATACTTCCTCTGAAAAAAAAGTACATATGGGGTATTAATTGTCTTTCATTCAACAGTTTGTCTTAAAACAAAGCATCGAATCACCCTTTCATTTGTCAACCTTCCCCCATATTGTATAATAACAACTGACTTAGGCCACTTTTGAGGGTAAAAAAAAATGCGTTATCATATTAATTTGTGTAATGATAATATAATCATATCCTAAAAAGAGTTAGTCGGAACAATTCGTTTTAATTTTTGTATTGAAACTGAATCAACTCAAAATATTAATACTTTAGCAGACATAATAAAATGTATTAAATTATAAATAACTATTTTAAAACTATTTTACACGATAAATCAAGGATAAATAATAACTTTAAATGAATAGACTTTTTGTCAAAAATAATATCAACAATGAATTATTTTGTTAATTTTACACAACCATAATATATTTATAACCTATTTACAATTGAATGTAATCATGGAGATTTATTAGTATTATATGTCCGAAACACTTTTAACAAAAATGTTAGTTTTCCAATCGTTTTAGCGAGTAAAATTGTTTAATTTCTTTTTCACCGAGCCTACTTTGTTTATGTGATCACAATCATTATCATGATTCATCGTGGATATCGACTTTAAAAAAAAACTATTTACTGCTTTGACATTGGTAAATGTTTCCTCTTGAGCACAAGTGGTCGACCGTCAATCATGACGCATACAGAACCAATTTAAATGCTATGTATTGATTTATTAAAACTGTATAGCTATTTTTTAAGTATAATGTATCTTACGTAAGACTGACTCTTAGGATGCAACAGTAAATACCTCGAGTAAATACATCGAGTCGTAATATATTTTCATATTCATGAGTTGTCGCTTGTTGAATGATGATACTAGGAAAACCATTTTTTTTCTTTAATTTTTTAGTGAGAGACCTTATTTAAATACTATTCTGTATCAACAGGCAGCGATTTTAAATTCAGAACAAGATATTTAAGTGCACAGAAGATGTATGAATCTATAAATATGTCTTATTTTAAATTGTTTTTCTACATAGTCATTATCATTATTCAAATAACTTAATAAATGCTTTTAAATAAACATAAATTTAACTATTATTTTTCGTATGTTATTCGTATACAAGAGCATCTGTTTCTAATACTACATTCTATAGTAAGTATGGTTTCAGTAATTCTAATACTTAGGAACTAATTTTGAAATAGAAATATTAGACAGATAACAAGCCAATGAAATAGATTCTAAATTAATTTGAAAATATTTACACTCGTAGCTTTTATTTTTCAAGTATAATCTTTAGATTTATTCATTTGTAAAATATGAAATTAATATCGATGTGTTGAAATTATAAAAACAAATATACTAAACATTTGTAACAATATCATCATTGATATCGTTTTAAATGTTAAAGCCACTGAAAAAATATCCAACTCGTTGCATATTAAAACAATTATACGCTCATTAAATTGCCTTAATTGTACGTATAAACGCAGTTTCGAATTTCGCCTTAATTAAACCAAATTGATCAATTTATTTATCACACCCAGCACCGCATTAATATACGAGTAGTTTACATTATATTTATTTATTTTTTCGGCGATTATTAAAATCAATTTAATACGCATGATGTTTAAACACGATATCTACTATAATGAGAAACGTACGAAACGAAGACAAAAAAAAAAAATAAATAAAAAAAATAATCTGGTCATGTTGTGTTTGGTCGGATCACACTTTTGCACATGTGCAACGTGTGTGCTAACGTCATAATGCCGTTTCGCCACGCATTAGTCGAGTTCCACGATGGATGACATTGTTGAATAGGATATATATTATTATATAATATACTATATCCTTAATGCTCAAAACAACAGTTTTGTAGCCAAAATAGTTCTGCGTTTTGTGCTTCAAAAAACAAGATTTTATGGTGCAAGGATTTAAAAAAAAGTATTTACTCTGTGTTATTTCTGAACTAAAACGTAATACGTATTCATAGAATATATATATGTACATATAAATGTGTAAAATTCTTTCTATGCCCACTGGCTGAAATTTATGTTCTTTGAATGTATTTTTTCATCGTAAAACCCCTTCGTTGACGGGAGACAAAAAAAAATAATAATAACGAATGTCGTCGTCGGGTGTCGGTCTTCTAAAAATGCATAGCATCCCTACGCCACATTATGTTCTCTGATGAATAAATGACAGTGATAATTTTTAATTTCAACTAAAAATACACAACGTAAAACAGAAAATAAGTCTATCTTAAAGTAGTAGAGGAGAAATAAAATAACAATTTTTCACTTGAAATATTATTACTTATTTTTAAGTTTTCAAAGAGAAATGTTTCTTTCGTAACACGTACAGTATATCGTAAGTGTCTCGTTTACAAATTATTATAACAGATAACAAATGTATACATAGGTAACGCGAGAATACTTGATAATCAAATTAATTGTTTATAAAACAATATTATTCTCACAAAGTGATAGCAAATAAATTAGAAAATTTACAATGTAGCATCTATAAACTTTAAATTTATCGAACACCATAACACTAAATATTAACACAGTCTGTATGTTAAATTTAACAAAAAATGTGAAGTAATCTTTTTTTTTGTTTTTTGTTTTTGTAATACTTACTAACACGAATAGAATCTTTTAAAAATTTAATGATGATTTCCACATTAAAAGTGTGTGATCGAAAGATTTATGTTTTTGAAATAAAATTAATTTAACAAATGTCTACGTTATTTTGTCGTTAAATAACATGTGGTAAGCGTACCTACATAAATAAAGTAGTTTTTAAATATAGAAAAAACTTTTAGTTAAATACTCGGCTGGATACTAACAATGTCAGGTTACAAATGTTGTAGTTTAACCTATTTCATTATAGTTATTTGTAAGAAGTTTCTTACTGGCATCATAGGAAAATTATATAAGTTACAAATAAAACTAAAGTTAAGTATCAAACAATATTTTTATTTTTTTTTGTAATTTCATATTAGGTTTTTTATAATTATAAGATGACCAATGAAATCTTCAAATGACATATAAGTAATAAGTCAAATAGGTTTATCATAAGTACTGAATATTTGAAAAATTACTAATACTTTTGTAGTAAGTTTATTTTGAAAGCAAAATAAATTACAAGAAAATGTTCCTTATTATGTAATTAATTTATCTTACTTTATGTTATTTTATAAACATCCAACCATCCAATTAAATGTAAAACATTATATTTGCATTACGTGATAATGCATAAAAATACTAAGTATTGTGGAAATGAATTATGCAAATGAGAATCAGTATAATTGTAATATTTTTAAATTGCGTTGTAAGGCCGGGCGCACACTGAAAGAGCAGAGCTGCTCTGAGCTGCTCGGAACATTTTATTCTAAACAGCTCGGAACAAATTCCATTCACACTGACAAAACAGAACAGAACATGACAATAATTCTCGATTAATTTTTGTTACACCTGTTGTGACCTAACACCAGTTGTCAAGATGAGTGCTGACGAAGACAACGTCGTTGTACCACTAATGTGACAATTTTTATTAAATAGTGAAAGTACTAATAATAAAAAAACGCAAAATTTGGATGCTTGAAATAAACAAAAAAAGGTTAGAAAATAACACAATTTTAAATTAATATAATATAATTTTTTATCAAAATTAAAAAGATTAAAATAAAATAA
The DNA here is from genome assembly GCA_027580255.1 of Therioaphis trifolii. Lineage (NCBI taxonomy): Eukaryota > Metazoa > Arthropoda > Insecta > Hemiptera > Aphididae > Therioaphis > Therioaphis trifolii. Next base: position 13,373,025 of record CM050405.1, on the reverse strand, counting down.
TGATGTAATAAGAAGAATTAAGAATAAAATAACGTGTTCACACGGTGTTTGGTGATGTGAGCATGTACTTAAATTCGTAAAATAAACCAGTGACATTGATTTTCGTATTTTGATCGGAGCAAAAATAGAACCGGACCGATCACGAGCGATCATGTTTTGTTCTATCTTGCCGTGTTTTGATGTTGACTGATTAGTGTGCGCGCGTTAATTGTTTTACACACGTTCCAATCGTGTTCAAACAGCTCCGGGCTGACCTGAGCAGCTCGGAGCAGTTTTGCTCTTTCAGTGTGCGCCCGGCCTAATAGATATTCATCCCACTTTATATAGAAATGAAAGTATTCACGTTTTTCAAAGCATTTTACAAAATAAATGAATAGGTATTTTGTGCATTTTATTTTAAAATTAACTTCAAACACATAAGTGTGATACACAAAAAATATCATACTGTAGTATTCATAATCTATACCTTGCTGATAAATGCAATTTAAACTACGTACCTAGTTGAAGAAATAAAAGTTCTTTTTCTGAATATTTTCATTTAACATAAAATGTCCGAACAACGTAATATAATTCATACCTATCTTTGTCACTGGAATTTTTTTTTAAATAAATTCTTTGTCAAGGTCAGAATATTGAATAAAACATAAGATGAAGTTAACAAAATAGGTCAAAATTATTTTAAAACCTGTTTCTGTAGTCATCATTTGAGTGTCTTATTTTTTTTTTAACTTAGTCACAAAAATATTACATAAATTCATTTTAAAATTCTTAGAAAATCATGTCATAAAAACCATAAATAAAAAAAACCGTTTACGTTTATGACTAATATCAATGATTACAATTATAGCGTTTCAACTAATTTTTAGTTAAATTTTATTCTTTTTCTATTATAAAGTTAAAAATTAATCAATTATATATATAAATACATATATATATATATATATATATATATTAACAGCAATTATAAAATGAGTGTAATATCAGTGACTTTTTCCATTTATGTTTGAACAGTTATAGATAATTTCTAAAATAAAATTAATGAAACAAAAATGATAGTTAAACGTATTATACATAAGAATATTTGTATTTATTCAAATTAATAACTAAACAAAGTATTAAATTTGAACTACACATCATAAAATATATAAACGTATTCAATAGTTCTAGTTAGATAAACCGAAAAAATAAAATAAATTATTACAAAACTATAATGCTTATGCTTATCATAACAACTATTGCTCACAATTTAATAAATATTAATTAATTAATAACTTTCTACTAATAACATTAATTAATTTTATTTCGTTTTTGAAGGTTAAGAATACCACATAATCTTACAAGAATAAAATAAATAACCATTGTTATACATCTAAGATTTTATGAATAAATTAATCTAAAAAAAACAATATGTTTATGCAAACCAAAATATTTAAATTAGGTATTCAAAACAACAATGAGTAAATACAAATTAAATTAATATGTTTCTGCTATTTGAAACCAAGGAAAATTAGGTAGTTTGTCCAACTAGGCAGTTATTTTTATTCAGGTAGTTATGAATAATAATTAGATAATCTGTTGTTAAACATTTACGCCGTCGAGCAACTAACGAAATAAAGAAAAATCATCGTATCAAAAAAATATACACTCGAGTGTGTAGAGTGAAAGAGTGAACAATGCCTCACGCTTCTCTTAAGCGACAATTAAAAGACTTGACCACTTCAACTCTTGCCATACTTTTTGTCAAACGCAATAATTTTTTGTTGGATATTTCAATTAATTTAATTAAAATGTATAAAAAAAAAAAAACTCTTTTCACTTTACCAAATAAACATTTTAACAGCTTATACCATCATTAAAAGTACTCTGAACGACACAAAGCGTTTCGGGTACGCGATTATATACTTTTGTTGGGCGCTCGTGATTTAAGTTTATTACGCGTACGACGCTCGGGGACCGGCCGGCATTGTTTCGCCTCGTAACTGTGACCGTCAAAGAGTTTTCGTTTGTTTTTCTACACACGACCTAACCGTAGGTACGCGAGTGACGGTACGTTGTTTTAAAACACCGCGTTCTCGGGCGCGTATCTTTTGGAGTGCGATCAGCGTCATCACAACGACGCCCTACCGGTGGCGTCATCGGGCAAACACAAAACGACACCTTTGTTGACACTCGAGTTCGGTCGCAACGTGGATGCCTCTTCTCTGGTCTCTCTCTCTCTCTCTCTCTCTCTCTCTCTCTCTCTCTCTCTCTGCGCGCTGACAGCGAACTTGAAACCAACCGATATCGTTATCACTGCGAAAACCCTCGTCTCGGAAATTCTCCGACATCACGCGTGCCCCCACCCCACCCGAGCGTTTGCTCGGAAAAACTGACGGCGGTCTTCGAGCGCACGTACGACTGGTATACCTCTCTACCCATAGGCGCCAGGTTTTGGAAATGTCATGGGGGGGCTAAGGGCTGAGTTAAAGTCAACCGATTGTTTTTAATAAACCGTTTGAATTTATTAATTTAAATTAGTTTACCACATTCGTTTAACATATAATATATTAAAAAACAAACAAAAATTATTGTTATTATTATTATACATAGGTAGTCAAAAATTACTTTTATGTACATTATTTTTATTTAGGCTAGTGAAAAAGTGTTTTGCCTTATTTTTGTTTGGTTAATAAAATTGTTAGCAACTATTGATAGATCAATATCATCATCTCAAGTCCATACCACGGTTATTTAGTAGGTATCTAGTATTCTAGTAGATTATCTAGTGTTATCTATGTTAGTTGATAGTAATCAAAAGATAAGTGTTGTAGGTATCCGTTATTTTCACAGATACAAATATATCAGCAGTGGTTGTTTTTTTTTTATAGATTTTGATGATAACAAAAGAGGGCCCGACTAATGCTTTTCATGGGGGGTGGAGCCCCGGTTTTACTATTTCACAGGGGCCTCCAGCTCCCCAGTCCCCCCGTACTTGGCGCCTATGTCTCTACCGGACGTGTAGAATGTCTTCTACGCCACGCGTCGACTTCGGGATTGCGACGGTGACGACAGAGTTCTACTCTACGTCACACCCGCAATCTGCGTCGGAATTCACAGCGCGCGCCCTGTGTGATAATATTCACGAACCCTTTCGTCGTCGCACACGTGCACGCTGTCGTTTCGTAATCGACGAAAAAAGCCGTTTCCGTCGTTCATCGCCACCCGTTTCCGTCACGGGGTCGGCACTTGAGAGCAATCCGTGCGCTCGACCCCGTCCTAAAGCCGAGCCCGATCTCACGTTCGAACAGCATAAACGAGTACGTCTTGTTTTAATGTCGTTGGCGTCGTCGTTAGTTTAAGTTATTGTTATTTTTATTTTATTTTGATAATTATGGAAACGACCGATTACCGACACTTCAAAAGCAGATTCGAGACGTTCTGTTTACGCTGCACGCGTAAACCTATAATTGACCATTTCAAAGTGGTTTTGTTTCCATATTTTGTCCGCTAGAGAAAACCAACATCGATTTCAATCTAACTCTGGAAACTCACTGAGTGTTGAATTATAATCAAAACTGAATAACGACGTATAAAAAACGTTTATACTATTTGTTTATACGTATATTTGTTTTTATTGCAGCCGCTCCTGCGGAGGGCCCATAGGTCTCGTCAAATTTGTTTACCATCCACGGAAATAGGGTTGACCTCCCTGACCGTGGATTCGTCAACAAGACTCGAGTCGACGTCAATAATGACGAGTCGGCGAATCGGTAAACGGTCACGGCACTGTGGTCGAGAAAAAACGGAAATGACGCCGCTGCGGCCGCGGTCCTCCGTACAAACCTACCCACCGCGCCGCGTCGCTGCCGTCGCCACGTGGTTGCCGTCGCGCCGGTTAATTAAGAGACGAATTGACGGGGGTGAGTGTGTGCTGCAAAAACAATGGACATCCCTCGACCACGCCGTATTCACGACGATGACAAGTTAAGTCGTGCGTTCGTGTATTTTGTCTCGTGTTTTTTTGGTCTCGCGTCACGCAGTCTTTGCGTCTGTCTGTCTGTCTGTCTTAGTGTGTGTGAGTGTGTGTGTGTGTGTGTGTGTGTGTGTGTGTGTGTGTGTGTCTCTGTCTCTCTGTCTCTGTCTCTCTCTCCCTATCTCTCTCTGTCTGTCTCTCTTTAACCGACCGCTGCCCCGCGTGTACGGTAGTTGAATAACAAACGTTCACACGATCGCACACGGCCGCCGCGTATTATAATACACAATATTATACACGTTACATACAGTACACGCGCGCGGTGTGTACACGAAAAGATATACAGTGAAGGACGACTTCCGGCTAGTGTTTTTTTTTTTTTTTGTTCTATCGTTTTCGTTTTCGAGTTTCATATATTGTGTATTACATACACCACGGCGACCGCGTCATATAGGAACGGGTAAATGAAACGAAGTTTCTATCCCTCCGCGCCGCAGTAACGTAAACCGAAATCGTCGCCGCCTCGGGGGCGCTCCGATCATTTCACGTTAAAAAAGACACAATACCTCCTCCTACGCTCTGTTATAATAACGAACGCGTAATCGTACGTACACATCGACGCGCGTAATGATATTCTATCACTGCGGAGCATTACTGTACGTCGTTACCGTCGTCGAATGACATTATCATACTTCACGATATGTTGACAAAAAAAAAAAGAAAGAAAGAAAGAAAATCACATTTTCATCGAACACATCGCTTGCAGGACTACGATAATAATTATGTTCACAGGATACTATTATTTATTAAGTGTACGAAGAAATACATGGAGCGTGAAATCCGATGGGCCGGACGAAGAGAGCAGAATAAAAATATATCGAATGACTAGAATAAACAATGTTTGTCGTGAATTCAATTGTTGAGAAAACGTAATAATTTACATCCCGGATATCACTAATGAATACATTAATTACGAAAATCGTGAGTCTATAATTTTTACTTAATACAATGATATAACGCTGTATCGGTTGACTTTGCCTAAAAAACAGTAATGATGACCACTATGTTTCGTGTTTTTGGATGTGAAATAAAGAAGTGGATGACTATCAAAACACGGCATTGAAAACCTATTTTGAAAATCGTAATGAATATACGTGTATAATATAATATATACTTATAAAAATAATTGGATATTACTGGCAATTTATGGACGGCATGCGTCTAAATATACCAGAATATATAAGTCGCATGGATTATTTTTCAGTTGATGGCATATACTGCCGAGTGCCGATACAATATCTTAAATTTATAAGCGTATTTAATCATAAAATAGCTTCTACAAAATATTTATACAGTAAAAAACTGGCACGATTCAGTCAAACTAAACACTGCAACGCTGTTTTATTCTGATCGTTTGGTAGGGGGCACTTAAATTCCTTGTATCTTCAATCTTGAGATACTAAATTCTTTATAGACATACTGATGATATACATGTGCATCATAATGTAATATGTAGCACTTTAATGTGATCTAGTGTATCGATAAACGAAATTGAAATTTAATCAGGAGCACGTGCCTCGAGAACTCCTGAATGAGGTTGGTTTCGATAAAACAAATTTGTTTTATAATAATGCAACTTGTATGAAAATAATTTTAACCCTGCGTAATTATTATTGTAACTATACGTGAAAATATGTAAGCTAATATAACAACATAAACGACAAAACATTTTTATTTTTTCGTGTTTTACGTCATTAAAAAAGAAAAAAACTGTTCTCCAAGTTAAGCAATGCAATTTTTTTAAGTAATTCATATTTGTACTCGGCAGCAAATCATAATTTAAAAAATCTGTTCAATTGATCACAAATAATATTACAAATTAACGTAGTTGCAAAAAAAAAGTTTACGATTGAATTTCGTTAAATTTTTGGAGTGTATAACTAAATAATTATGCCTATCAAATTTAATGCAAATATTTTGATACAACCTGCGTTACGCTCTACCTCTGGCGGTTACAACTTAAAGAGGGTTGTTAGTAGTCGAATCAATATTTTATAAACATGTATTACGTATATCCAGGTGTGCGAATAAATACGCAAAGCCGGACATAGTTTTTGCAATGAGTTAAATAACAAAATAGCTCGACGTGAACAATAAAATATATTGATTTATTATAATATTGAACGGGTTGGGAGCCCTTTTTTTATATTTATACGTTTTTGTACGATTTTGACTGAATATGTATTTTGTAAAGTACCAAAAAATACAAAAACAGTTAATATAAAATACATAAATGCAGTTAGAATTTAGTATACAAATTAGAAATAGGGTCCACATTGGCATCTAACATGAATCATCTCAAAGGCTCATTTTTAAAAAACTCTATATATTATAAAATATAATCCTATTTACTAATTCCTGCACATAAATTCTGTGTTCGAATTAAATATTAGACAATGATTACATAATGATCGGAATAAATTATTTCACATTTCGCATAGATTGACGATAATTCAATAATGTAATCGAAATGTGGTATTACATAAAGTGATAATATAATAATCATGGGACATTTATCAAATTATGGCAGAAAATATTAACAATATTATACATTTTTTTCATTGTGCAATTATTAATTTGTTTACGGGATGTTGTATATCAGCAGTAATACAAGTTAGATATATTTTGACCTATATTATTCATTAAATCAATCCTTTCAAATAATAAAATAGATAAAATATATACCAATGCAATTATTATTAAAATTTCGTTATTTTATTTCATCATTTAAATTATTAAATTTCGTTGAAAAAATATTAAGTTGATTACCAATTTATTTCAAAATTAGAAAAAAAATAATATTTATAATAATTTATTTACATCGTAATTATTTTTTTAGTTTAAAATAATTCTGAAAATCGTTTAAGACTCAGAAAATTTAGATATACTTTTTATGTACAGATAAATATTAAACTACGAAAATATATGTGAACATTATAATTGTTTTATTATACTCTTTATTATATTTTGTTTGAATATTTATTGTCAGCAATTGATTTAGATTAATGAAATATTACGCTTAAAATATCAAGTACGAGTATATTTATATTCTGCTTAAAACTATTTTCATTTGAGATCTTTAGGATACGATATTTACGCAACCACCAAAGCTACAGTAACTTAGTCTTTCTCGGTCTCAAGGGTCTCAACAATATCCCTCCTTTTCATATACCAATGAACATCAATAAATAATGTATGATAATATAACCTGATATGATAATAATACCTATTCATATAAAATACTTTATATAAGTATATAACAATATGTTAGAACTTACAATACAGACATTACAGACATTATATCAAAATAATATTTTAAATCGAAGTATTATTCCATAACCAATTATAACAATATACGCACATTGAAAAATATCGATTTTCGCTAGTTTTTTGGTTAATCTCTAGCGACTTAAAATAATCCTAGAAATTATTTACACAATCAAAAATATTATTTTATTTACTGCCATGGTTTTATTAAAAGTGCAATTACAATTTTTTTTATTATTATTTATAGTATGATGGAATAAGAAAAATAAAAATGTTGAAATTATAACACAAGTTTAATACCAACAATTAGTAATTATATAGTGGGTGTAGATGAAAAATGAAACATTTTACACATAATCGAAATTATAAGTAATACTATAATACGTATTAGGTAGGTACTGAATTATTAATAATCGGAGAACACACAACAGCGTTGTTTTTCTTTTTCATTCGTAATATTTTCATTTCTTTATGGAATAATATTGGGTTCCTATAATTGGTTTTTAATGCATGTTTTACGATTTCAAAAATGTATTTCACATCAATTCGGTAAATGATACTTTTTATAAAAATCTTAAATACTGAGTAGTGGAGTAGGGGTCTAGTACATTCCTGCGGAAACCACTGCTTCTCTTTTTCATCAATCTAAATTTTAAACACTCGTGCTTTTTAACTATTGGTTCAATAATACAAATTTAAGTATCAAAAATGTATTATTTTTCATGATACTACTGTAAAAATAGCAATCTCAAAAATCTAAAAAACTAAAAAATCACTCATACAAAATATAATAATAAAAGGAAATTTGTTTTCTTAAAAATATAGTTGTTCTATTAGTGTTTCAAATATTGCGTGAAAAAATTCAAAATTATAGATTTTAAGAGTTAAACCACTTTATGCGATTCAAATAAAACAACTTTTACATTATTATTGTTCGATTATTAGTGGATATTTTTTACGTAGTCCGTGTAATCCTCAAAATTCAAATTGTCAGACTACATAAAAAAATGTGCGTGTATATTCTTTTCTTTTCTAAGCAAAATTATTTTTTAATTCTATAAAGATTACGCATTTTCTATATTAAAGTTCAAATAAAAAAAATATAAAAACATATAGAAGTCAAAGTATAAAATATTGGAATTAAAATTAATATTTTATTCAGCTGTCATACGTATTACGTACACTTTATTCGTATTCAACGCATACGTCTTGAGAATAAAAACACTTAAAATCAGATTCACATCGGTCGAAAAAATAAATAATTGTTCACATCGTACACGTAATAGTTCTCTGCTGCTATTCCGGTATTTACATATACTTTTATCGATGCCTGCTCAGGGCGATTGAATAATGATACAAACGCAAAGAAATAATGAAATTCCCAAAGTAATGAAGCTGTTTGACAACATTTGCCATCTGATTCTACACGTTTTTCTTTTTATTCTTTAATCCGTCGGTTATCGGTATGCCAATTTTATAAACCTCTAACCGATTAATTATTTTTCATATCGAAATTTGTTTTGTTGTTGTGAAAATAATAATAATAATCATAATAATGATAAAATTAATAAATTCAACTAAGTACGAAGTCTACTAGGAATTTCATGACTTGAATACCATGACTGACCGGCGCACAAGTACGTAATATGTATAAAAGATATTTCGAGTTCATTATATTCCAGTGATAGAATACGGACGTCGTTGCTCGGCGTGGCGATGACGATAGTGACGTGTAATGATTGTACTCATTCCCTTCAAAAGAATGCGTCACACGCACACAGGCACGCGACGCACAATCGCCCGCGCGCGCGCTCACTCGTCTAGAGATACAGAAAATATTTCTGCTCATCGCACCCTTTTCCTTCGCCGACATATCGTGTAATGTGTACCAACGTGTGCGTTGAACAGGTCATCGGTTAATGTTTCGAATTCCAACTATAATAACGACAGTCATACCGTAACGACACTCGTATCCACTCTCGTTTTCAACGGATATTGCGTGAAATTTGTAATCATACAAACGTATTACGGGTTAACGGTTATTACAACAGGGTGCCCGCGTCGCGTGCAGGGGACGGCGGCTCGCGATAAAACTAAAATAAACGTGGCTCGTTAAGTTAATTTGTGATGCCGGTAATACCGTAATATCCATCGTTAATAAAGGTTTAAAAAAAGAAATTACTTAACGTCGTGATTTCAAAACCGGTAATGCGCCCGACGTCGCAGCATCCGCGCACTATAGGGGATATAATATAATATCGTACATGATATACGTATATTCTACGATATATTATGTTACAGTCGCCGTGCACAATTGCCTAGTTTAATTTTAGACGACGAAAATGTGTTGTAAATAAATCTCGTACACAGTATATTAATTAGAGGGAGACTAACGCTCTACTTATGGGCGATTTTAATATGTTATCGAACCCAAGACGATACACGATTACGGCCAGCCGACCATGCATCACACGTGCGTGTTGCTACGATTCGATATTGTATAATCGATAGTTTCTCAAAATAAGTCACATCGCAGTCACTGATGAATGGACCACCTATGAATAATTATATCCACTAGACTCATATATCAATATCATTCCAACTGTATTCATATATCATTTCGGTCGTATTGAATAGTATCGTTACTCCTATATAAATATTTCATCGTAGAAAAAATAGAAAAGTAATATGATATTATGACGTTTTTGAAACATGGGTTTACAATAATTCGTACATTATACTATGTAAACAGTATGTATGAATAATTGAAATTTCACGAACAATGTTTAATGTATTGATAGGAAAAAAATGTATAGATGACTTTTAATTATTTGTTTTCATCTATTCAGTTCAATAACTATAAATAATAAAAAAAAGGTTTAAGTGCCTAAGTGTACAATATGCATATTCATATAAATAAATTATCAAAACACTATAGTACATTCAGATAAAGTACAAGAACACTTAACACGTAATTAGCAACATTAGGGACATAATAGAATATATATTTTTACGGAAAATGCAAATGAGACTTAACAGAAAACGTGTTTACTTCAAATGAAAATAACACTCGAAAATTGTTGTGCTGTGGTAGTGTGAAAGAATACGTAATAGGTTAGTCGCAAGTGACGTTGAGAGAAGCTGTCTACGAGCTGCGGAAACGACGTAGGTACTTGTTTTACGATGGTTTCTACCATCAAGTGTCTTATTCTTGAAAAAATAACGTTATTGTATAATATGCTCGGATACATGCCAAGATAATTCCGTCAATATCACTAAATTACTGACAATAATTTTTAACTCGAGTTTTAAACCTTGAGTCCTTGAGGAGTTCTCGAATTAAAAGTTATTCCCCCGGGAACAATCATTTCAAGCAGCGTAACACATAACATTACTCGAACGAAGAATACACGAAACATAGTGCAGATGAATAAAAATGTCTTCTTACACTATCAAAGTCGTTATATTTAGATCTCGAAAAGTAGTTTTCAGCATTAACTTCCTGTGATTAATATCCTTGATTCCCAAGAAAAATAATTATAATTTCACATATGCGTAACACTATTAAGTTGTTAGTAAGTGAATACAAAACATATAGGTATCAAAGAATAAGTATTCAGTTGTATTATATGTTGGTATTTACATAACTCAATAAAATAAATTCATTTTAAATTCATTTTATCATAATATTCCAAGTGTAAAATTAAATTGTAATTAAGATGTAATCTTGTTACTAATGTACGCATGCCATTTAAATGTATTACATATACATACATATATGAACAAAATAATAAGTAAAAGGTGACACTATTCCAGTAATATGTAAATGTAAATGAAATATAATTTTCGATATTTTTAAAACATTATAGTATCGACAGTATTTAAGGAGATATAATACAAAATAATTTTTTTAATAATTCAATTCAATACGTAAACTAAAAGTATTTCGAAATCAAGTAAAAATATACATTCAAAAATATTCGATTCAAGATTAACGTATTTCCATATGTATAAACAAGATAAAACGGTATCATAATAAACATACGAATCCACGTTTAATTTTTAGAAATACACATTCAAGGATTCAAATTGAAAGTACATTATAACATGAAAAATGTGTTTCAAAAACTAGTAATTTCATATATCGTAGAAAGCTATTTCCCGTACTCTAAACATATCTTTGAGATAACTAAAACTAACAATACAAGTACTTTATATCTCCCTAAGTGCATTACGAAAAAAAGGTAGTTGAACTATGCAATAGAATTATTTGACAGTCGACCAATTTGTAGCTTTTATTTTTAAAATAATAATAATCCACGGCGATTCGAATACATTATACATTATTAAAATTGAATTAATGAAACATTTGTTTGAAAATACGAAAATAAAGAAGGTGTAATTTTTATTTCTCACCATTTAACATGGTTTGACCTTGGTATATTTTTTTTTTATAATATTTATATTTTGTACTAAAATAATTTACTTAGAAAATTAGGTAAATGTATAATACCAAAGAATATTTTGTGATATATATTTTGTGTTTTTTCGGGTCTGATAAAATCTGTAGGAGTTATATTTACTAGAAAATTAGTTACACACACAAGCTCATCGGGTAAAACTGACATGAACACAATATAATAATAAATCTTATTTTTTATTTCTTGTAAATGTTAAAAACATAAATTACGAACAAATATTAGTAGATACTTCTATGCACAAATTAAATATTTAATCGATGAAGGTGTGTTTGATATCGTTATATATTTATACGTAATCATACTTTAATAGTGTTCTATTTAGTTTTAAAAGTGTACCTATTATTCATTTAAATTCTTATTATTTTATTTGACTATTGTCATAATTCTAGGATTTTTTTTTATGTGCTAAGTAACTGAAAAAATAATTTTAAATACTCGTTCCGGAAAAAAATGACTGTTTAAATGATAATCAAAATTCAACATATTAAAAATAATGAAATATTTTAATTATTTCAATATAATTTGAAAATTTATTTTACTTTAAAAAATATTTAAATTTTAGTGGTAAATTTAACTCAACGGAGTTAATCAAACGCGTGTAAATTATAAATTACAAATGAAGCTTTACTAATTTTAATTTAATATTAAGTGGATGGTAGATGAGCAGGAAAAAAGTTCAGGAAAAAATATAACAATAGTCTTAATAAATTCAGAGGAATAAATTCAGTAGGGAAAAGGTCCTATATTTTATGGAAGACATGCATACAAATTTACAATATTTTTTAAGTTGGTAAGTTTTATGGTTTAATAAACTTTTCATTTTATCCATTTAATGTCTACGAGTTATTCACGAAACACAATAATGAGCGTAAGGTGTCACATTTTGTGAAAACTCTATGAAATAAAAGGTGAAATATACTCAAATACTAATATGTTCCTCTTTTTAAAACAATAATCAATTATCATTTTTTTAGATTGATAATCTAAAATAACACGATCTTAATAATATATAAATAATAATAATCTTAATAATAACAGACATTTTAATAATCACATCATATTTACAGACTTATCAGATGTTTTTATATTAAATTATAGATACATGTTTTCAAAATAAATGTTATACGAACCATCTACCTATACTACAAATTAAGTAAAAACAAATTACGTGATAATTGATCAATACAGTAAGTATAATATATATTATCCGATATAAAAATATTAAAGCGACGTAAATTAGAAAATTTCCAAACTACTTTCTTCCTATCCAGTACATAGGACCATAAGCATACATATTTATTTAATATATAACCCGATAAGTCACAACTGTTTAATGTTTTAAAAAATATAGTTTTAATATACTGTTATATATATAGTACCAAGAAAGCCGATCTCCGATCGCACTTCAATAGTTTTTTATCAATTTTTAGAAACAATTTTTAATTATAAAAAACAGTAACTAAGGCTACTTTGAATGTATTTTGTTGAACCTGACCCTACTAAATTTAAAACAAAACTAAACAATTTTGAATAGACAATTATTGTCTAGACTAATTAAACGAAACTAAAATCTCTTAAAAATTCTTTTTATTTTGAAGAATAAATTTTTTTTTAATCTTAAAAGTAGATTATATTTATGTAAAAATTTAATCTTTTTAAAAATAAAAATCGTTTACTTTTAAGATTCGTTTTTAACATTCTTAAAAATATTTAAATAATTAACAGCTAATTATTTACTTAAAATATTTTTTCAATTTTAATTTAAATTTGATTTTAATATTTAATTTTTTAATTTGTAAACTGCATTTAATAAAAAATATTAATATTTACTTGATAAGTATATACACGGAAGTTTGAATTTGAGTTTTGAATTTGTTCTTTTTGCAGAAGTACTGTTTAATAAAATGTTTCATAAAATGTAAAATTAAAAGATATTTACCATTAAATTTGTGAATATTATTTAAAAAATTAATTTTTTGAATTTCTAAAAGTATTATTTGTATCATTTAAATAGTTAAATGTGTATTTTTTTTTTATCACTGAACGACTGGCCGTCGGACACGCTGGGGGTCCGATGCAAGGAGAATCTGGGGGTCCGATGCAGGGAGAACGCTACATGCAGGGAGAATCGAATTGTAGGTTACCAGAACCCAGAACGTCGCGTTGTCATCACCGCGGTCCCAAGAAAGGTTTTCCATTAGCAACGTATAAAGATATGAACTATCACGTCGCGCGACGGTGATATGGAAAGGGAAGTTTGGGCGGCCACGTCTAGCCTCCGTCCGTTGCGCGAACCTCACCCACAGATACTTTTACTGTATAAAGATTTTTTATGAAAACTCATAGAAATTAAATTTTCTTGAAATTTTGACTAAGTCTATTGGATTCCTGAGGTCGAAAACTCTTTATATATGAAATATAAGAAAAATCGTTAGAGCCGTTTTCGAGATGGCATGACTGGAAATAGGTACATACAATTCCTTGCTCGTTTTATAGTAAAAGATATTAGTATAAAAAAAAGTTAAATTGTGAATATAAATTGCGAATTCACTAATAATGTAAAATTGTGCATTATTTAAATCTCTATTCGCTGGATTTTTAAAAATATATTTGAGATCATTACATAGTTGTGACGATAGTACAATAGAGTCACAATGATGAGGAACCACAGACACTGTGGTCGCTGTTAGTATTAAATAATTTCAAATACTCGAAATTCACGCGAACATTAATGAAATCGTCTTAAAATGTTTTTTTTTTTTTTTAATATCTGGACTATATAATATTACTAAAAAGAAAAAATATCCTCGGGATAACTTTTGGTTAATTCTTAATGGTTCTCAAAAAACATTTTTTCCTTTTTAACTCGAGACGCGTTTTGTATCCGACAATTATTTCATCTAACATTTTTCGGAACCCAGTTCACTATATACATTGTAAATTCCTCTAACTACTGTGCCGAGTTTACGATCGTACTATTGAACTACCTATAACAATTAAACTCCATTTAGAATAGTGTGATTATATTACGTTGTAGCGTATACGTTGAAACGAAAAAAAAAACCGTACGTCTCATATTATTATGAAAAACCGTTAATGGGCAATGTCAATAAATTAAATGTACTTCACTGTATTAAACAATACGTTTTCTTGTGAACGAGACATTGATAATCAACAACATCGTTACGAGACAATGTAGATAGGTACTTTAACACACACACACACACACACACACACACACACACACACACACACACACACACACACACACACACACACACTCACACACACACATGCACAATCCACATTAACAGTTTGTTTGCGTATACAATGCACCGCGACCGCAGTGTCACCACCAAAAACACCCACGCGATTACTCGTGAAACCGGTGCGTTTCATTAAAAACTATTTTGTTGTACGCACACAGGCGCCACTGTATAATGCGGTCCCCTGACAATGTGTTTGGGCACTAAACGCGAAGTAAACGAACGCGCGAGCAGGGCGGCACGTACAAGACGACCCTGTACCACCGCTTACCACCTGTCCGACGCACGAGCTAACGTATTTTTTTCCTCTCTAAAACCTGTATTATTTATCATTTTCAACGTTAATAGGCTTCTTCCACTCTAATACTGAATGTCAAAACATGCATAAAAAAAACCATGACCGCATAACGCAGGTGATTGAAATCAGTCGAGACCACCGATAAAAGGGATTTGATATAGGTATTATTATAATGACCATACATCGTTTTCACAATGTCGGAGAGTTTAGACTATTGACCAAATGAACTGCAGTAATAAAACAAAGTAGTTTTCACGACATTGTACTCCAAATTTTATTTATTCTAATAAATTTGAAAAAAAATCGAGTCATTTTTTTTTATTTAGTACAACGTGCACATTGTATTATGACCAAAGGAAGTTAAGACACCGATATATTTTCCAATGATTTTTGAATTTCTCTATCGAAAACCCAACTGAAAACATATTGTTACCGAATCACCATCGTAATATTCTTCTAAACTTTTCAAAGAATAACGTTAATCTACGACCTAATCTTTAATTATTTAAGTGTATAATTATATGATAATGTCGATCATAAACGGTTTATAAATATTCACATGATAAAATTAACCGTAGATTTTATATAAAATAAAAAACACCAGTATATCAATACTATAACGTAGGAAGCAAATATTGGCATTTTAAAATTGAATCTAAAAATGTATGACATTAATTTCGAGATCAATAAAATACATAATAATTAACTGAAGAAATATTTTCATAATAAATAATTATAATATAAATATTAGTCAAGACAATAAATAGCAATGTATATTTCATATTATTTAATAATTGCAATAAAATTCATACGTATATATGATAATCATGTAAAGTTTATTTCTAAATATGTTCATAAAAATATTCTATGATCCCTTATAAAAAAAAAAAAAAACAAAAAATCGAATAGCAAATAATAAATACCTAATATATAATATTATCACTGCCTGTTGTTTCTAATATATTAAACAAAGTAAAAATAAAAATATTCTAAATGATGCAAATAAATTACTTTAGAGACCAAATATAATTAATTACAATATTTTTACACAATGTTGAATTTAATTTATTTTCTTAAAACTTCTTGGAAGTATATAGTTCATTAATGAATAGTGAAATTATATAATTGTCTAAATAATAACTGTTGAAACCCTTATCGTACATTTAATATAAACCTTTAATCATTATTCGGACTTTCACTTTGATGCAATTATGAAAATTGATATATTAAATAACAAATTATATTGACGACAGTTTATTTCATTATAGTCAGTTTCATTTTCATTAATTTAAGTATAAAGATTAGTATAATTAAGTGATAACTAAATCCGACAATTGACAGTTCGATACGATACTATCAAAAATGATAACTCGACAATACATAAATATACCAATTACGCCTATATCGAGAAATTAACGCGTTTCGTAATTTATTCATTGCGATTCTAAATCGAAAAAACATGAAATATATGTATATATACTCATTGAAATACATCTATTTATTACTTACAGCGTTGTATGAACTAAAATGTTTTTATCTATGACAGCTGAAGGTTAGGAATATTATTTATCAACGAATAAAATGATGCACGATCGCTCGACTGCAGCATGTCTTTTTTTTCACTTTATACATAGGCGCTGAAAATTGCAATTCGTTGACTTTTACACCCTGTATTCGGCACATTTCACAATTTATAATATGATCACTGTATTCATTCGAACAATTGCACGAAGATAAAGCAATGCTACACTTTAGCAGGACGCAAAAAGCACCATATAGTCGTAGTGAGATTGTCAACGAACCAAACACAACGGCGTGTATATTATATGATCCCATAATCCGGAAATAAGCTAAACGCCCCATTAGTACCTAGTACGCACGTACCCCTAAAGTAAAACCGTTATTTAATAACACAGCTGCTCTTTGCCAATGTTAAAACAGCAAACTCATAAATATAAATATATACCAAAAATGTGTTTTTAGATTTATAGTCAAGTAAACCTCATCGGTTTTACAACGACGTGTTGTTTTCTTAGCTATTTCTCATTATTAACTTCAAAAATACTTTATAGTGTTTCAAAAAAGATTAGAATTTTTAGAAATTTGCCAAGAGAAATAAATAATGTCACAAATAGGTACTTCGATTATGCCAAAGTTGAAAATTTGAGAAAAATTATAAACTTACCTATAAATTTCAACCAACTATTCAAAAATATTCTAAAATAGTGAGTTTCACTGAATATTATTTTGCAAACTCAAATCGATATAAAATGTGAATAATTGTGTTCCAATTCTATTCCAAAATGAAATATATGTCCTTAAACTTTTAAAAAAAAGGTCTTCAAACTATTTAATACCAAGTATATTTCTTGATTAATATTACACTTGAAAATTCAACATGCATGTACGTAAATTTCTAACGACTTTAAAAATAATAATATAACAAACACTATCACTAATAGTAAATATTAATACTGAATGTTCAACATTCAAATAATGTAAAAACTCATTAAGTGTTTAAAAAAGTATACTTAAATATTTAAGCTGAAATAACCCTATAATATTTCTGTAATATACATAACAAACACGTATTTGTCTGTTACCTGTATTCGATAATCCAATCTTAAACCATCCAATTAATATTCTCTAAAATTGGATATCAAAAATAGGCCAGATCATTACAACATAATTTTAACATTTTAACTTAATAATTTTAAATGTTATTGTGCTTGAAACTTGTAATTATATAATTTGTAATAGTTACAATTTATCATTTAACTAAAATAATTGAATAAAAATTGAATGTAACTAATTCATAAAGTACCTTAAATGTATATTAGTTAAGTACATTATACTATACAAAAAAACTTGATTTTACTATAATGAATTTGTTTGATCACAAATAATGTAAAGAATATATTCTTAACAAGTACCTATAGGTGAGGTATCTAATATCAAATTTGTATGTCATTTGTTATTATTTTACTCTACACATACAATTTAAATTAGATAATAATACATACATTTCTAATAAATAAAATATATTTATTTTTCTACAAAAAATATTTATATAAAGTTAATAATTTATTATATCTGAATCATTGAATACACATTCTAAAGTTTACGATTTTAAAACTATGGTCATAAGAAAACATGTTTTAAAATTCGACACACAGGTGTTTAAGAGGGTTAAAATATTATATGAGTTCACTCTCCCAGAAAAAAACCGATTATAAGAACACCATTTATGTTGGCCCTTACTCGGTGAGCCGTTGTAAAATAATAAACGAAGAATAAAAGTTATCAGAAATCATTGATGTGCAATGATTTCCGGAGTACTCAACGGAAGTCATTCGATTTAATATGTGTTATCGATTTTATTCAAAAATTGATTAATGAAAATCTATAAAACAATAAATATAATAGCTTCTTATACCTAATTAAAATTGTTTAATCACACATGTTATTATTGTCATTGTTACTGTCTTATTCACACACCAAATAGAAACTTATAGTAACGATAATTTCAACGTGTCATACATTAATTATCAAACTTAAAAACATTAAACTACTATTATTATTCCAATAATAAGTTACATAGATTAAATTAGAAAAGGAATGTAGCTAGAACTATTTAAGTAATTAAAATATGTAGAATTTATTTGTATTTGATAATTTACTTTAGTTTCGTTCGTGAGCAGATGCTAACTTAAGAAACCCCGTATTGTTACCGACATGGTCTTAACAAGTTGGCTGCCTTTTGTATACTAATTTTGTATACTAATATAACTAATTTGTCGGGTTGAAAATTTATAAAATATAATTTTTTAATCAACAAATCTCAAACATGAAAATAGTAAAATTTAATAAGAAGAGACTTTATTATTAGGTTTTAAAAATTCTTAACACAAAGATACGAATGACATTGAAACTGATCCTTATCGCTAGCGAATTTTTTTTATGATACCAAAAATAATATCAGTTATATGGAGATTATGAAGTCAGGTATTAAAACGAACCGATTATCAATATGATAATTACAAAATTAAAATTAAAAATTAGCATAATATAGGTATAACCACATAGTTTACATCAATGAATATTTTATATAGAATATTTCTATTCGTTGATACAATGTATTATTTTATCTCTGGCATAAAAAATGATACAATGAATATTGATATTGAAATAAATTAAAATAAACACTAACATTCTAGTTGGCTACATGAAAAAGTCTACTAGACCATTATCACCAACATTAGTCTTTATCAGCACTATGCCATTACGTATAACAAATCAGACTTAGAAGTATTGAAGATAAATGGAAAATTATTTGAATACGAAACGTATGTATTATAACTAGCATTTATGACATAAAAGTGCTGTATTAAAAATTGCTTATGACAATGTAGAAAAAAGAGACAAAATCAAAAATATATCATTGATAAATTTTAATGATGCCTAAAAATTTACATCATATTATTCATTTGTATGAATTTTATGGTATATTACATACTATGCTAATTTACATACAACAAATTAATTTTGTAGGATATAAAAACAAAATTAAAAAAAGTAAGTAAAAAAAATTAAAAAAGAATTTGTGAAGTTTATTTTTCTAATGTCATACATTAATATTTATAATTTTATAAAATCTTTGTGGTAAATAGTTTTTTTCACCTACTTAAAGAGAGTTTAAATTTTACTAAACTTAAGTGCATTAGCAAGTTACATAGCACAAATGAAACTTGTTATTCATTTTAATACGTAATGACGTACTTCCGAAAACACATTCACCACCCGATATTCTTCATGTCCATGTTTAAAAAATGTATAATATTATGGGAATTTCAAAAGTTTATAGCGAGTAAAATAAAAAAATTATGAATAAAATAGTAGTTTACAGCTATAGTAATATAAAATTGGGTAATTCAGTGTAACATCTGTTTTCAAAACTAACATTAACACGCAATTGGACTCTTTTTACATTTTCGTAACCTTATAATATATTAAAATGTATAAATTATGTTCGGATAAACATACAACGAAACATTTAATTTTAATATACTATCAAAAAAAACCATTAATTCATAGCTAAATTATATTTTATGATTCATATTTACAGTGAAATGAGTTGGAGAAATTAATTTCCTTCAAATATTTTAAATAAGAATTGTTTTTCAATTGATTTAGGTATTAAAATTATTTTAAAACCTGCCATAGAAAAATATATTATGATTTAGCAATCGAACAATATTAAGTATTCGATTAGCAGGGCATGTATATCTACTAAATGAAATTTTGATCGAACCGACTCTTTTTCGTTTTAGACGCATAAAATCTGTCGAATAGAACATTTTTGGATGTCAAGTTTGAAAAAATACCCGTGATCATAAAATAATGGTTTTTATGTTATTGAAATAAGAGCAATTTTTTCATTTGATGATGACTAATTTTAAATAGAAATCGTTTGATTTCAAACCCAAACGAATACCTATTACCTCTACTTACTTAAGGGGTATTTTACAAAAATCATAAAATACGACTAGGACAAATTTCAACGAAAAACGATATTTTCGTCGCACACAGTGTTATAATTATGGAAATTTTATGACAATACTTATTTTTATGTACTATTGTGAAATCGAAAAATATTCAAAAGATATCGTTTTGACGTCGCGAACACGGTTTATATATTTGATACGTGGTAGGCGAAAAGGAAATAACGATTTTCAACGGGACCGCGTGTCGAACGGGAGACGACGTCCGAGCGGAACGACAGTGGGAAAGAAAGGAGAGAGAAAAGCCTTTTTGAAAAGCAATTAGGGGCCCCTCAACTCGGTGGCCGCGAGCGGTCAGAAAAAGGCGTTAGCCGGGCATGTGCGTCAACGGTTAGTGCGGGCGACAGTCGCCGAGGGGAGGAGGGGGCACACCGTGCCGCTGCCGCCAATCACGCCCCGACGCGCCCGTTTCGGCCGAGTCCATATACCGGGCAAGACAAGACAAGACGACAACGACAATAACAACGACACACGACTTACGCGCCGCGCGCGAGATTCTTAGACGATAGTGATAACACGTCGGTCGGACCGGTGTTGGCGTCCGTTCGTCGGACGGGAGCACACCGGGCGCGCACACGTACCTGGGCCTTTTCCGGAGCACCTGCCGCCGATGTCCATCTTGACGGTGTTCTTGGCCGTGTCCGACATGGTCGCCGGGCGCGCGCCGCCGCCGTGCGTGTCACGAACGTTCTCTCGCTTTTCCTATTTTCACCGCACTACGGTCGCATAACGTCGCCCCGTCGACTCCGCGGGGTGGCGGCGGCGGGGGCGGGTGTCGTCGCGGGGTGCGAGGGGTGAGGGCGGTTTTCGGGTGGTGGCGGGCGATATAATATAAACAAACGGCGGTCGTCGACACTGCGGTTAGGCCGACGACGACGACGACGACTAAGACGACTACGACTGTGACGGGGTGGTGCGGTGGGACGACGGGCAGGTACGGCGCGTCGCTCTCTCGCGCGCGCGGGGGGGTTTTCGCGTCGGACCGACCGTGTGTGCGGGCAGGTACCTACGCGAGTCACGCGGCCGTTGCTGTTCCGCTGCGGGTCGACGATCGGGCGACGTCACACCGTCCGTCAGCCGAGCATGTGTGCTACTAACCGCTCCTCGTCGCCGCCGCCGTCGCCGCCGCCGCTGTCGTCATCGCCGGTCGTCGTCCTGCCCCGGCGTGGCGGTGGTAAACGTCCTCTCCCCACTCCGGACCGTCGGCGTGCGGTCCCGCGGTCGTCGTCCCGTTGCCACGGCAACTGCGTCGTCGTCGTCGCCGCCGCCGCCGCGCCGCCGTCGCTGCTGCTGCTGCTGCCGCGCGCGAGCGTTCGGACCTTTTTTTCGGTTTTTTTTTTTGCCGCGACGCCTCGCACAGACAACGCCACCACCCTCGCTACCGCTGCAGCGAAAACACGAGGTACACGCTTTCCTCGCTGTCGCAAGAACCACCCGTCGCGCAGCCGCCGTCGTGACGCGAAACGCGCGTGGCCAATACCTATTTACTTTACCTACACACTCGCGTTCGCACACATAACAACTCTTATAACAATCTGATCGGGTGGTCGTATGCGTGTGTGTAAAGGGACTATGCGATTGGCGTGTGCGTGCGTGCGTGCGTGTGCGTATGTGTGTGTGTGTGTGTCCGTGTGTGTGTGTGTGTGTATATATGCGTATATTTCATTCCGGGATGGTTGTACCCGAAATATATATTATTGTTATTGTTATTATTATTATTATTATTATTATGCTCGATGAAAACTAACTACCAAGAAAACCCACAGATTCTTGTGAGTGTATATTGTGAACTCTGTGTGTTCCATGTTCGACATTCGTATCGTCAAAAACATTATTTACCTACTTTTATACAATTTCATACCTATGTCGTACCCAAAGGACTTGATCTATAGAAAAGCCAAATAAGCATTGCATTTTACGTTCCTCAAAAATATTTTTCTCAAAAAAAAAAAATATGTCATTGAATATTTTACAATTTAATTTCGGTCGGTTTTACTACTTACTTTTCCTACGGTCGTCAATTCCCGAAATTTCATTTAATCGGTATATTTCTAATTGTATTTAGATGGTACAGGTGACTGTTAATGCTACGGGGTATTCTTTTCTTATCCATGTTTCTACACATATTTGTGCAATATCGTAAAAAGTATTAAATTGCAGCGATTCCATAATAAGATTAAGTTGTTTCCGATTCATTCGTATTCTATACCCTGTCCCTCTCTTATTGAAATAATATTTCATTAACACTTGAACTTACAAGAATATCTCAATATACCCATTATGTTTATTAAATATTTATTATACAATCGTATTGAATAATTAAGCTCGTTTCACTCATTTGCCTACCGCTTACGACCCACAAATCATTTAATCTGGCTCTAGTTATACAATTGTCACCACTGCAGAGTGATTACTTTCTTCTGTAATTGGGAGGTCCAACCTATACGCCTAAACCAATATTCGCGCATAATCATATTACAAACATTCATTGTTTACATCGAATATCTCTATTAAATCTAAATTCTACATACGCAGGGTATACCTGGATATATCCAGGCCCGTAATTAAAGGAGGACTGGAAGGGACAATTTCCTCCAACGGCATTATTAGAAAAAAGTTAGGGATGGCGTTTTCATGATAGCAAATTCAATGCTGTTTAATGCTTATAGGGTGGACAGAAAATAGTAAATGTCAGTTGTCTCCTTGTTCATCTCATTATAACTAATAATTTTACTATATACATTTCAAATCGTTAGAAAAAATTAATTAAAAATAGTGTGATGTTTGTGTACCATTTGGTTTAAGGCTCGTTCATACGATCAATTTTAGTCTTGTGCGAAATAAAGAAGCAATTCTAAACTTAATTATATTAACGATTTTTTTTTAAGCGGTGGCAAATTAATGTAGATCCAGGTGAAAATTTTTATGAATACTAGTCTGATGGTGTCTCAAATGGTACGAATATATTTTACACAATCAGTGTTAACCCTTAAAGAGTCACGTGGGGGTCTAGCATACCCCCACATAAATAAAAACAGATGTATTATATTGCGTAAAAGGTGTACATAGATTTAAATTTAGAAGATGGTTTTTATAATAATATTGAATCGATTTTCATAAATAAATACTTTCGAAAAAAATAATCTATGACTTAAAATATTCATCAAAATTGAAATGGGTCATATTTACCCCCACGCGACTTGTAACGTTATAATTTTTTTTTTGGACTTGAATTTTTTTCAAAAGTTCGTTTTATCGTAAATGCAATGTTATAATCGATATAATATTGTGGAATTAGAATTATATGGATCAGCCACCGATTGTGCAATTACGTTTTAAAAATAAATATTCCACTTTGAATTTCCACTCCATTACTCGATGGCGTGTAGGTACACCGTATACGGAACAGATAAGAACAAATCATGTAATAGTTACAAAAGGCTCTCAGACAAAAAAGGCGGTAAAATTTGCTGGTGAAGAACAACCTCCTGAATGTTCTACAGTTTTAGGAAGACGAGGAAGATGTGCTATTTGTCCAAGAAATAAGGACATAAAAACTACAAATTCATGTCAAACATGTCAAAAGTTTATGTGCCTAAAACATACGAAAACAGTGTGCAAAGATTGTTGGGAGAAAAATCAATGTTCAACAGATTCAGAATAATTGTATATACACGTATCATAATAATTAAATGTATTGTAATAATAATAAAAAAAATTTAATTCAGAAAAATGATTATATAAATTTAATGTAAATACACATATAATTAATAAATATATGCCGTGTTTGAGCTCTAAGAAATACAAGAAAAATTAATTAAAATACATGTTGTGATAGTAAAAGCTTTTGTTTACTGTCTTAAAAATAAGATTTTGCAGTTAAAATAATTTTTTTACAGACCAAATTTTTTTTTTTTATAAAATTTTGAAATTTAAGTTTTTTTTTTTTTCGTAATATAATTTTTAGTTATGCACATAATTTTATATTTATTTAAATTTCTATTTTTATTAATGCATTTTTATCCATATTTATATATCATATGGTAACAAATAAAGTCTTTGAATTTAAAAAAATGAACTTTTTTATACATATTTTATACATTTTTAGAAATGGGGTCTGATAGACCCCCACGCGACTATGAACGTTAAAAATAGGCACGCGCCTGCTAAAGGGTTAATATCTACTGGATAATATGTAAATTTGAATTTATTTTTCAACACTAACAGAACCAGGCATATTTTTAGATAAAAATGCGTATTCATCAACATGATTTTTAAATTATTCGGTTTAAATTTTAAAATTGTAATCTCTATTATTAGATCGATAATTTAAGGTTTTATAAGTACCTTTTGATGTTTTAAGTATTCGAGTGGAAAATCAGGGATATACCCACAACATTTAGCTGCCATTACACCGTCGCTCTAAACTTTAAACTTCTAAATTAATGTCCAAAGTTCCAGAAAGAACATTATTCTTTTTCATTACTTACATTATGTTACGAATAATGGCTACTCTTAGAGAAATTTGTTTTTTAAACCACGTAGATAAAACAGAGTAAAGCGATTCGTTTTCGTAAAATATAGCTGTTAGTGTTTTAAATTTTCCACGAAAACAAAATCAAAATCATGCATTACCCAGGGTTGAATCACAACGGGTAAATCTCTATAGGGTAGTGCATTTACGAGACATTACGAACCATATCGTTGAACCGATGTCGAGAAGAGTTTTTTTTTCCCCGTTTTACTAAAATGTACACGTCACGTGAGCACTGGGTATCTTTTACGATATTTTCGTTTGCTCGTTCTATTCAGTGTTTTCGTATTTTTTTTCCTTCGATCCTCAGAGTCGACTAGAAGAAACAAATACCCCGTCCTATATGTCAATATACGCGCTTTCGTATACACACGCACACGCAGATGTAAGATACCGACTATACCACGGTACTATTATATACGTACCTATTATGTTATACATCACGTACGCGCGTTCCCGGTTTTCTTGCGCCTAAACGGATAGCCGTCAACGAATCGTATTATCTCGTTTTCGTTTATTGCGGGGCAGAAGTAAATAGGCACGACGTGAGCCGGACTCGCTGCCGTAGGTACGTTTGAATTCCGTGTGTACACTAATAAAACGAACGTCGAGCGTGTGTTCTACTCCGGCTATTGAAACTCGCCGACTACGTTTTTCCGCCCATTTACGGCGAATGCGAATGACGTCGCGACAAATTTTAAATAACAATGCATATTTGTACCGCGAGCCCCTTCGTAAAGGCGTTGCGCCGTGCGGCGTAACGGGCGTTCAGCTCAGACCTACTGCCCAGGCTGCACCCGGAACAGTCGTGTTTCATACAAACGTAATTATTATGTTGCATGAATGTTTCACGTGATTTCGGAGTATCTGTCAATTTCTGTATGAAGAAAATAACTGATATTTTTTTGGCGTAATTTAATCGATTGCAATGAATTATACCTGTAGGGTTTACGCGAAACAAATATTTCAACTGGTAAAAACCCATGTGATCGTTGTGAGTAGATTTAAGTGTGCTATTGTTTTATTTATTTATTTATTTATTTATTTATTTTTTTTTTTTCGTTGGGGTCGCCGATATATTTTAATCAAATATTCCCTTTGAATTTGTAATTTTTCTATTATCATCAATTGAAAAAAAATTCTTAAAAAATTTAATATCTGTGTACAGTGGCGTACCCAAGATTTTTCAATAGGGGGGCTATACAAAATAAATCAACATTTTACATCTTAAAAAACTAGTTTCAATAGTTATAGTAGTTAATAGTAATATTTCGTTAATATATACTTTTTATAACACATACATAACATATTACTGATATATTGAAATAGTAGGAAATAGGAACTGTTTTATAATACAAAATATGTTATACGATAAATTATAAATTATTATTTTTTGTTTTATTATATAACTATTTCAACTATAACAGTGCTATATTACTCTATAATTATTAAATAATTTAAAATGACTTACTGTACTTTTCACAGCCTCATTTTTCAATAAATTAGGATTGTCAACTTCTATACCATCGGGCAAAAGGATGTCTTTTGTTATTGCAATACTATTGCAACCATCCTAAAACAAATATTATTATACTAATCTATATTTTGCTTATTTTCTACCACATGCAAAATTATTACTTGTAATAATATATACTTACGTAAGACTCAACTTTCTTTTTCTTAAAATTAAATATAGAAAACAAGTTTGGCCTTTTCTCAGACATTATTTACAAGTCACAACAAAATATTATTAATTTATAGGTAATTACAGATTTCCGTTTCACGTTTTCAGTGTTTGATATCATATAATTGATTTAAAAAACACAGAAACAGTACAGAAAAAGGATTAACTAGTGATAGCCGATAGGTATTTTTGTACTGTTGTTGATCGCAATGGTCGATGTGATCCATAGACCTATTAACTATGGACAGCGCATTCCACTCCGCTCTGCCATCAATGCTAGGTGATCATATAACTGAGAAAGAAAAAACATAAACTAGTGAATCATGGAGGAAAAACTAAACTTTTTTATTTTCATTTCCTTTACCCATAGCTAAAAAGCTCTTAAGATATCTTAAATCATGGTATATGCCTTTATCATATATAAACATACTATTGTATCAAGGTTTATAGATAATATTATCTATAAACCTTGCTATTGTATAAAAGTATAATATAAATAATAATATAATATTTATAATTTTAATATAAATTATAAATTTATAAAAAAAAAGTTTAAACTTTGAGTTCTCTACAAATTTTAATAAAATATTTAATCAATGCCATGGTTGTTTTATATATCTGTGAATATACCGACAATACTGTTTTCATAAATATCATGATGTGTATTAATTGTGTACTTTAAATTTTATTATATAAGATTTATTCCATAACACGGTCAATGGGGGGGGGGCTGAAGCCCTCTTAGCCCCCCCTGGGTACGCCACTGTCTGTGTACCATAATTTCAATATTAGATGACACAGTCACTCCGATGTATTGTCAGACATCAGTGTATATGTTATATACGTATTATATGATGGAATATTCGCAATTGTTTTTTTTTTTTTTTATGAACATTCAAAATTGTATGGATTAATCACATTTTACGGTGACTGCTCTAGGAGACGGTATCACGTCAGTTTCAATTCCAATCAAAATTTCATAGTTAAAACTGATTACTAATGAGTACCTATTTAAATATCGTCGTCAATTAGCGTTACCTAAATGTAATAATATTATATATGACAATGCATTTTTCCATTTTTTTTTTTTTTTAGTTGCTGAGTGAAACGAATGATTTTACTATAATATGTTTTTTTTTTTACTTATGTATGTAACCACTTTTTTGTGTAGTAATAATAGTTCAAAATTTTTCTACCAGAATTTCAATAAATCAGAAACTGTATCTATTTTAGACTGGAGAAAAATATTTTTTTTCTATTCTGGTTAGTTTTTCCCAACGTATGGAAAACTACTTAAAAATTGAGTAAGAACCGTAAAATTTGGCGTAGACGAGGTTATCAAAAAAATAATTTTTGATATTAAGCCATAAATCCGAAAATAATGGTGCTAGATGCTTGACATTTTCATCAAATACCAACATGATTCTTGAACAAACTCGGAAAATTTCGAAGACATTTCACTATTTTCCGGCAAAACTTTTAATATATTGAAAATATTTCAATTTTGGACGTTTTTATTTAATAATATTTTAAATCCTTAATATAAAAACCTAAAAATGTAATAACATTTTATTTAAACACTTACTAGTACTATACTATAAAAAATTTCAAAAATCGTTGGATAGGATTTTTTTTTATACATGTTTGAAATTGATGAATTAGAAAAAAAATCATTAATTACGCGGAAACTAGCGATATTTTTCAATAAAAACCATACCGAATTTGCAATTATTAATTCAGTCAAAATTGTATTTGACCAATAGATTTGTCACATATGTTCTTATCAATAGCTCAAGTTTCATATTGTTTAACCGGATAAATTATTTTTAACTTAAATTTGGTATTACCACTCAAATAACTCTCCTACGAAAAATTTTAGATTTATTTTTATTTCATAAAATTTTTAATTTTTAAGACCTGAAATTTGTATAAAATCTTCAACATAGGAGCCTAAGGTAAATTTACATTTTCATAATAATCGGTTGCGTTGATGTTTTGTAATATAAACTAGAAATGTCAAAATATGACAAAATAGTGCATTTTACGGATATTATTAAATCGACATAGATTTTTCTTGTTATTATTTCTCTGATTTTATTGTTTTTTCAAACTTGAAACTTGAAAATTGCATCAATTGTTGCTTATCATAAGGTTTTCATTTTTTCAAAAACTTAACTAGTTGATAATAAAATCAATTATTACTTGAGTTTCGTTCAGAATCTTTTTTTGAAAACAATGATTATTCATTGATTTAAATTTTTAAATTAAATCATAGGTAGGTAGTTACTACACGTATATAATCATTTATTATTATTTAGTATTTATTATTAGTTCACTTATCGTAAAATAACTCATCTGAAGTTATCTAGATCCATTACCATTATCTTGTCCAAGAAACGAAGAATACGTGGTGCGAAGAATATCCGAATTTTTGGTTTTGAGTTTAGTGAATAAAATCTAAAATTGAATGTTATACATGGAAATAATAAAAAAACACAGCTCTAATGAAATCATTTTTTTAATAACTTCTTAAAAATATCAATTTAATAAAGGTGCACATAATATAATATATAAATTTTTCTTATCATCGAATGATCTCGAAACCAATCATCACCTAGGTACTATTTAGGAAATATTTATACTGCTGTAAGTATATTTAATAATTTTTTATATTTAATTTTACATACTATTAGTATACAAATTATATTTTATAACAAAGTTTATACTTAAATTTTGAGTGTTTAAAACAATGTATCTCGATTAAATACACCACTTTCTGGTTTAGAATGAAACATTCTACATAGGTACTCAATAAATTTCAAAAATCCTTATGATTTTGTGGTAATATTTTTTTGTCGTCAATACAAAACGCCCTTTTCTTAGTCTTAAAAAAAAAATCCGATTTCACCATCGATCTATCGTAACGACACCTAACTGAGTAGTGAGCAGTTCCGCACAAAGTAATTATTGTTTAAATGCGATGATTTATCATTATTATAAACAACTAGAGCTGCAATAATACAATACAACAAAAACCGCTCCAAGGCTCATGCAAAACAATAGCGGCAACTGCTCGCATTAAAAAAACATGAATTCACTATGAGCACAGTAAAATCTTCCTATCTCCCACGGTTAGACGTGTTTTCATATACACACTTTTTTAGATTCTAAATGAAGGGAAGGATCGGTTAGTTTTAAAATAATGTTTATTTATTCTATTTTTGTATCGTCTGGAGGTACTATTTCCAGTAATAGATTTCATCAAAAAATTACTTTCAGTACCATTATGTATCAAAACTGGCATGATACTCAGAGAGATCATTTGTCTAATATTAAGGAAAATTTGCCAAAAAATAGTGTAAAATTAAATTTTTATCAAATCAATTTCAAATACCTAATTTAGTCATAACTTCGAAAAAAATTTCATTAGAAACTTGAAATTTGCACGAATTTTCTACAATACTCTCATGTATCATAGACTTGACAAAATTATTAATAAAAAAAAATAAATAAAAAAAAATAAAAAATAGATTATTTAAACATTAAAACTTCCATGAAAACTTATCAATATAAAAATTATTTGTATCCATGATATAATAGAACGTCATAAAAAATGAATTTCTTTATAAAAAATAATTATGTATTATCGATTCCATCGTATTATAATCATGACTTGGTGATTCAATACAAGTGCTGTTTAATAAGAGTAATCATTTACGTATCAATCAATCCAGTACGAGCCAGTTGTCGGACACTTAAAAAGCTCTGGTAGGAATTTTATCAAAAAGCCTCTCCCTTTAAAAAAAAAACATCTCTATATGTCGATAGATTTTCCGGGAAACAAATTGATTTTAACAAAATGAAGCTTAATACAATTTTCAAAAATCTCATAAAAATAAAAAGTAAGAATTCGGAAAACGTTTTCTTCTTATTTTTCTGTTACAGATATTTAATGAGCGTATCAAAGAATACATCGTTTAAAACGAAAAAAGTTTACTCATACCTAACCACTATATTATACTTGCAAAAAACTTGTAAATTAAAGTCTGAATCTACACTATACATCCGCAGTGACGTAAGTAGTCAGCAGGTTTAGGAATGAGTGTTTTTACGCCCCACTCCATTGGTTTTTTCATAAATTTGAATGTAATTAATAATATATATATACTACATGTAATATAATTTAAATTATTGTAAATTATATTTTAAGTTATGAGTGGAATCAAGAATGCATTGACTGCAAAATTAGGTGTACTCATTGTTCTACCTTTTTATGTAGGTATATTACCACCTTTCCCCATAGTAAAAATAATCCAAATATTATGTCCAACAACTTGAAAAATCAAAAATTACATGCAGTTTTTAATATAAAAAGGTCAATTATTATTTTACAATACTTTTTCAATACGTACGAAAAACTTTCTAAAAATTGAGAAAAATAGGATAATTTAGTGTGGACGAGATATGCATGAAATTCATTTTTTATGTTACGCCATACCTTGATGAAAGTTTCAAAAATATTTTACTATTTCTGGGTGAAACATAGAACTTTTAAAGAATGAGAAATTTTCATTTTTTTTCGGAAGTTTTATCTATAAATAAACAATTTTTTTAAGCCTGGATACTCAAACCTAACAAATATGTCATCTTATTCATATGTTTAAATACCCAACTGTAAGTACCGAAAATTTTCGTAAAAAGGTAGGCAGGCATTTTTTTTCTCGCATTTAAAGTTGAAATTTGAACGAAAATCATTCATTTTCAAGTCCAACAATGATTTTTTTCGATTAAAATCTTAAGTTTAATCTAATCATAAGTCGATTTTTTTTCAAATAAAACTCTTACCAAATTGTTATTTCTAATCCTGCAGAAATTTTCTTTTGCCGAATGATTCGAAAAATACTTTTTATCTTAATACCAAGTTTCATAGAGATTATATAAACTATTAATTTTTAATGACTTTAAATAAACATATAAAGCAGAAAATTAGTGTAAAAACAGTCGATCCACCTCAATCTCGTTTACGGCATAATTCTGTTTTTTTTCAATTTATCGATATTTTTGTGCCATAAGTACTTGCAAAATACTATAACAAATTAGTGAAATATTTCGGCTCGGGTAAAGAAATATTCATCAACCTTCATTTTTTTAAATCTAAAGGAAGAAATGTTTTAATAAATTTAACATTATATAACGGAAGATTCTGTTACGGTTTGACAACTTTTCTCTGTAAATTTTCGATTTTTTTGTTTTTCTATCTCGCAATATTTTCTTTTTTTGTTTGAATGTAGTGAAAAATATACAGATTTATGAATGTTGCATTTTTTACGATTATACCTTACCACATTTTTGAATAGTAAAAATGATCGTTAAATTTATAAATAACTACCAAGAAGTTATTTAAAACCTTTATTCATATCTGATACATAAAGCATTGTACTTAGGACACAGCGTCATTTTTATTTTTGCAAAATGATATCAAAGATAATAATTTTGAATCATTTTTTATTTTCATCCCAATTTCTCAAGTATTCGATTATCGATCTATTCAGTATCACGAATCACCTAGAATATATATGATACAACTGTAATACTGTATCGAAATTTACTGTATAAGGCAGTGGTGGGCAAACTTTTTTAATGGGGGGGCCACAAAGTTTAAGAAATTCTAGAGAAGGGCCAGAATTATAGAAAAAATGCATTTTGTGTTAAACTTTAGCGATTAGGACGCACCAAACCGAGATCTGGGAAATATATTAATATGAACAAAAATAGAAATGATATACCTATTATCATAGTACCTACTATCTACCTACACCACGCTGTGAGAGCAATAATTATGACGGGCCATATACTATCCATTAGGGTGGATCGAAAAAATGAATCTTAAATATAAACTTTCCATATATATAGTATCGATGGACCCTCGGCGGGCCAGATTAAATGCTTTCGCGGGCCGGAGTTGGCCTGCGGGCCGTACTTTGCCCACCACTGGTATAAGGGATAAACTTTTAGAAAATAAGAAATTTTCAAAGTTCTATTTTTAAACCAAAAATTGGCAAATTATTTGGTAACTTTTTTTAGCCGTGTATTTATATGTTAATAATATATGGTCAAAATTTCAAGTTTCTACCAACATTAATTTTGGAATAATGACAGAATTGCTAAAGTCGATTTTATGAAAAGGTTGTTTATGCCAAATTTCAGCGTTTGCTCCATTTTAGGCTGTTTTCCCTTTTGCCTGGAAAAATTATTAAGATAAGAGCTTAATAAACCCTCTAGTTACCATCTACATACAATTTTCTATAATCTCTATGTGTGAAATTAATAAAATTTAACTTTATTTCAATAAGTTCGTTTTAGTTTTTAATTATTTTTACCAAAAATTGTTTAAACAAATTTAACTTGGAATTAATAATTTTCATCAGTCGTTAATTATGTTATCAGATAGTTACGGCTATCCAAATTATGAGCATATTCAAATTGAAACAACTGTATTAACTTTATACAAAGATACGTCTTATTTTATACTTTTAAGTGTATTAAATATTTTCCTATTTCATAAGATATATAATGATATATTCAGTGATTTATTGGATGAGGGAGGGAGGGCTCTACTTTTCTTGGGAAAAAACCGTACCCTTTCTAATTTTCCCCCTAATTCACTGTTTTGTATTGTCGTAAATACCCTGTACAGGGTACTAAAAAATCATATTAAATAATAATGTATTACACAATATACAAAAGCTAGCCATAAAACAGTTTAAATATTTAGAAATAACTTTATATATTTATACAATTTAATCATTATGGTTTCATTAAACAAATTAAAATTAAATCTAATTTAATTATAAATTAAGTACAAAAAAAAAAAAAAAAAAAAAAAATGTCACATGTACTTTTTACACTGTAAAACTACTAAGCATGTTTTAGTGAAAGATACATTTTATTTTTTATCATTTTCTTTTCAGGGTTAATTTTCTTCAATAATAACGCAATAATACTGACTAATTGTTCAGAACTTAAATTAGAACGGTTCTTAAACTTAGTTACAAGTTGAGTAGTAGTTATTGGTTTGCGTGATAAATATCGACGTACAGCTTCTTCAGTGATTCCATGAGTATCAGAAATCGTCATTGGAGAAAATTCTACTCTAGCCTTTTTCTGAGCTGGTTCGAAGCTGAAATGTAAATATAGTTTTACACTTACGGAATAATAAAAAAAAAAATTGTGTTACCTTTGACTAGACGAATCATTTGAAAAACTAATCGGATCACTATTATTGCTTTTTAATCCATCTAAGCCAAATGGTCTTTTTCTAATTGGCTCACTATCCAAATCAGAACTGTCAACGGAACTATCACTATCCGAATCTTTGAAAAATAATACAATAATTAATAATTTTGAACATTATTTAAAAGCCTAGCCAATAAATTTAAATCAAAATATCAAATATTTACCAGTATCTTTCTTAGTTTTTTTATCAAGAGTTTTCTTTTTTTTCTTATTTGGAGTGGATTGTTTGACTTTATTTTCTTCTTTTTTAGGAGTTTTATCTTCCTCCTCAACATCACTATTGGATTGATCTACTTTTAAAACATCTTTTTTCTCTTCGTCTTCATCATCTTCATCAGAAGTCAAGAGACTTTTTAATGCTTTCTCTTCAGATACGCCTTGCATTTCTTTGGTCACCTTAGCTTCATCATCTGACACCCTATTGAAAAAATATATAAATATAAATAATGCATTTTAGTTAAGGTTTGTCTATTTAAACACTAACTCATCAGAAGAATCAGATATGTAATCTAATTCTCTTCCCTCTTCATCTCCATCGTCACTTTCTTCAGATGCAGATTCATCAGATCCTTTAGACTTCTTTTTAGGCTTTGCTTTGATTTTACTTTTTTCTGTATTATAAAAATCAAACATGTAGCAAATAATTATTTCATATATATATATATATATATATATATATATATATATATAAATATATATATATATATATATATATATATATATATATATATATATATATAACCACCATAAAAGAACGTTAGGTTTGAAGAGGCTGCAATTTTTTTTATCTGTTACCATTGGTGATTGTTAGGATGCATACTAAGGAAAGATAAGTAAATATAAGGCTAGGGCCACACTATGTATTTTTCCAGCAACCGATTGGTAATTAAACCACAAAACCCAAAATATTTTGAGATTGCTTGGAGATTAATTATTCTAATATAATTAACTTAAATTATAATAATAATCATTTTTTTTAAATCTCAGAGATAAAATGCATAGTATTCAATACATATTCAGTTGAATATGTGAAAACTTACGTTTTTGTTTCTTTTTCTTTTCAACTTTTTCTTCATCTAATTCCTCATTTTCCTCCTCAGTTTCATCATCATCACTTGCATCCCATTCTTCCATATCAGAAATTTTTAACTCTAACAATTATATAAATAAATTATATTATTAAAAATTGAGCCGATTAGATTTGAGTATAATGATATATAGAGTAGGTATATAATATTAAATTAACCTTTGCTTTTACGGCTTTTGGAAAAATTTTTCCCTTTGGTTTTGTCATCATCATCTAATTCTTCATTTTCTAATTCGTTTTTCAGTCTTTTTTGTAACATGACAGTAAAATGATTCATAACTTTATTACGCCTATAAAAATATACTTATATTAGCAATTTTGAGCAAAATGGTACAATCTATTGATTATATAATGTTTTTTAATACATTGAATTCAAATTTAACAGTAATACCACAAACTTGTATTTTGAGTGTAAAGCACTCTTCATCTTAGCCTCACCAAATATAATACTAGGCTCCTTTTCACAACAACATAAATGGTGAAAGTTAATGCTAATCTATCAACGATCTAACACGGCTAGGTAGTGTGATAGTAATGTCATAGTGCTAGCTACTATTGAACATTTACAAGTTTAAATGTTTTCAATTTACTACAGAATGTGTAGTTTATTTTTCTCATAGTCTATCTACTAACCTAGTCCTAAAGCACCAACAACAATATTGGAATATTTAATCAGGAACCCAATTAGTTTGTAATTGTAAGTATAATTTGTTTTTTAAATTCACTATAATCATGTGACTGTTTGCTCTTTTGCTTTTGTTTATATACAAAATAGTTGATACTATTAAATAAATTATTTATCATTTTAATACCTTCCAAATTCTTCTTCTGCTTCTTCGACTGTCAATGTTTTATAGCGCTGTACTGGTTGAAAATTATACCATTCTTCTAATTTATGAGCATTTATAACGCCATCATCTCCATGAGTGAATAAATAATACGAAGAATTATCAGTAATTCCTCCTTCACGAACGCCTTTAAACCTAAAATAATAATCTTTTTAATATCTAATAAAAAATTTCAAAAATAAAAAACAAACTTTTTGCCTCCAACTTTTAAGAGCCAAGGACTTGACTCAGAAACTTTTTTATTACCACCATATCTCCTTTTTCTAGCTTCTTGTCTAGCTTCACGGCCAAATTCACTTCCCGCTCCAAATCTAATAAAAATATAAGAATTTAAGTGAAAGAATATCTAAAAAATTTTAGACTTACTTTGGCATATCTTCTTCTGGTAATTTACCATCTATTTTATTGATATCTCTCTCCATTTTAGCATGAGACCATTTTGAAAAATCAACATTTAAATTACTATTGAATTTCATAATTTGATATTTCACTTCTGTGATCCTGTTTAAACATTAATGTATAAATTAGTCTACTAAGGTGGACTAATACAATTTTATAATACAAAATTCTAAATACTTTCAGCTAAAGATCTAAATATTATTTTTTAATGCCATTTTTTCTGTATATTGCTTTGTAAATAAAAAAAAATCTCACTAATGAAGCAAAATAATATCAATACAAAATAATACACATAAGAAAGTATATTAATGACATCAATTATTATACTATGGATTTTATACAAACATCTATTAATTTAAAATCAATGATTATACCAACAAAAATAGGACAGAAATTGTTTAGTAACTAAAATAATACAAAAAAATTGCAAATATTTTTTTTAATTTATAAATAAAATTATTGAAATTTAAAAACCAAGCACCAACACAAAATATAGGTAGGTACCTACAAACTTTATTGGGTAATTTGTAAATAAAAAAATAAAATGGTTTTAAAATTAGATAAAAGTTAATTACTTGACCTCATAAACCTACTTAAATAATTACTTTTTGTTATTTTTTTTCATCTTAATACTTAAATTATTATATTGAATCACAATAATTTTTCCTACTGTTTCTAAGAGTTTAATAATGATAATTATGGCATAATTATTTTGATTTAATGTTGATGTAAATTTAATTTAATTTAACCCAAATAAACATCAAAATAATTTCTTTGTCAATTGGTTGGAAAATATTTTTTAATATTAATTTTCTTTGGAATTTAATGTTGGTATATTGTAATACTGTGACTATAAAAGAACCAAAAAGAATAATTTCAATATTATTTATATTTTATGAAGTATTTTATTACCTATTCTGAACAATATTTGACGTATTTATTTATTCATATACAATAACTCTTCTTTTTTAACAAAACTTTTCTTATCCACTTAAAAACAGTTCAAATATTAATAAAATTATTCAGATTTGTTAAGTGAACAAGAGTCTATAATATAGACGACAGCGGGCTATTTAATACTGTTATTTGCTTAACAATGAACAAGTAAATAAATAATAATGATTTGACTATTGATTTATCAAATAAATAAAAAGGATTACACAAGACACAACAATCCAAATTGATTTAAGAACCTAATCAATAAAACAAAGTATGAAATTAAATAAATATCCACTTCAACTATTGAAACATTTCAAATATACTAAATTCACAATGAGAAATGTTCATTAATAAAATAATAAATGTAAATATTATTCAAAACGTTTCATTTAGTGTTAATGTTTAAGTTAAAAAAAAATATATATTTCCAAAATTCACAACCAACTTCTTATTTTAATAATTTTTCAAGTCAAAATCAATATATTGGTATACCAATTGAAGGGTCTGGTGCAAGAACCGGGTATCTCCATTTTTTTTTCGAAATTTATATGTTTGCACTTTTTGATAAAGAATAATTTTGTCTACATTTAGGAGCAACAACTGGGTATATCCATTTATTAGATAAGCTAATATAACACAAATGGAGATGCCTGGTTACAGTGTTCGGTACATTAACCAAGTATCTTCAGATATACTCAGTTATTGCTCTGTAACATGTGCAACACTGTTTTCATGCCGCATGTTATGGTACTGTTTTGTATTATTTTTGATTATCTTTTCACCTTGAATTATTATTAAGTCAAAATATGAAAAAAAAAAATACCATTTCGGTGCAATAACCAAGTATCTCCATGTTTTTTTTTTTTTTTTTTTTACTAATTTAACAATATTCTTAAGATAATCTAAATTTAAATATATATACATGAATAGTTAGCTCTTCATTTGGAGAATTCGAATGTTTTTACAAAATGTACACCTCCATCAGAAATTAAATGATTTGGTTATTTGTATGTCCTGAATAATTTCAAAAAATGGAGATACCTGGTTCTTATACCGGGCCCTTCAATTATGTTATTGATTTTGATCATGAAAATATAAGTAGTGTTTGTTAACAATGATAATAGATACTTTATGCATTATGAATTAGTATCCATTGCATACTATGTCAAATCCTTAATAAACGATCAAATTATTGCGAATTCATAATTTACTATGAACTAAAAATATTGACAAATAACGTACAGAGTTCAAGTGCTGCTGTTTTTATGAGTGAAATTGAAGGTTCAACAAATTTCAATTACTGAAATTGAAAAAAATGTATGTTAACAGTAATGTTAATTTTATAGTTTATTGTTTGATATAATTACTCCTTCTCTTATTGGTATCAAGTAAAATTAACGATTATTTACTTCTAGTGTACGTACTTGGACAGACATGCATTTTTTTAATTTAAAATATAAAAAGGTACAAACTAATGTAGATTAATTGATGAAGTTATTTATCACAATATGTTGAAAGTATTGAAAATTAAAGAAAAATTAATGGCATCATTTTTAAGTAAGACAAAGTTTTTCATTCCTTACACAAATTATATTTTTTAAGATACACCTTTACATAAACCTATAGTCCTAAATCAATATGATAGCAAATCGATAGGTCAAGCAAAGAGCATAGGTACTGTCGAGAAAATGTTACAATTCAACTATCGACACGGTTAACGTAACTAACTTAATATTCATATTAGGTGCACTGGTTCCGTAACACAAAGTATGAAAAGTATAATGATACATTTGATTTTTGTACACAGAATCTGCCAGAATGGCCAATTGATTACTTACTTGGGTACTCTCAATGAAAATTCTTTAGTGCTGCTTGCAGGTGACAAGTATGAAGAACTGCTTCCGCCGACTTTCTGTAATTTGTTCAATAATTTAATTAGGTAGCGTACATCGATCCAAACGATCGAGTTTCTATCATCAATTCATAAGCAGGCATTGATTCGATTCGTTTGTAGAAGTATTTACGACTTACGGGTGAGAAATTCATCGTGTATTAGTATTTTTTCCTCGTGAACCGCAACAAATAACTATTCCGAAGAAACAACGACGAGTTAAACGACGTTTATCACGTAACACGTTAACGCTGTTGATAAATTCGATTGAAAACTGTTCACTGTTCAGTGGCGTAGCCCGTAATGTTTTGTGTGTGGTTTGATCACGGATTGTTTTGTTGAACTTATCACGGTTTCTATTATCACGATCGCAGACCACGACCGAGAGCAGCAGCTGCTGCTGCACTGTCACAGTTAACCGGACGTGACCGCAACACGACAATATTTTTATCCACGGTCTCCCGAGAGAATCTTGATAAGAGGTAAAAACTTCTATCTACAAGCCGTGCGCGGGAACCAAGAGGTTTTTGAATGTTTTATAGCGGACTACAATCGTCAGAGTACACGCGTACGGATTACAGTAGAGTTTCTGAACGCGATTTTACAATCAGTGGCGGACTGGCCCGGGGTGCTAAAGTGCGATCGCACCCCGGGCCCATAGAAAAACAAAAAAGGTTTTTAATATTGAAAATAATTACTTTATCATTATTTGCCACTATCACATTTTATTCGTATTATTAATTTGAATTTATTATCAAAACATAATATTAGAATAAATACCTAATACAAAAGTATAAATTTTAAATGATTAAAATAGACATAAGTACATAACCAACTATTGAATTCGTATTTCGTAGGTATATCATTTTGGGAATTTAAGATTTTTAGCTGACAAAGTTAACCTTAAGTATGAAGATTTACAGGAAGAACTTTGTCATTTTGCACGTTCTTATAAAACTATTATAAAATCCTCAAAAGCACTTTTTGAAAATGTATCCGACTATAAAGATGACTTAATAATAAATGAACCAGTAAATAGTGAACAAATCGAAGATGAAAGTAGTGATGACAACAATGGCGATGATAAATCTTTCGACTTTTCTAAATCTAAAATTTAAAAAAATGATTGCGAAGAATGCATACCATGCGTTTTTAAATTTTAACAAAAATATAATTTACATTCAGCGGCGTATTCAAATTTTTATATATTATATAAATATATATTAATTCTGGCATGCACAAAAACAAATTGTGAAAGGGCATTTTCCAAGTTGAAAATTATAAAAAACAGATTACGTTCAACAATGGAACAAGATTTATTAAACGCGCAACTTCTTCTATTTATAGAAAACGATTATTTGCCTGATACAGAAAGTAATTGATAAAATTTCAGAAAGTTCTACAACATTTTCAAAATTATTACATTTTTAAAAATTATACATTTTATATACACAAATATAAATATTAATTAATATAAAATACAAATATAATTATTAATTGTTTTCAAAAGATAATAATGTAACTATTATAAAAAAAATTAAATTTATTTTACACTATTAAGATTAAGTTTATACAGTCCTATTGTTTAAAAACTGAAATTCTTCTTATTTAAGAAAATAAGTATGTACTATAATGAATACATTAAAAAAATGGACTGAGAATAAAATAGGAAGTGCATTATATGTTTTTTTATTTTATAGAATGTTGATAGGGCCCTAAAAATGTTTTTGCACCCCGGACTTTTTTATTCCAGTCCGCCACTGTTTACAATGCGAAATTGCAAACGTTTTTCTCGAATTCGTGTTACTATTTGTAATATTTTGTTATATAATGTATAGCTCTTTGAATGTTTTTACAGTCCCGGTATAGACGCTGTATAAAAACCGCGTCAAATACTAATTCCCAATTAATGAGTACACGGTGACCACCAGAATATTGGTCGCGTCGTGGCTATTGGATCTACGTTGATTTTACAGCGGAATTTTGACGTATCTGTCAAATAATTTTCAAACGAAAACGTAGAAAAGTGCGATTTTTGTGAGTAAGTTAATTTCGTGGTTTTGTTGGTAAATTTAAAATGACATACGATCTAAAAACAATTATGAAAAAGCCGATTAGATAATGGTAGTGAAAGTTCATCCCTTCAGATGTCTCTTCACTTCTCGAACAAGTACATTGTGACGAGGGTGTTAGATTTTAAAAAAAACCATTAATTGTTTATTTCGCTAAACGATTCTGAAAAAAGTTTCAGTGTCTAGTTCTATAGAATTAGATTTAGGTTCATATAATTAACTGTTTTTAGTCTAATAAAATTCTGTAGGGTTTTATTTCCATTGAACCCTCTTAACATTTTATTTTCCAAACAAAAGATTCAAAATTTGTTTTATCTTTATCTCAAGCTCATAGTGATTAGATTGATCATTTTTTATACACACTTACAATTGAAAATTAATATATAAACAGTCAATTCCATTATGATTCTATACTAAATTTCATCTAAGAGTGCACCGCTCTCGCGCATCCAAATGATTCACGCAGCGACGTTCGGACCCATTGTCTGAGTCTAATCGGTCTGTAATTGGCAATGGTGGGGACGCATGCACGAGTTTCGACTCATTATCGTCCGCCGCCTGGTGCGCTCTTAGATGAAATTTAGTGTATAGGATTATACATTTATACAAATACTTTTTAAAAAATTTGAAAGATTTTTAAAAATTGTTTGGTATCATTACCATACAAATAAGTATGATTGCAACTGTTTCTCAATACAAAAATTTTAAATTGTATTAAAATTAAAATTTAAAAACCAAAATGTTTTCAAAGTTCTAGTTTCAATCCGTAAGTTATCAGTTTTTTTTTAAAAACTGTTTTCAAGTAGTAGGTACAATTCGCAAACAAGAAAGATCCATTTGAGTACTGGTTGTTATTAATTGATACTTCTTATCT
The DNA here is from genome assembly GCA_027580255.1 of Therioaphis trifolii. Lineage (NCBI taxonomy): Eukaryota > Metazoa > Arthropoda > Insecta > Hemiptera > Aphididae > Therioaphis > Therioaphis trifolii. The sequence continues at coordinate 13,330,516 of CM050405.1, read as the reverse complement.
ACACATCTTAATATATTATTTATGATCAAGATTTTTATTACTCATCACAACTGTCTATAGAAAAACAATAAATACATTATCATGTTTTAGTAATTAACTATATCTTACAATTAGTAAAATAATAACTTAAATATTCTCGTTGAATTTTTGTAGTTCTTTTAAAATCGTTACTGTGGAACAGCATTATTAAATCTTATAGGTAAATATAAGGTTTTCTAGTATACAATTCAAAAACAACTATTATAACCATATAAAGTCTATATTCAATAATAAAAACACACATTACTTTAAAAACAAACTTAAGAAAATAACAATGTACCTAGGATATATAATTCAGTCAGATTATACAAAATGTGTTAAGATTAAACTTGTTAAACAAATACAATAAATACACACTTACATAGTACACATAATTATAGTTTTCCATAGCAAACACCAATATTTTTTCTTTCAAAACATAAAACATTATTGTTATAACTCATACTTCATTAAAATAACTTTATTATTAAATACAATGAACATCATTTTTAAATTTGGTCTTAGCTATTTTAGCCCATTTAAACATTAAATAGTTAAAACAAATACTTAACAACCTAACTAATTAACATCTAAGTCATTTTGTACTAATAGGTATAAACATAAGTTTTATATTATTGTAAAAAAAAAAAAAAAACAATTATAAATTTAGTTTTAAACAGTTATAATATAAATAAAATATAAAAGTGTTTATCAAATTAGTTCTTAAATATGATATCATTAAGAAATGACAGTACAGACTAACTAATGACAGTTAAACAAACACATTTTTTTTGCATCATTTTCGATAAATATTAAACATACACTAATAATAATCAGATAATGACTTAGATTAAAAAAATGTAATTTAAATCTTGTTAAAACGAATTAAATAATTATGTATAATACAATCTTCTTTTGAAGAATTTTCCTGAAGGCCATTCTATAACAGAAAAATATTTATATTTCATTTTTTTTTTTTCTTATGAAAGAATAAAGATTAGTGCATTTAAATCAAGTCAAATGAATGATCAAGTATCAAAACAAATTCTTGTTTATAATATTACATAGTTAGAAAGAAAATAAATACTTACAATTAAAATATCTTGTTTTCTTGTTAGAAAATAATTTGAATTTAAATTGTATGTTTTACATAACTGAAAAGTAACATAAGTCATTTAATTAAAATATAAAATATTTGTAAGTCTTAATATTCAAAAATATAAATTTTCCATGTTTCCCTAATTTTCTTTGATAGCATTTTTAATGATTATAATTTATTTAAATAATTTACGTGCATAGATCTTTAAATTAAATTATGTGTAAATACAAAAATGTATTTGTAATTATAAATTTTTTAACTTTAATAAAAATAATCTATTATATTATACACAAACACCTTAAAAATTTTTTAGAAAGAACAAAGAAATATTACTGGCCATTATTTTATTATATAATGTATTTCTATGAACCAAAATTCTTTAAGGCGACAACACGAAAAATTCATCCATGAAAATATAAATAAATACATTTAAAACAAATCAATGATTTTTTTCAATGCAGATAAAAAATAAATAGTCCCAGACTTAAAATTTCAAACCCAACATATCCCATACAAAAAATGTCAACATTAGTTGAGTTTCATGATCTTCAAGCAATATTTTCACCCTTTTATTTATAATATTTAATTTACATTTAAAAAATAAAACAAAAAAAAAATCAATATTATTATCACTTGTCAATATATATGGGTACGTGGTTAATTATTTTTAATTTATATAATAATTTTTAATAATACTGACACACACACACACACATACAAATAACCTACAAATATTATAACATTATAACTAATATAATAAAATAATTTCATATACCATTTGTTCGGTTTTTGTTAATAGTTCATCACATTTTTCGGTAGATAAAAATGGTATTTCACTCATATTTTTTAAATATGGCAATTTACATAACTTTGGACGAGTATATTTAAAACAATTAATATTGGTAGTTTGACATTCAGGAACAGTATCAACCAGGGTTTGTTTCTAAACAAAATCAATAAAACCATTAATCAAATTTAAAAAAAGTTACATCAAGTTTCACAATATAGTATTTTTATTAACTTACTTTTGCAACTTTATGTTTTAATGGACTATTGTCAGCATCAATTTCAGCCATTTTAGTAGAACGTTCAGATTTATAAACATATTTTAATACGTTTAACATTTTTATAAATAATTCTTCATATTTTATACCTATAACCAGCTCTCTTTGGACATCAGCAGTCATGAATCGAGCCATTTTTATCAATCGTTCTTCAAATGTTTGTTCAGACCTAAATATAAACATTTGTAACAACACAAAGTTTCTAAATAATTATATACAAATTACAATGAATCATTTGAAATTACAGTTGACACAAAAATTATTATTATCTAATTAAATGTATCAATACATCACTCTGGTTGATCAAAGAGAAACCTAAAAATACTTCACATTTGTTTAAATATTTTTATTAAAACACCTATTTAAGTCATCAATTTAATAGTATTACAAAAATATTAAAGTAAATAACATATTAAAAATATTAAACAAATGAATATATAATATTTAAAATTATTAGTAAAAAAAATTTCAGTACACTAAATAAACCTCAAAATCAAAAAATATATATATATATAATCTTAAGTCAGTGACTAATTCATTTAAGAAATCATCATATTGATAAATTCTATGTCTTGTAAAACCAAGTATACTTTCAACTATTTTTTTATAAATTAGTTATAAGTAATAACTCAATAATCATCTACTCACAATGGTTTCATTTTTGGTAATTCTTTATCTTTATACATTTCAAATAGATCAAAAAGTCTATAATTGTGGACAATTGTTTTAGCAGTTCTTCTATCTCTAAGCACATTATTGTAACATTCAAAAGCAATTAATGCCTTTTCTGAAAGAAATTTAAACACAATGATAAAAAATTTTCTCAGTTAAGTTTTAGAAAAAAGTTACCTTCTTTAATATCAGTATATTTTCTGACATGTAACTCCTCTTTATGTTTCTATAGGGTTAGTAAAATATTTATTAATTAAACAGTGCTAAGATAATATATAATAAACATTTATATAGATTAATATCCCCTTACATGCACAGAGTTTTCTGTTTTTTTAGTATCATTTTTGTCAGGATGTTCATTATATTTTTCTATATTATTTGTTTGTAAGGAACTTCTATTCATGAAAATTTCTGAACAATAGACATTAAAATGAGATTCAGCTATATCCATATAAGGCTGTAATAAAATAAATATATTTCAAGTAATAACATAAGTTGTACAATTTTAATTTAATATATTTTCTTACATATTCAAAATCATCAGTAGCATGATTATAACCCAATTCAGCAAACAAATCAGAATTTACAACAGGATATTTCATATCTTGCGGTTGTTTAAAGGACCTTGTACGATCTAATATAATTGGTTCTACATGTTTTATTGAATTCCATGTCCTTCGCCTCATAGGGCATTCATAGAATCGAAATATGTATTCTTCTGCTACTTCTGTTGTGCACAATATTGTAATTATTTTCATAATATGATAAAAACAAGTTCAAAATACTTACAGTATTACTTTTTTAATAAATCTTATTGTAATAATTTAAAAATAATATTATGTATAGTAATAATATGTACATAGATAAAATACCTTTGGGAGTTTTTAATGTGGAAATTTCTATTTTTTTATTGTTTTCAAGCCACATAGTTGTATTGAGTTCTTCTGAAATTTTTATCCAATTTCCATAACCATAAATAGCTGTATAGTCTAACAATAATTCTAATTCAAACTTAGTCCAATTTTTCTTTGTGATAACTTCTATTCGTTCATCATTGAGATCATTATTTTCTATTAAACTAATAGTCATCTACACAAAATAAACTTTGAATGAAGTTTTATTGGTAGAAATTGACTAATAAATACATACTACATTAATTAAAATCATAAAAACAATATTACTAAATAAGACAGTATAATATGTCAAAATATATTTTTTTTAATTATTTAATTTATTTGAATGTGTTTATACTTAATTTTTGATAATATATAATATGCTCAAACATAAAATCTACATTCTATCAATTATTTATTTTTAACTATCTTTAGATATTTCGTATGCATATAAACGGTATTTAAGAATATTTATTTAAAAATAATGGTAGATACTAGATAGTAATAATAATAATTTCTGAAAAAAAGAATAAAATTGTAAATATTGACTTGAAGTATAAAGAATATAAATATTATAATATTCCTTAATGGTATTTATAGAAAAAAAAGGATAATTTTTGAAAATATATTCATTGTTCAAAAATTACAATTTACAATACTTAAATTTATATAAAATTCAGTTATTAATTATAAATAACTCTTTTTACTTACTATATTATTTAAATCATAGTTATCAAAACATCCCATTTCATCAGCCTTTTCATAAGTCATTAAAAAATCGGTAGGAAAATGAAGTTCAAAGAGTTTCCAAATTCTTTGATTTAAAATTAATTTATCGAATTGGGTCTTTGCTTCTGTAATAGAAATTGATATAAAATACATATTTGTCATAAAATGTGTAAGTATACATTGGCATATTATAACAGTAATAATCTGCTTAAAATTGTATTACTTGATTAAAATATTTAACTATTTAAGAACAAGTTAAAACTATAAGCATTTTAAACATGAATCATTTTTCTCATTAAATCATGTATCTGTTTTTTTTACATTCACTTCAATTTTAATATTTGAAAAAAATATTTTTAAAACTAGAAAACAATTATGTTTTAAACAAAAATATATAACATTTGTATACCAAACTTCTGGAAAAACTTTTTTAAAAACAAAACTAACTATATTTTTATTTTGCAAAGCATAATTTAATTATATGTTTCTATAAAATTAGTAAAGACTATTTTAATAGCTTTTACATAGAAAACTTATGCGATTCTGATAATACAAGTAAAAATAATTTTACTCTAACCATCAGCAGTTTTTGATCTAATATGTTGAGCGACAGAATCCCAATCTGTAATAATATTTCCAGAATTTAATGGATTTATGTATTTATCTGTATGATCAGATAACCATTCTTCTGAAGCACTTAAAAGTGCTAATGTTTCTAATGCAGTCCAAGTAGATCCAGGCAAATATGCATCACTAGAATATCTCTGTACAAAATAAATTAAAATTACAGCAAGAAAAAAAATGTAAATGTAATATACACTCCATACTTTAACTTCAGATACTAATTTATAACTATGATTATTTTTATGCTTTCCGATTTCTGCTCCACTTGATAAACACTATAAAAAAAAAAAAAAAAGAGGAAGATAAAAAAATGTTCATAAATATTATATAAACATATTCATAAATAACTAACCGTAAGGCATAAATAAAAATTTACACAAGTTTGTTTATTTGTACAACAAGCGTAAACACTTAATAATTCATAGTAGGAAAATGCACTACTGCTTGTCCGATAACTAATAACTTCAAATTCTTCTTGGCAATATGTACACACTAAACATTCATCTAAAACAAAAAATATTTTACATTAATAACACAATATATGATGTTGGCTAAAAATGTTATTATTTTTTTTATTTTTATAATTTAAAGTTTTGTAACTATTTAAATATCTTTCAAAAAACAAAAAGTAGCATTTATTATTTCTAAACAATTTTAAAAACTTTTATAGAAGTGAAAGTTTATTTTTTATTATTTTTTTATTATTTCAACTCTTTTAGACTAAATGTAAGACTTGAAATATTGGAATTTTGTTTTTCAAAATTCTTTACCTTATCTGAATCTAAGACTTTAAATTATAGCAAAGAGACATAATTGAAAACTGAATCATAAACTTAAAATAATAATTAATCATATACTCATATCTATTGAGGTTTAGACTCTCTTTTAAAAATTTAAATAAAGAAATGTATATTATAAAATGCAATAAATATGCGTGTTTACAAACCTTTGAATCCATTTGATTTAACTTTTTCAGCTAAAAATGCATTTTCATAATTATCTAATTTGGATGGATAAAATAAAATATCCAAATCTTCAAAAGGTAGTTTCTAAAAATAATAATTATATTTTAGCTATAATATACTATTAAGTTAACATGAAAGCTTTTACTTTATCCAACATATGGTAATAGTCCAATTGTGGTGGTCCTTCTATACGTTTTGTTCGATCAGGCACTAGAGATCTATTATTAGGTAACTGAGACCAAGTTCTCCGCAAAATAGGGCTTACAATAAAACGTTGAAGATATTCTTCCATAATTTCTAAACAAATAAAGTATTCAATTGTTTTTCTTAAAATATTTTTTATAAATAATCCCTAATTCATATAATAATTGAAATAATTCCCAAAACTATTTTAATAAAATAAGTAGTCAACAACATTTTTACAGCAGAAATTTGTATCATCTTCAGATAGATCCAAAAAAAAAACCAAATTTAGAAATAGATTTTTTTTTAAAACACTACATTAAAATACCAGCAAAAGCACTCTTTACTAATACTCTGTATTTCATAAAAATTACCCATACATATTTTCAGTACATTAACTACAGTTAGGTCAAGTATATTATAAAATTGATGATATATATGACATATTTACAAAAATTAACTTTTTACAATCCAAATTAAAAAAAAATTTTATTTCTCTTACAATCCTATAACTGTAAAAATTCTAACACAATATGGCAACTAATATATTTAAGGAATAAAATTCAATAAAAAATTAATTAACTCATTTTAAAAATACATTACGTTTTCCTGTTAAATATGTGCATTTGCTTTGGGGATATTCCATTCGTATAGTTTTGTTATACAGCTGAGATATATTTTTCCAGTTTCCGTAGCCAAATTCTCCAACACATTGTAACAATAGTTGTAATTTGTAAGTATCAAATATGTTCTTATTTCTGAATATCATACCCTAAAAATTAATATGAAATAATTTTTAAATGTATGGTTTATAATATAGCTAATAGGTAATAGCTATAAGAATACAATTTTAACATTGAATAATAATAATAATATCGCTAACATTAAGTATCAGATATACCAACATTTTTAATTGGTTTATATTACCATTGATTATAGAATAGATAGGCAATGGTATAGGGTTTTCTGGTGACTTGATTATATTTACATTAGCTGCCAATAGGTAGCGTTGTATGAATGAACAACATATTATTGTCGGCAAAAAATACATAATATTAATTATTATTCCTAGACCCGTCTGTAGCGAAGACCTACAACGAAAATTTTATATTTGGTATAAGTACTACACAGGTAACAAAGACCTAAAATTTGTAAACAATTTCATTTTTCAATCAAAACCATTCAAATGACAATGAATTAAATAATTGTTCGAAGAATTCCAGTTTATATTTTTTTCGAATCACGTGTGATGTTTGACTGAAATCAGCAACAGAAATCGGCGCATAAATTTGTGTCGCGGCAAAAAAAAAAAATATTTATATCGATCAAAGCAACCAAAGCTCTAACAAAATCGGCAATGGGAATATAAATGGCTTTTATTTAATTACGAGCTATAAATTATAATAATTGTGGACGTTCATACTTCATCGTACATTCGTACACGCGATTGCCGATTAGTAACCGATCCATCCATCGAAGCTAACCAGTAACCATCACCCCGACCGGCATATCAATCTGTAGTAGAGGTACCACCGCCTATAAATCTTAAATACTCTGCCACTCTTACCAACCTATGAAAGGGTACCTCTACCTTTGCATCAAAACTATCCCAGCGCTTACTTACCGATTATGTTTCAGAGTAAAGTTATATTTGTAATAAACATTATTCGAGATTGACTGCCTTATTTAGATATTATTCATGTACTTTAACATTATTATTAACAACTCATTATAGAAACATAGTATGGTTTTTAACTATTCATTTGTTCTTAGACTTAATTTGAAATCAAACTGTATGTTAAAAATGTTATGTGTAATTTTAAGTATTGGATTTCATTTTTTTTCTAACAAGACTTTTTCATGAAAAATATATGTTTAATAATTTACACTGTGATACCATAAACTAACTACATAATTTATTTTACTTTCCTTAATTCATTTGATGGATGATTATGATAGAATAAGTATTAATTAATTATAAAAGTCTTATTATGATGCCTGATGTTATTGCATTCATATTTCAAATTGTAATGATTGACTTTTGTAGTAACACAAAATCTATAATACTTTAACAATAAAATTTTAATTTAGGTATAGCAGTTAATATTTATAAAATAATCTAATTTTTTACTAAAAATAGGAATTATTTATTGATTGTAAATTGACTATTTTATAGTTTTGACAACTCAAAATACACATAAGAAATAGTAATACAATACATATAATGTAGATTACAAACCTAGTACTGTAATTAAATCATAAAATACAATTCTGATTTATGTTAAATGTTTCAATAAAATTAAAATATTTATATTAATTATTAATTTTCTTGTACATTTCCTATGTGATTACAAATTTATTACCAACCAAAAACATGGCAGTCGTGTGTTAAGCTGAGCTTCACCACTGTTAATATCAAATGTTTAGGAGTACATTATCTACTTAGTATAGAAGGCTGTGATTTAGAGTCATCAAATATTAACATTGCATTGTCAATCTGTCTATTCTATAATCAATGATAATTGATATTATCTAGTAACTTTTGTAATCTAATACACCTAACTTATAATACTTCATTAATCTAATAACAAAGAAAAATTACAAAACAATTGGTAAGCATTTTTTTCCTTTTAAATAAAAATTGTTTGTATTCATTTATTTAAAAAAATAGTGATTGAAGCGCTCGGCTGAACAACGAGACAAGTGCCACTGAATTTAGGAAAATATCATAAAAATAGATGATAAATATAACACGAGTCCCATTTTTCCACGAATTAAAATTTAACTTAAAATTGACCTTTAATCTATTTTTAAATGTAATTTCAATTCGATAATGAACATTTACATTAAATTGTACTCTTGTCTCGATATTCCACCGATAAATGCAATATTGCTGAGACTGGCACTTGTCCAGTTGTTTGGCCGAGCGAACAGTTCGCTTCTTTTTAAATTCCTAACAGCATGTATTAATGAAATCATGAAGTACATATACCTTATTATAATGTTGGTGAGATCTAACACTTTCTTCTAGAACTTCATACTCTTCTAATTTCTCAGGATTTTTTGGAACTTTCAAATACTGTGAAAAAAAAATTATCTAAATTAGTGAAATAATTCTTTCAAAATGTTATTTTGGCACGAATACTATTAGTTCTCATTTAACATTGGGATTGAACTCCTGGGAAACACATCTTTCAACAAAAAACCGATGACCGAGACAATATTATATATATAAATGTAAATAACATAAAAAAATATTAATCAACAGGAAAGGTTTTAAAAATCAAACCTAATGCAATGTTAAACAAAACAAAAATGTAAGTACAAAAATATAATAGTGTATTAATCTGAAATGAGACAATGTTAAATGAGAACTTACTGTACATCACTTATTATTATTTATAAATGGTTAATAATTCACAGCTTTACTTTAAATGGGGGAAAATACAATGGGCAACTTTTGAAGCAATCCATTTCTTTGGCTCTGTCTAATGTGACAACTTGAGAACTACCAACATATTTATTAACTAAGTTAATAACACTTTGTCCGAGATGTCCATCAATGAATGTATCAAAGTACTCATTTTCAACCTCTAATAAAAATGAATATTATTATTATTATTATTATTATTGTTACTATTATGTTTACATAATGTAAATAGGTGTTCCCCGGTCGTGAAATTGCTGATTTCATGTAATGGGCAATTTTTTGCTCAGTTCATGAAATGGACTATCCATGCGGTCATTTCATGAACTGGGCTTTTTTTTATTCTATTTTGCACAATTCATGAACTGGGCTTACTAAAAACCTGTCCAGTTCATGAATTAGATAACAAATAAATAGATATTAATAAACAGGTAATACGTAGATGATAATTGTCTTCGAAGGTACTATTCAATTATAATTATAATTTTATCATTTGAAAATTTTAATTTCACGCAAATATAATTCAATCATAAAATATTAGAATTCTTAAATTTTTCACAAAAAAAATGTTATTTGTTTTAATTTTATTCTTTTTAAATTTTATTTCTATACAAAATATAAATATATAATATTGTAAGTATAATAAATGTAAGAAAATATTGAATTAAAAAAAAAAAAAAAAATGTATAAACAGTCCGGTTCATGAATTGTGCAAAAAAAAATGCCCAGTTCATGAAATGACCGCATGGATTGTCCATTTCATGAACTGAGCAACAAATTGCCCATTACATGAAATGAGCAATTTCACGTCTGGGGCATAAAATGGACACTTCATTTCAACATTTTAAACTAATTTATTTGATGATCACAAATACTCTTACATAATACCAAATTTATCAATGGTAACTTTTATACACAATTTTAATAATCATCAATAAAACAAAGAGAATCACATGCCTAGATTTAATTTAGAATAGAACTTTTGAACATTTATTGTTAGTTAAATAACAAAACTGAATAAAGAATAATTGAATAAAGTGAATGTTTTCTTCATAACCGAATTGAATAATTAAAATCTACAGTTAGTACAAATCGTTTATATGATAGATATAATTCAGCTTTTTCAATAAAAAAAAAAATGGTGTAGTAGAAGATATATTTTATGTTAAGTGAAATGTAAGACTCTTTTAACCATTTAGTTTAATTAATTTAATTTATTTAATTTATGGAATATTGTTATATTATGTGTAATAATTGGAATATTTTAACTTTTTTTTAATGGTGCCTATGTTTATAAGTACAAATAGTTCACTCCAAGAAGTACCTTCGGGATCTTTAACACCAGTTACTTTAGCAACGTCATTCCAACTAAGCACAAGTTTCTTTGTCCCAAGATATTTTTCTGTATCTTCAGAAACCCATTCTTCTAAAGCATTCAAGAGATTCAGAGAAAAAACATTTGCAATGGAAAATGTCTATATTAACATAAAAAATACATCAAATTATAGCATAAAATAATAAATTATGATTAATATATAAAATAAATACGTACAACTAATTTAAAATTGTGGTAATTTTTATGAGCACCAATTTCTACACCACACGAAAAACACTAAAAAAAAAAATTTGATTAAAATAACCAATAAATACCAATAACCAATAAAAATAGAATAACTTATAACAACAGTCTTATGAAAATAATTAAAATATATATAATAAAAATATTACCATTAAACAAAGATAAAAATCTTCACAAATCGCACATTGAATGAAAATTATCTTTGACGTATACCCTGCATATGAACGACATGAAACAGGTAAAATTTCATCTTGGCAGTATGTACAAGAGTGTTTACTTAATGATCCAAGAATATCTAAACAAATATTAAATATTAAAAAATTAAGTTGAATTTATAAATTATAACTTCACATTTATTACCAGGATCAGATGTGAAAGCTGACATGATAATCTTGATAATTGCAGTTGCACCTCAAAACTTTCCAATTAGTCTTGGATAAAATGTCCCTTAATGATTATTACTGAAATACAAAATATAATTGATGCTCTGTAATAAAATCACTAATATAAAAAATCTTCAAATATATTTAAGTGGGTAGTCCACTAATATACTATACCTGTTAGAATGACCTATGAATAATAACAAAACAACTTATTGTTACTTTTGATGAATGAAAAATAAATACTTAATTTACAAAACACATAAAGATTTTGATACTATGAAACTGAATTAAATTATGTTTTTTTAAATCAAATAATATACTAATCTATCAATTTAATGAAAAAAAATACATACTAATGATACAATTTTTTTCTGATAAACTAAGAATATTCTTAAGTTGAATCAAGGTAAATTATGTGGATATTCCATGATTTAAATCAACTATAGACTTAAAAATATACGAGTTAAATTAATTATAAAGTTCTCGGCGGAATTATAAATTTATCGATTTCGAAAAAAATATAGCATAATATTATTGGCTTTGATGACATTTTGAACTGAATAAATATCTAAGCCATAATTAAACCAAAATTAAAAATTCCAGGGAAAGTGCTCTTTTTTTAATGTGCACTCATTCCTCGATGCTTACCAACTACGTGTCAGCAATAAATAAATTGTCTTCTTCATTTTTGTTGTTTGTTTCCAAAAAAAACAACAGTAAATCCGAAATGTATCATACATACAAATTTAAATAAACTGAAATTAAAACCATTAATTGGTCAGAATTATAACTTTTTTTTTTCATAAAACAAGTGAAAATAATTAAATATAATAAAAAAAAACCAAAAGGTTTAAACTATAATAGATACACATAAATAATAATAAATAATAAAACGTCGACAACACAGAATCGGTACCACACATCTGTAGTCGGCGATTTCAGATAAAAAAAAATACCAACTGTTAACAACCAGTGTTTGATAACGGTGACGGCTATCATTTTCATATATGATATAAATGTAATATCTAAAGTCTAAACGTTAACGCCAAACGGACTAAAAAAAATGGCTAACTAAATGTCTTAGTCTAATCGGCAATCATTAAGTTATTTGAGTCGTGTACTTAAAATATTTTTATTAATTAAACACGGTTTCACAAATAGGTAATTAAAAAATTTAAATTTCAATAAAAAAATAGGTCATATTATATTTTTACTCTAATACATTTTCGGGAAAACTAGTTTGGCAGTGGGAATCAGGCCCTCCACATCATATTTTTGGCCCGGGTACAGAACTAAATCCGGGCCCCTCTATCATAAAAATTAATTTTTCGAGATGAATAATTATTTCAAGACCTTAAATATTAGTATTATGCATAGATTATAGGAGTAGTTATAATTAAAAAATAAGATATCAACAAATTGATAGGTATCCATCATAAATCAAAAACATGTGTAGTATAATTATACATAGTACAAACTAAAAATGTACGTTAAAAAATAAAATCTTGAAAAAAAGGTATGAAACATTTGTTAGGTAAAATAAAACAATGTGATTATTATAACTTATATTTCACTGTATAATAATTGAGTGTATGTATGTATGGTTCTGGTAGTATTATAAATCATAATACTCAATACACATTATCATTTAAAAATTAAATTCTTATTTCTGCTTTCTATATTAACTAAATTTTGCTTTTCTTGCTTTTTTCTGAGCAAAGTCATGTATAATACATTAATACCATCAAAATGTATTTGAAACATTGTTCTATTATATACTGAAGTAATTATTTGCGTGAACGCCGGGCCCCTCGAAAGTCCGGGGCCCAGTACCATGGGCCCACCTGACCCCCCCTTTGTGGGGGCCCTGGTGGGAATTATTTATAAATCTCAAAAATATGTGTCTTTGATTCTGAATATTTGTGTATATACGTCTATATTCAGTCAACGTTTCATATTCCAATAGGTAAATTGATGGTTAAGTGCCGATTTACTAATTCATATTTTTTTATAATTTACTTATTATCAAGTTGATATAAACAATTAAAAATTGTCATGTAAGTTTATTGTTCAAGGCAAGTGAAGCCGTATATGAGAATGACTGCTTCCCTTGATAAATTACACATTATGAGCATTTCCGCACTTTTTTTGATAGCTTACATAAAAATAATATTAACGCTACTGATAATAAACAAAAAAATGTAAATAGAGCTAAAGCCACTTACAAAGTTTGTGTCAAATTTTCAGATCTTAAAACCAAAAATTATATATTTTATTAAATAAAAATCGATCTGACATTTTACTTAAAAAGTTATTTTAGCGGTAATTTCAACTTTAAACGTACCGATTTAAAAAACAATGTATTGAGTTAATCTTTATGAAACTGGGTGCCTACATAATACTAAGATCTAGTGGTATTTTGTCATTTGTACTTAACATTTTTGCAAGACATCTTACAGAATGATGGTTATTTTTTATCATATATATTTTTTATCATATATTTTTATTTATACGTATGTTTAGTATAAGACGTCTACAGTTATAACTAGAGTCCGGATTTGTATGCATTTACATATTTGTAACGAGTGGATGCATTCGATGACAGTAAGAAATGTGGATGATTTGTGTAACAGATAATGCATAGAAAAAATTGAATTAGCATATAAATGCATATTTCAGGGATGACGGCATATTTTAAAATATTTGCATATTTCTTTATTTTGTATTTTTATTCAAAAATATTAACCAAAGAAATGGTATAAGAGGATTTAATATGATTTTATTTATCATTTTTTACTATTCCTAATTAAAATATTTGTTTTATTTGTTGAATGCATTTACTATTATAATCTATATTTACTATTTCCTATAATCTATATTTACTATTTCCTCAACCAATATTGTAAGTTGATGTCTGCAATCAAAAATTAAGTTACCTATCTAATTTAGTTGAATTATTATTTATGAAAGAAATTTAAAAAATAACAAAAACATAATTAAGTGCATAAAATGTATGCAAATAAATGCATATATTTTGGACAAGAGTATATTTTTGCATATAATTAAAAAATAAGAGCATATCACGTGCATATTTAAAAGTTTTTAGATGCATAAATGCATACTATTTTAGGATTTTTGAGTGCATATAAATCCGAACTCTACAGTTAGATAACAGTATAGTTATAACAGATGGTTATAACAGTATTCTGTAGTTACCAAATTCGTGATATAAATTAAAGCTTATCATATTTGGCACAGTGTTAGATTATAGTAATCAAACCACGAACTAAGATAATGGTCCGTGAATCAAACTAAATGCTGATAAGTGTTTAAGATATTGTTCGAAGTTCGGCACCGACGTCGGAAAATTGAATGATGATGGATATAAGTTACAACACTGCTTTCTGCCTGCTAAAGTTTACGAAAATTCGTTTAGCAAAATGAAGGTGTTATCTAGTATAGTGAATTCAAATAAATTACATTTTTTGAAATTATACAAGCTACGTTTGTGTGCTCTTACAAATTGTCGACGGTATTCCGCACAACCTGAAGATGGTCGAAATGAAACATCTCTTAAGTACCAAAATGTACCTAGTGAAAATATTCGTAATTTCAGCATTATAGCCCATGTTGATCATGGTAAAAGTACATTAGCTGATCGGCTGTTAGAATTAACTAATACTATTTGCATCGAAGAAGGAAAAGCACAAGTACTAGACAGGTAATTGTAATTGATTGTATTTTATGAGATACCTAGATTAAATTTAAAAGCTTATAAAGTGAATGCATGAAATGGAAAATGAGCAATATTTTTGTTCTATGTAAACTATTTTTAGAAAAAAATTATTAGATTTTATTTACAGATTACAAGTGGAAAAAGAAAGAGGCATAACTGTCAAAGCTCAAACAGCTTCATTGTTCTATAAAAGTAAAGTAAACGATCAAATTTACCTGTTGAACTTGATTGATACTCCTGGTCATGTCGATTTCTCCAATGAGGTGTCTAGATCGTTATCAGCATGCCAAGGTGTTGTTCTTTTAGTAGATGCTAATCAAGGCGTCCAAGCCCAAACAGTGGCTAATTTTTATTTAGCATTTTGTAAAGATCTTGTTATCATACCAGTATTAAATAAAGTTGATTTAAAAAATGCTAATCCAAAAAAAGTAGAAGAACAGTTGCAAGTATTATTTGACATTGAGCCAAAAACAGTTTTAAGGGTATATTATACATTAATAAAATTATCAGTTACTTATATAAAATTTAAAAAAATTTGTTCTGTAGATATCTGCAAAGCAAGGGACCGGTGTGGATAATTTATTAGAAGCTATTGTCACACAATTACCACCCCCAAAAGCTAATCGCGAAGCACCATTAAAAGCTTTGATATTTGACAGTTGGTTTGATAAATATCGTGGAGCTGTAGTGTTAGTTTATATTCAAGATGGATGTGTCAAAGAAGGCGATGTCATCACAACTGTGTTTTCTCAAGCATCTTACACAGTTAAAAATGTTGGAATATTAAGACCAACAGAGTTTAATACTGGAATATTGTTAGTATCTATATAATTTTCCATAACATTTTTATTAACATTTTAAACTTTGTAGAGTCGGTGGTCAAGTTGGATATCTTACATGTAATATCAGATCAGCAAAAGAAGCACATATTGGGGATACTATACATTTAAAAGATGTACCTGTTGAACCATTTCCTGGATTTAAACCTGCTCAACCAATGGTATTTGCTGGACTATATCCTATGGATCAATCATTACACATGGAAATGAAAAGTGCTTTAGAGCGACTAACTCTTAATGATTCTGCTGTTAGTATAACATCTGAATCCAGGTATAAATATTTTTTTTTTTAAATTGATAAAAGTAAATTCTCAAAAAACATTTTATTTTATGTCACATTAACTATTTGATAATTTAGCCCAGCCCTAGGTCTTGGTTGGAGATTGGGATTTCTTGGCCTGTTGCATTTAGATGTATTCAATCAAAGGTTAGATCAGGAATACAATGCTCAAGCTGTTATGACAGCTCCCAGTGTAACATATAAAGGTTATTTTTAACTTTGAAATATTTTATTTTTAATATTAATTTTTTATTTGTAAAATATAGCTAAAGTGACTTCTAAAAATTTAATTGAAAAATATGGAAGTGATGAATTTTATTTTTCTAATCCGATTGATTTTCCTGATCCAACTTTCACTGTGGCCCTATATGAACCATTTATTCTGGGCACTATTATAACACCTGGTAAATATTAACTTTAAAATATAATTTTTATATTATATTTAAATATATCTTCTGTTACAGATGAGTATTTAGGAGGTGTTATGTCATTGTGCATGGAGAAAAGAGGTGTACAAAAATCTTCAACTAATATTGATAATACCAGAATAATGATACAATGTTACTTTCCATTAAATGAAATTGTCATAGATTTTCATGATACACTAAAGTCAATTACATCAGGTTTTGGTAGCTTTAGTTATGAAGATCATGGTTATGAGCTTTCAAATCTAGTCAAGGTATAGTTAATATAAAAAATTTAAAAATATAGGAATATTTAAAAAATTGAATATATATTACCCCAAAATATGTTTTTAGTTGAATATTTTGCTTAATGGAAATATAATTGAAGAACTTGGAACAATAGTTCATTCAAGTAAAGCAGTTAACCTTGGCCGTAAAATGGTGTTAAAGTTAGTTGATTTGATTCCCAGACAAATGTTTCAGGTAATTAAGACTTTAAGATTATTGCATCAATTAATTTTTTAATAATTGATCAGTTTGGTGTAAATGCAATCAATATTAATAACTAATAAACTATATAAATGATTTAGATTGCCATTCAAGCTTCAGTAAAGGGAAAAATAATTGCTAGGGAAACAATAAAAGCATATCGCAAAGATGTGACTTCAAAACTTGTAAGTAAAGAATTAGACTTTTTGTATAAATTGAAGGATCCGGTGTAAAAACAGGCTATCTCCATTTTTTTAAGTTGTTCAGGAAAAACAAATAATTTAATTTCTAATGGAAGTATAAATAAAGTATAGGCATAATTGAATTCTTCATACGAATAGTTAACTATTCATATATAAATATTTATATTTTACATTATTAGTGTATAATATTATATATTATATAAATATTATATAATATTTTATATTATTAGTAAATATAAATTAAAAAACATGGAGATATCAGATTATTTACCAATTTATATATAAATATATATATATATATATATATATATATATATATATATATATATATATATATATATATATATATATATTTATATATATATTTTTATTAAATAACAGTTTAAGGTGAAAATATATCTATCAATATTACAAAACTAGTATTTATAGAGTTTAATACATATTATTATAGTAATAAATTCACTAAAAAAATTTGAGAGCAGGTTATTGTACAGAACACTGTATACCAGACATTTCCATTTATATGATAGTGGATTATTTGATGAATGAACATATCCAGTTATTGCACCAAAATGTAAAAATTATTCTATATCAGAAAATGTGAAAACGTGCATTTCACAAAAAGTAGAGATAGTCATTTCTTGGACCGAATCCTTCAATTATGAACCAAATAATTTTGTAACAAAATTCTCATTGGAATAAATACTTTACTAATTAATAAATAATACATTTTCAAATAATTATATAAATATAAAATTAAGTAGTAAATAAAGAAGTTTTTCAGTTAAGTTTGTTGAACCAATTTTTTGAACCTCCTATTAATATAACGGCTGAATCATGAATACTCAAAGAAGAAAGTTCAATTTATTTTTGACAAGTTGTATTATTGAGCGATGGAAATTTGCTATTGGTATTTTTCTTCACTATACTTGGTATCTGATCATGAATTGACTGACAGTTTTTTCTATTAAATTTCTATTTCATTCAATTCATCTTTTTATAAAGGATATTTTAGAAGCTCAGAAAACTTAAGCTTCTCAATATTTTAAACATATATTAAAATCTATTGGTGTATTTTTTATAAAAATGAATGATCACACTTGTAATAAAAAAAAAAAATTAAAACCTTTTATAATATATAATCTCTTTGGCTTTTTGTTATCTCTTAGGCTGTTTTATCAATGTCATTTATTGCTCATATTATTTTTACTGAAAAAAAAAATTGTTTTTTAATTTAAATCACTACATATATGATGAAACTTGAATTGTTGTTAAATGTATGAATTGATATTGATGTTGAATTGATGTTAAACTTGAAACATTATTTTTTTGTAATTGAATTAATCCTTGTAGGTTTAAGTTTTTGTAAGAATACCTACCATCATAATTTTTACCAGTTAATAATATTTTGCGTTTTTTAGTGTGGTAAACGAGCAGGTGATATTACAAGAAAAATGAAATTATTGAAACAACAGTCTGATGCCAAAAAAAAAATGAAGATGGTTGGGAACATAGAAGTTCCTCGTGATACATTTATAAATGTTCTTAAGCGATGACAATTTTATCTACTTATATTAATTATCAAATTTAAATCATATATGGAACTTTTTTTTTAATTTTATTGTTATGATTTTTAAATAATATTAGTAATCAATAAACTTGATATAATTATTATGGTGTTTTTCTTTTAGTTTATTTTTAGACTCTTAATAGTGCATGTAATGAACAACTTTCCTATGAAAAATAATTTAAGATTTTTAATGTCTATCAAAATGTATTGCTATTCTGTGGTGTTCAAAAGTATGGAGAGCAAAATATTTAATACATTTTATTTTAAAATTTAATGGATATTTTAGAATATTCTTTGGCAAGCTTTTAAATAAATTAAATAATAATTTAATTTAATAAATGTTCATAAAAATTGCACCTTATAACAAAAGAACAGTGTTCTATCTGCGAACTCTGTGACAAAGAACTGACTATCAAACATCTCACTCTAGAAAGATTTAAGTTCAACAGCGCCATACAAATTATCAGAAACCAACTGACAACGCAACAAACACTGGGCGAGGAAAATTCCAAAAATATATATACAATTATTTCACTAACACATAGGTTCAGCAAAACTTGTATTATGTGTATATAAATACTTATATACACATAATGAACTTCACTAACTCCTCAACTGTTGAACATTATGTACCCCCATAGGTTTAAGACCATTTTTTGTAATTATCAATTTAATAATAATTCATAATCTAAAAATTTAATAAGATAAATAAAATAAAATAAACACAACATTTTAGATTTATTTCTATATGAAATATAAATATTAGAATTTTCCAAAAATTATGTAAAATATTATTAAGAAATATTTTGTGTATAAAATACAGTTGGTTCAACATAATTACAAATTAAAATGTTATAATCATACAAATTAATATCAATAATAATATACAAATTGCATTTTTATAACAAATTATATTCCCAATTGTTTATTTCAATTTTAAATTGGTAAAATAGTAAGATATATTTTTTCTTTTACCAGACTCATAAATTATTTAATTTCAAATTAATTTATATGTATACAGTGTTGAATAATTATTTGTTATAAAACTTTAATGATTGAGCAGCTTCTATATTGCCCCATTCAGTATATATTTTGAAACCACCATTTTAGAACCATTGTTTTTAAATGTCATTAATTTTTGTTTCTACTAACATACTCTTTTTTTTAATTTAACCATTAGTTATTTGATCATTAAATTAACCGGTTGTTTTTAGTTGTTAGCACATCATAACTTATTAACTAACTAGCATTACTTCTTTAAATATTATAATGTAATAATAATCAATGAACTTATACACAATACATGATTATTAAAATAAAACAAACTCTACTTATAGCCAGAGGCCATTGCATCCCTACCTTCTTGAATGAAGTTTGCTCTACATTTATAATTTGTATCGATAAGTTATAACAATATTAATTGATAATTGGTTATAAATTACCAGAGCTAGGATTTTAATGACTTAAAAAAACATATTTTGAACTGAAAAATTAAGACATTTTTTAAAATTTTTGTTCTGGATAAAATGAATTGAGATAATGGTTTTTAGAAATCAGCTTTTCAAGCACAAAATGCAATTTGATCATTGAGTTCAAATAAATGGTTTTACTTTGTATTTTTTGGTTTCAGTCAATTGAAAAAAAAAATTATAACTATTTTTGGTAAACTTTTATGAAATCTGAATAATGTTTTTTTTATTTAATAGTGAAATAAAAATAAAAGTAAAATATTGAATGCAATTTTAAATAGGTTATGAGTTTCTTTAAAAAAAAATTTGATCTTGAATCTACTTTTCCCTATTTGAATGTAGCATTGCATATGTTTTCATGCACACCAGTCTCAAATTGCTCAACCGAAAGGTCTTTCTCTGTCTTAAAACATTTCAAAAACTAGGTACCTGCGATCTACCATGTCATCTGATAAACTTAACAGTTTGTCAGTGCTTGCTATTGAATCATCAATGACATAAATTAGATTTCAGTGAAATTATAAAAACCTTTGTTCAGGCGAGAAGAAAAAAATTGTAATTTTGTCATTAAGTTTTGTTATTACAATTTTAAATAAATAAAAGGTATATTATTAATACAATACTGCTTATGTTTAACTATCATTTTAATTAAATATTAAATTACTTATAAATAATAAATGTGTGAAATTGTTATTCATTATTTTAGTATCTATTCTTATTTTAGTATTCTAGACCAGTGGTTTTCAAACTTTTTGACCACGGCACACTTCGCCCTTCATAAAATTTCCATGGCACACTATGACCTTTAATTTTAATATTTTAAAAAATTACATTACCAATACATTTTGTTAGAGTGCAATTATTATTCAATTCGATCATTATGAAAATCGATTTAAATCGATTATAAAAAAAAAAATGCTCAAAACACCGCGGTACACCTAGTGAATGCTCGCGGCACCCCAGTGTGCCACGCCACCCAGTTTTGAAAACTACTGTTCTAGACTTTGTATATAATGCATCTCTAGAACAAGACTGCCACAACTCAAAATTTGTCATTTTTGAGTTACGACTACACTCAAGTAGTAAAAAATTAGCTCTATGCAATTCAAGAACGTCACATTCAATATCATTTTTCAATTTTTCACCAAAAAGATGTGTCATTATTGAATTATTAAATTTTTAGCTTATTTTTAATCCAATAGAGCCGTATTCACTTGGTGACAGTATACGTGTTTATTTTTATCTAGTTTATCATTGAAGATAAAATTCAAGACTGCCTTATTTCGATTTGTGTCTATCTTGCGCTAAAAAAAACTTATTTTCATGTGAGATGTTGAGTGCAAGACGGTCATATTTTTAGTTGTGGCAGTATTGCATTTGATAAATGCCACAAATTCCCAGTATCATAAATTCAATACTGCCATATTTCAGTATATAGCTGTCTTGAAATAAATTTGTTAATGTAAAACAGCCACATCTCAAACTATGACAGTCTTGCATTCACTGAAAAATTGTAAAAGGCCGTAAGTCTAACTTTTTGGGTTTAAAAATATATCTCATAATATTTGAAGAAGTCATTTTGTAAAGCATGTGTGTATGTATTTTAATTTTTAATTTTAAATGCATAAGTAGAAAACTCTAGTTATTATCTTAGTTTTAAACTTCAAATTACAAATTTCTCAAAACTATAAATTTTGTGTTTAAGCAGTCTTGTTCTAGAGGTGTGATAATATATATAAATTATACATGTATATTTTGTATATAAAATTTATGATTTCCATTGCAAGTGGTGTAAAAGTAAACACATGTTTGAATGATATAATATATACGTCATACATGCAGACCCGGGCTTAGGATTTATTCAAGGAGGGGGAATTCCGAAAAATATAATTTACACATAAAAATAGTAGTGTATAAGACATGGTATATATATATATACCGTTATCAGTGGCGTAACTAGAATTCCTAAGGTCCGTGGCAAAATAAACCAACGGGGCTTTACTTTAACAAATTTGGGAGAAAAGGGTTCGAGGGGCTTCACTTTTATTTTAACGAGAAACGGTACTAAAAAAAAAAAATTAAAAAAACCACTTATTTTAAGCAGTTTGATTAATTTTTCTAGTTCTATTTTTTTTTACGCTTCTCATAGTCACTCGGTACTTTTTCAACTTGATTACAATATTATTCACAATTCACGGCAAAATACGAAATCGAAAACGATCAACGAGGTCGACGCATTGACAAATGAAAAAACAGAATAATCGCAAGAATATCGAGTAATGACGGCGGTTGTAGCCGGGCTGTATTTTTTATGACAACAAATTGAACGGTAATCAATACGGTTTTTTAGACTAAAAGTAACACTGTTCTAAATGTAAATTCACTCGCCTAGTTTCTAAGATACGATTGCGGAGCTTTTCATTGTTTTTTTCGTTTCACAATAATTATGAAATATCGTCGACGTACTATCAGAGAAAATAATTTATGAGATTTAAGTGCTTCATTCTAAATAATCAATTTGTTTTAATAATTAATTTTATAAGAATACGGTTTTTTTTAAAAATAATTGTATTATTAATATTTGTTCTAATGGTAATTTATGTACAGTAGAACCCCTCTCGTCCGCCGCTCCGGCTGATCCGACCATAGTATTATCGATATGAATACTATGTAATTTAGAACGCGTTTGATACTGTCTTTCAGTACACGGAGAAAAATTCAACCTCAACACCAATGGACATTTTGTGGATCAAGAAATGGAGGAATATTGCAGCTAAGTCTATATAGAATGTCCTAGAATGTCACTTGCTAAACAAAAATCTATAACTGACTCTTTTTCTAATGTAATGTAAAATTTAATAAATTTCTATTATAATCTTGTATGTAAAATGTAATTACAAATAAATTGTCTGATAATCCGACCTTTTTCGCGTTCCGACCACACCCCCAGTACCGAAAGTGTCGGATTAGAGAGGTTCTACTGTATTGAATTTGCATAATTTCTCGGAGGGCCTTCTTGGGTCATGTCCTCGTGGGCCCGTGGCTCATTGCCTGTCATGCCACCCTATCGGTACGCCACTGACCGTTATATTATTACATAAAATACAAGTAAGGTTTTTATAATTTTTATTTCAAACCGGACTCTCCCCTTCCCACCCCCGAAAAATGGGGCGGAATTTGACATGTGCCCCGGGGCGCCAAAATCATAAATACGGCACTGGATGTTAATATTGATGACATTACTATATTATTCAAAGAAAGAAGCTATATTGGTTCAATGTTAAAGGCAAAAACCATTGCGGCTAAAAAAAAAAAATTAACAATAATTTAAAATAATATATAACAGGTATTTGTTTTAAATGTTAAATTTGTTTTAGATAAATGCTTTTATACATTTTACGAGGAAAACTTGTAAATACTTTAATAAAAGTTTGTGTTTTTTTATGGTTTTGGTGAATATTCAAACTTCTTAACCTAACTTATCGAATGACATGTTCTTAAAAACAAGTTGTGTATAGGTACATATTTTTATTGTGACATTGAATTGTCTACTAATAAGTAAATGCTTGTGTGCAAAATAAATATAGGTGTGTGTTTCCTAACAACTATAGGTACTTAATGTTAATTTATTTAGTGCATTAACTATTATAACGTGTTTATATTAATAATAAGGTAGGTTGGTGTAGTTGATAATTTATAATCGTATAGGTAGACTAATAACTTTGATGTGCGTTCGTGTCATCTCATCTCTGACATCCGAGAAATGCTTTGTGATGTACTTGGCATTCCTCACTCCGAAAAACGGGTTGATCACCGGCGAGAAGTTTAGATCGGCCTCGGAGGCGGCGAGTTGGCTTGAAAAATAAAATAAACAAAGAGTAAAGGTCAGGTAAAGTACTCGCGCACACTTAGCTACCTGTAATAGATCATAGGTAGAACAGTTCGGCATTCGGCCGCACTTCAATAGTGAACTACCCACGTCGCGAACCCGTTCGATAACGAAACAGTGATATATTATACCTACCGGCGAAAAACTCGTCGTCCAAATCTTCGAACTCGGCCTCGGACATGATGCTGTTGATTTTAATTTTGACCATCGCCTGCCGCTTGGCCGTGAACGTGCTCATCGTCTTGGCCCAAGCGAGAAACGTTTGCTCTTGAGCCGTGAAATCCTCCGTCTCGGCGTGCAAGTTGTCCGGCAAGTCCGGAAGCAAGCCCGCACCGTTCTCTTCGGCCGCGCGCCCTTCTCCCGCCGCGCCGCCGTCCGGCGTCTCCTCCGCTCGTCTCTTTTTGGCCGCGGGGCGCCATTCCGTTTCCCCGTCGTCGTCGACCCCGCCGGCGTCGACCCCTTCTCCTCCTCCTACTCCTCCTCCTACTCCTCCTCCTACTCCTCCTCCTACTCCTCCTACTCCTCCTCTTCCTCCGCTTACTCCTTCCTTGTCGTCGACCGTCTCCGCGCTCTCGTCCGAGTCCGTGTCGTCGTCGTCCTCGTCGCTGGGCTGTTCGAGTCCCAACATGGTCGCGATCCCGTGGAGCTCGTCGTCCGTTTTCTCCGCGTACGCCGGCAGCCGCACGCGCACGGTCGAAGTCGCCGGTCCGGACGCTGGGAAATCGAACGCTATCGGAAAGAAGCCTTGGTATTCGACTCGGGACGCCGTGTTCGACGATAGCGAGATCGACGGTACCAAAAACGGGATGTAGGGCGGTAACTCGTCGGGGTCCATTTCGGGTATTTGTATTGCCGGTTGAAACGTCGGTATTTGGCTGGAAAACGTTTTGTGGTTTTAATGAAAAAAAAAACACATAAGTACTTGCATATAATATACAGTTTTTATGAAAAATAAATGTATGTTTCGTTTGACAACACGTATTCCAGCATTAAAACGAACGTCCCAGACAGATATTTTAATTGCACGAACACAGTGCAAACGCATTTTGCTCTCAATTCTGCCTCCGAAGAAATTCATTTCATTGAGAATTCGTATATTTTGTTTCTCGCCTAAATGTGTAGATAAAAAACTTATCGTTGAAAAAATAACGTGACGAACACTCTGATGTCTAGCCAAAATTTAATTTCACAATTTTAGTGAATGACATTTTTATTCAAAATACCTACAGGCAGGCTCAACTAGAAGGGGGACCCTCGGGGGTTTTATCCTCGGGGCCCGGACTTGCTGCGGTTCCTTAGGACGGACCTTGAATGAGTTCGATAAACACTTTTTTCAAAATGACGTGACGTGCAAAATATAACTGTATTTTGTATCATTACACTAGATACCACTATGAGCCCGAAAAAAATAATATGATCTTATGAATATAATATGAAGACTTTGCACGGTAAAAAAAGCTTTTTTGAAATTTTAATGAACATAAATTAAAAAACGTATAAAATGTATAAATATTAATTTATAATATTAAAAGTAAAGTCATTATATTATTTATTAATTACCTAAATTGCCGAAAATAAGTTGATTGTATGTTTTATTTAACTAAACCATAATAAAACCTTTGTTAGATGTATTTTACTTGATTCTTCTAAATAAAAATACAAAGTTTTCGATTTTTTTTCTATTTTAATCGTTTACGAAACTTTTATACGGTGGAGTGCTCACGAAAAATCTAGCTACGGGGCCCGACGTGGATCTCAATGGCCCTGTCAATAGGCACGTACGTACCCATAGGCACTGACTTAACGGAGTTTATGTCTGAGTGAATTTTATTGTCAGAGGCTAAATTGTATTTTTGCCCTCACTATTCTTTAAAAAAAATAAAAAGTTCACATGTATACAAGTTGCTGAATGTAAGTAGGTACCAGCAGATATGAAATACCTTATCGACAGATTCTGGCGATTCTGTCCATGGTTATAAATTATAATATTGACATAACTCAAAAAGTTAATAATATTGTTTCTTCTGTAATGTTGACTGAATTCGTGTTATAAGTTTGAAATCGTCGTATAAACTAAAGCGAATAAATTATATACCTACAAATTATTATTTGAAAATATGTAAATATTCCAATTTTTTAGATCTGAGTGCCTACCAGCATAGATTGAATATACTATATAAGTATACTTCTTACCAGACACTTCTTATTTTAAGCATTGAGTCGTAATATGGTGATTTATAAACATAAATAAATATCATTTTACAGAGCATTTTATTTTTATCATTCTAGTAAATAAATACGATTATTAATATTTATGAATTAATATAACTTACAATTGTTTTCGGACATACGGTTTAAAAATACGCATATGTCTAGTCCAAGGCCATTCCATAAATTTTTCCAAAACCTTTTCAGATGAATCATCATTACTCAATTTTCGAATAAAACTTGCATACTTGTTCAAAATCTGGTTCCACTTGCGATTTAGTATTTCACCTATAATTGTAATTTTTATTTTATTTTATTTTTTGATATATTTATGGAAATATAATTTTTTCGACCATCTACAATATACTTAAATTGTAACATTACCTAGCATAATTTGATACCAGGTTATTTAATCAAGATTTACAAGTTTTCCCTTTGTTTTTTCTCTCTTTGACGCTCTGATTTAGTTAAGTATAAAAACATGGATTTTTTTTTACTGCTACAATTTCTTTTAAGTAATAGGTTTCGTCCAAAAGTTACGTTTAGTCTCAGTATGGGTAAAAAATTATTTTCTATATACTTACTTTAAAGAGGTCATTTTTCTCTGTTGTTAAAATTGTTTCGTGTAAAAAAATAAAACGTGTAAACAAGATTTTCACGAAATTGAACAAAATAATTAACTAACAAGAAGCAAAATTAATATAAATTTAAGGCATTGAAAGTACTTCCTAAGTATGTTAAATTTTGTCTCTTTTTTTTTCAAATTACAAACATATTATTTCTTAAATAAATAAAACCTTATCATTGAGAATAACTTAAACCACACGCATATTCTTCTGACGTTTAGTAAATATTCATAAAAACTAAAAGTATGTATTCATTAGTATAGTATAGTTCGCTTTAAGAGTTTAAGAACTAATGAAGTTGCTTTATAATCACGAGCAATCAATTTTGTATGGAAGTAGACAGTATATACCTACAAACGTGGATTGATTAAACTGTGTGCTGCCTGTGATTTAATTTCAAAACCTGAGCGCCTCTCTCAATTTTTAACTGAAGTGATCAACCGGAGTTGAGATGAACTGGACGAGTTTACTCCACGAAAAATAACAAAGTACAACCGGTAATCCTTTAACAGTCGGTTAAATAGTATTTAACAATTCCTAAAGATACCCAACAAATACTCTTCCATTTATTCATTCATCATTTCAATTAAAAATGAGAAACTGTTATAGTTATAACTTATAAGAGCTATTTAAATTTTAAATCCAATTCAAACCTGATCAAAACATAATTAATCTAAAAATTCTCATAAACAAAACGATTGGTTGATAATTGTATTGATTGTTAGTTAATATTTAATTGACTAATTTATTAATAAAAACTGCGTGTTAACTATAATTATTCCACTAGTAGTTGACTAGTCTGTGTTATGTCATAAATGTGTCTATAGTACAGGACGAAATTACGTAAAACAAAGTAGGCAGTAGGCACCTAATTGTAAACATAATTAAAACATTGAACTTACTGATATTTAAAACTATGAAACTGTTAAAGAATAAACAAATTTGTGTGTCTAACAACTCATTGTTTACTTATTTCATTATCTACCAATTAAATTAAATTTAAAAATGCATTACGCTTAAAATGAACGAGGAAAAAGTTTTAATGTTTAGCGATAGGTTGAAGCGATAGGTAGGTACTAAAAGCCTAAAGTTTTATATTAAGTAAGTATTTAATTTAATTATCTGCTCGAGAACATCATAATTTTTACATTTTCATATTAATTAAAATGTAAAATATTAAATATTAAAAAAAAAAAATTGAATGAAAATATTCTTCGTGTTTTCTTTACAAAAAAAGTGTTTAAAACAATGTTCAATTTAAATTCTGTAAATTCTGTAAAATGCATGTCAATATTTTTTTATCTAAATATATGTATTATCTGAGACTAATTTCAAATATTACAGTACACACCTTCGTTAAAATAACACGAAATTTCTTATGGTTTGTTAAAAAGCAAATCAATTTTATTCCAGTAATGAATAACATTACAACTTTTGTTTTATACTCATATCGATCAACTATTTTAAATTCAATTCTAGACTCTAGAGACTCAAGAGACTACAATAATAATTATTACAATACATTTTTCATTATTATTATTATTAAATACAAATTATGTTTAATACATTACCCCCGATCAACTTTTTTATAACACCGTGTAAAAATTCATAATTTGTATAAAATTCAAAACCGTTAAGAATTTGATCATTATTAATGTTTTAAATAGTACTCCCAAAACAAGGTTATTTATATAATTTACAATTTATAATTCTGTAAATCACATTCTGTAGTTTAAAATGAACACATTTTAGTGTCTAATGAATTTATAAAATATTTTCACATTGCGTAATACTAGTGTATACATAAGTTATTAAATCATCATTTGTTATGCTTTAAAATGTTTTTATTTACAAAATTTAACTAACAGAATTATTTTTTCTGATATATAAAATGTGAAATGAACATGAATTGTGACATAACGAGATATTTGGCCTAAGCCTTCAATTATCTATTTAATTTTCTCAATTTTTTTTTTATTTAAAAAAAAAAAATTATTACGTTCATTAAATTTCATAATAGAATAATATAAAGTGGTTTTACTAAAAATTCATAATAAAAAGAAGAAAAATATTAATCGAGCTTCTAGTCATGATTTTCAAATGTTAGTACTATCCTCCAATAAAGACAAAATTAAAAAGTTGTTCTATTTTTGAACTAGAAAAAATTTTTCGAAAAGAATCGAAACTCTTAAGTTATTTATTGTGTTATTGAATAAATCTATATGAAATAGTTCAGTTAAACAATTTTTAAAGTGTTTACCTCCACGGTTTAAAATGATGGTTTCTATTTGATAGGATAATTATTGTATATCTATTTACAATGTTCAATAAATTACAGTTGAATAATTTTAATTTTGGTTATTTAATTTGATATAAATCAATGTTCGAATACTATTAATAGGTAGTATATACGGTATGATTGATATGTGACAAATATACACTTTACTGCTGTTTTAGAAATCATTAAAATAAATTAAAGATGAAGTCAAAATAAAATTTCAAAAATATCCGTTATAATGGCTTTATATCTTTTTTCATTATATTCGGAGTTCTATATTTTTAATTTTATACTTTTAATGCAAATTATCTGTGTGCATTAGATTTAAAAATTATACTTCAATACAATTTGGTTAGTAAGTTTGAGTTAATAACAATAATTAATAATTGGTACATTATTATTTAAAAAATTAAATAATGCCTGTAACATACTACAGAGCAATATTCATGTACCTACACGAAAGACTAACCAGTGTATTTGTCAATTGGCATTAACATACGACACATAACAAATGGTCCTATCTAATAAGTAAAACAGTTTTTTGTGGGAGTATTATATGAAATACTAACCATTTTAGATGATAGAATTAATTATTGTATCTCTCTTGTTATAATATTATCTATAACGTTATTTAGTTATTACTTAAGAATAGTTTTTTTTTGTATTAATATATAGATATATAAATATACACTTAAAAATACCAAAATAATTAATTGAACTGTATAAAATTGTATTTTATTAAATATAAAGTGTTAAATATTGTATAGAAGAACGAAAAAAAAATTAAATATCAGTTATTTATTGAATAAAATATATAGATTATTTACCTTCTGTACCACTCATTTCTTTACTTATGAGGGTATTGAAAATGTTGTCCCTAATTTCTTTGTTGGAAAAATCTTTATGATCTGGGTTGTAGATTTCTGGGTGTTTCCTGATTTGATTTATCAATTTTTCTACGTCTATTTTCATGATTACTTTAAGCGAGAACAGTAATATTGACAATGAATGATATAGAAAAAAATTATTCTGTGTACGAGAATACGTAAGGCGTGCGTAAGTTTTTCAAAGGTTGGACGTGTTCAGTGCAGGAGGTCCTTCGAAGAGCATGCCTGGAAGTACACTGAGCACCGAAAATGTGAGAACTTCAGATGAGGCACCTACTAAGTAAACGTTTGGATTTGACGTACGCAACTACGCATTTTATTGATTATTTTGTTCTATCTAACGGCAACTTGATGAACTGTACGAGCAACAAGCTTTTGCAAGGTGCAATCCATAATTTGTACCTAATGTACATTATTTTCGTTACGAGCGTATTGTCGATATATCTTGAATCCGAAATCGATTTAAAATAATTCATAACGTCCTTATGTCATAATATCTCGTGTAATGTTTTTATTTTCAATCTTATTATTATATTCTATAAAATGAATATTATTTTTGGTTACAACTGATTTGAATACATTTATGTGTATTATTTAAAAAAATACATTGGCATTAGATACTTACCTACCAATATCGCTGGCATTAATGTAGAATGATAGTCAAATAGTAAGATCTATTTGACAAATTCAATACATTTTTAGATTCTGAGTGGAGCGAAAGATCTATTGGTTTTACAATGACGTTTATTATTTTTATGCTTTTGGTAAACTTAACTTTGACTAAAAGTTTCACATAGTAAAATTAAAGATCGGAAATCACACATAGATGGTATTTTGAGGGTTCATTTTTCTCTCTTCTTGATATTTTTTACAGGTGTGAGGATAAACTGCCGAAAAACGGAGTAAAAATGGTAAAAATTGCCGTAAACGACATTTTTACTGTTATTTTGTCATAATTCGGAAAGTAATGTAGCAATAAACTTGAAACTAAAAACCATGTACTTTAGTAACAACAGTGAAAAATTCATCACATTCATGATTTTAATTAAATATTATCGTCTTACTCTTTCGCATTAATAAGTAGGTACTATTAAATGTACCAATTGGTATAGTTTCTATTAAAATGTATAAATCATTACAATGTTTAAGAAAAATTTAAATAATGAAATACGACGTAGTAGATGTAATAATAAGTATTATATTATCAAATAACTAATTATTTTATTCATAAAGACACATATCTGTACACTAATAAATAATAATTATTATAAGTAATTAATAAGGACATGATATATCCGTTAAAAATTAATATATATATTTTTTTTAGACAATTTGAAATCAAGTACCTAATCAGTATTAAAAATTCTTAAATGAATTTGTTGTTCTTATTTTTTATTGAGACATTAGGTACTTAAGAATTAATATAGGTAGGGAAATTCCTAGTCACTAAATGTACTTAATTATATTATTTTTAATAAAAATATACAACTTAAATGCAGCTACTCGCTGCAATTAATTATTCATAACTATTTGGCAATGTTAAAAAACCTAAAATACTTACGGACATTAATAGTTACTAAATCTGGTTCACCATCAATTAACATGATGTTTAAAATAGGAGATCAGTTTTTTAACAAAACACGTCTTTTCAATAAGTTTTTACATCATTGTAACCAAATTAAGTTTTTTTCGAATAATCAAAATTTTTTTTTTGTCAATGCAATTTCTTGTGTTAATAATATATTATATGTTGATTTATAATAAAAATTTAACTAGATAAAATTATCATGTTGGTAGTTTTTATCATTCGGTAAAAAAAATATGACAACATAAAATAAAAGAACATAGTCTGTTTTCAAAATAATTATAAACAAAATTGATAGTAGCAAAACGATAAAAATGATTAGAGTACCTGAGTATACATAACTAGCACTATTGCCTATCAATATTGCACTAAGATTTATTTTGCAGTAATTCTCAGGAGAAAGTTAATTTCTATCACACTAAGCTATACAACTTTTATTATGATATGATATTATGAACTATTCATTATCATATAAATCGAAAAAACTATATTTTCATTAGGGATTTGATAGAGAAAGGGTCGAATGTTTATCATACTCATGATATTACATGGAAAGAGTGTTCATGGGATCTACTCGATTATCAGATGGTATAACTAGTAGATATTAATATTAAATTTCTTTTCATACTAACTCTGTATTAAGTGCACTTAAAATAATGAAATAAAATATTTTCGAACTCATATCTTGGAAAATTGTTATATTCTAGGAATATCTACTTCACGAGAATATAAGTACGTATAAAGATTCAATTTGAGTAATATCATATTTTTTTAGGAAATTAATACTTAAATATAAAATAAAATGTATATGAAAGTAAGTATACACATATTGCTTAATTGAATATGATCACACCAAATTTATAATAACTTTAAAGTGAATAAAGTTCCTAAAAACATTATAATAGGCTGTAGGTACACCGAAAGAACTATCGAATTCTAAGAATTATTTATCTGAAATAAAATGCAATGAATTATTCTATTTTGTTTAAATTAATATAATAATTGCAACACGAATATTTTATACAGCGAAGAGTGAAACGAAACAAGTGCCCAATGTCTGATTCCGTATCCGGTCAGATTTATGTTACTATAAAGTACAATGTACGCAGTAAAAGTATGTACAACAAATGAAAAAATAAAAAATATAATAAAAATGTTGGTAGGTTCTATACTTAAATGTTAAAACTGCGCATGCTGTTATAATTTGTACATTTCTACTGAGTGAAAAAGTAATAACTTTTATATACATGTGTACGATAAAAACTAAAAAATAAAATTTCTTTAATGTTTTATTTCTATTAAATGTCACTTGATCGCAATGCGATTTTTTATATTTTATAATGTAACACTTTAACTGTTAAAAATCCTCAACAAACTTAAAGTAACATCTAACATCGATTTGAGAATAATATTCTAAATATATATATATATATATATAAAATATATGTTACAAGCAATATGTATAATTCAGGCATTACATAAAATGTCTATATGAATTTAGGCGATATGTTAAAATAATATTCCGTATTATTATTATATTAATTGAATATTATTAATAAATATTGTATATTATTTGACTTATTTTGTGTTATTATTTTTATATTATTGTCATAAGATATAAATTAATCATTATCAATATTGTGATACACGCTATTTATTACTGTTAGTTAAACTAGAATGACAATGAGAGTTACACGATATTTTTTTTTGACACGCAAACATTTTTTACTTCGGCATCTTGTTTTACAAGTACATTTTTTAAATCTTGCCCTGATTTTCAGTTTTAGTTCATTAAAAAAACGTCCCATACTAATATTTAACCAAGAAGACAGTAAAACAAAACTCAACTGGATTTTAACACTCAG
The DNA here is from genome assembly GCA_027580255.1 of Therioaphis trifolii. NCBI lineage: Eukaryota > Metazoa > Arthropoda > Insecta > Hemiptera > Aphididae > Therioaphis > Therioaphis trifolii. Next base: position 13,296,552 of record CM050405.1, on the reverse strand, counting down.
TAGTAATTATTGATAACAATGTACGTTAACTTTGTACACCGCAATGAAATTAATTTGAACACAAGTTTAATAAAATCGGACAAGATGAAAACGGCTTACCATTAAATTGTCAATATCAGCGGATATTTCTAACTTGAGCTATAAATAAATTAGCCCAACTTTGATAAGGCGTTATATATTATTATGTCTAGAAAATGTGTATATTAAGCCGGTATTACACTGGATCGACACCAGTCGATCGACAATATACTACGTCGCGTCGTGTCGAACATGATGTCGATTTGTAGATTTATTATTAAATACGTTCGACATTTTACGTTCGACATTTATAAAAACTAATTTATTTATTTTCCGGACCCACAGTTGAATTTCGTCCGTCGTGTAGTGTAGTTCAATTTTGTAATTAATTTATTATTTGAGTGAATATAAAGTATATTTTAGTATTTTTCAAAGAAATGTCTACTGATGAAGATATTATTTTAGCAGCAGCTGCTTTTATTTTAGTTAGTGAAGACGAACCAAAAAAAAAAACCGCCGAGTTTGGACAAGAGCAAGTTTAGATAGAAGCAAATATAATGGAAATCGTATGCTTGCAGACTACATCCAGGATGACATAATAAATAACAGTTATAATACCTAAATAATAATTTTACCACCTACGCAATTCGCTACCGTGCGGTTGTCGATTCAGTTTCCTTTGATGTTTACCGACTTTTTGTCGATCAGGATTTTTGTCGATCGACAAGTCAAATCGACATGAAAGTCGAACGTAATTCGGTAGCAGATGTCGAATCAACGTGTCGATCGACTGGTGTCGATCCAGTGTAATACCGGCTTTAAATACTTTGCCTAACTGTTGCAGTCATTTTATAAAATGTCTGAATTACACATATTGCCGGTAACACATTCACACACACACACACACACACACACACACACACACACGCACACACACACACACACACACACACACACACACACACACACACACACACACACACACACACACACACACACACACACACACACACACATATATATATATATATATAGGTATATAGATATATTTATATATATACACGAGTATATATACCCAGTTATACTAAACTATGCTTGAATTTTCAGTAGACAAATTAAGAACTTTATGTGTTTTTCATCTGAATAATCAATAAATAAAATAATGAGTATATAAACCCAATTATACTAAAATATGCTTGAATTTTCAGTAGACAAATTAAGACTTTATGTGTTTTTCATCTGAATAAATAAAATAATGAATGATGTATCATAATTATGAAAACTTAAACCTATATATAACGTATTTAGCTTTAAGTCCGAAGTGTATTCATGAACCTACAGTCCTTTACTCCTCGTTTTTCGGCACTGAACTGGAAGGGAATTTTCCTGTTCACTGAAGCTGAACGATTTTATAATATGCTATGTTTTAGTTGGATTTGAAATATAAATTTATATAAATAATTAACAAATATTTTAGCTATAAGTATGCATATTTTAATATCTGTAATGAATTCATTTTAGTAAATAAAATATTCGAAAATTTCAGTCATAAAATTCCAAAAACAAAAGTAAGTTGACTTATAAATTAAAATCATATTACCTGGTTGACATTTCTAAATTAATTACTCATTCTGAAATAATTTCTGAGATACCTAAATTATTAGTTCCTTTTTGATTACATCCGCTCAAATTGTAGTATTTTGACGATGATGATATTATAATAATTACTCTAATATTATGTGATATTTATACGCTAACACAAATTAAGTAAACATTTAAGTTGTATTCAAATTTACCAAATAAAAATCTGATCAATAAATATTTGTAAATAAAAAATCCAAGAGAATTTTTCCTACACATTATATACTGTAAATTTGTGTTATGATTTATAGACATGCTTCATTAAAATCAAATGAAGTTTAAGAGGTTAAAATTTCAAAGAACAAAATATCCATAAAATTGAGCATTTAAATGATGTTTTATAATTATAAGTATATGTCTTAACTCTTAACTTTTAAGACACTAATTATTAATTTTATTATATTGTGTGATATGAATTTTTAATCATTGAATTTCATGTATTAGCATATTATTCTCAAAATGTTCCAGTTTCCTTCTTAAATAATATAATATGATAAGCAAATAAACACATTTATTCTTAAGTAGTATACTCTATTTGATTGATCTATAGTTCAAAATATTCTTTTATCATTCATACCGTTTTCAGCAAAAAATCTCTTAATTTGTTTACTTATGATTCTCATTTCAGTAATTATTGTAAATTTTAGAGAATGGCATAAAGGATAAAGAATGATCTGACACTATGAGAATAAATAAATAAAAACACATCATTACGACAAAAAAAAATTATCTAGAATAAATGTACCAAAACTTTAACAAATATCAATGTTTATTGTACAGTAAAAATAGGAAAAATATTTATATACCATAATCACCTAGCTAATGATAGGGATGCCGCACAAAGGGGCCAATAACATTAAAAGCTGCAAAAAAAAAACTCTGATCAAATCTAATTATTTCATCGTATTATTATATTTAATCGGTAGAGGAGCTAGTGCATACTGCATTTGGACCAGGTTATAAGTACACGGTGTGCATTGTATTGATCTAGTTACAGCCGTCATAAAATAAGTCCACCGTATATTATGATACAAAAATCACTCTGACGAGTTTTTGAAAGTTTTATTTATTTTTAATTACATTGTGACTTCAACGCATACTGAATTCAGATTATCATAGACTTAATAGCAACAAGTCAATTACATAATGTTAATGCTATATTTATTTTTGTTGGGATATTGTATCTATAATTTACATTTAAAATATAAACAATACAAAATTATATTTTTCATTATTTCATGATTGTCTATAAAGTTTAAGTTTACTTCCGGGCGTTTCCGAGCATAAATTTTTGCAGAATATAATTGCCAAAAAAGTACTTTTTCATTTCGATGAAAATCATTTTGCACATGTTTGCACTTTTTTGTGTAAGTAATTTCCGTTTTCAGAATCATACAACATAAAATAATGCTTTGTTATATTTGTTATATCCATTTATTACTAGTATGCACCAAACAATGAAGCGGAAATCCACCTTATAAGCTAAATTTGCATTTGATGTGATCCAGTTGTTAAAATTAGCAGATTTATATAATTCAGATTTCGTATCGTCTTCGTCAAGCAATGATGATTTGTTCATTTGTGTATTTGTTTTTATTAGTTACAATATTTTTCTACATTTATGTTTGCTGTCAAAATATTGGTTATTGTTATTGTAAATGTATTCAAATACAAGTTTGAACAAATATTATATAATATAAACAAATATTTATGGTGTATATAAATTCAAAAATAATTTTTTCAATGTTTCGATTTCATCGCCCTCTGTGTGCCGTTCTATTTGATTTCACAATTGCAGGGAAACATTCATAAGTCAAATCGTGATTTTGTACCTGATGAAATAACGCCATAAACGAATTAAGTAAATATACACAGCACGAAAGTGTCCCGAAGCTCACAAATAAACACGCATCGCCTATACGTGTTTACCGTCTGCAATAAATCAATCTCTATCCCCAGTTTTACATTAGTTGCTCAACAAACTTTCATTCGCATTCCAAGCAAACTTTTCGTCATAAAATATGCGAATATTTCATATCGAATTACCGTGATAAATACTCGGATTCAGAGCGCTGTAAGCAGTAAAAACATATCTTTATTAAGTTTGAGTTATTACATCTTGTACAGCAAAAATTATTCGTTTGAAATCAATTCATAAGATTTTATTTTATAAAATATTAGGTCTTTATGATCTATAAGTTTCGAGGGCCAAGCGAGATTAAAAAAATTATACAATATGTATTTTATATTTTTAATATTACATTATATTTTATAGATACTATTTATGATACGTTATTTTCTCCATCTTGCAGTGTCAAAAGATCATTTGAATGCTTATTTCATAATTTTTTTTTTTTTTATATAAAGTTATTACTTTAGTAATAAAATCACACAATATGTTACCAACACCAAGTGAACCATATTCAGAATAATTCATTAGTTACATTTACTATTTCATAGATGAACAATTTTTTTAATTAAGCAATTGTCCCTTTTACTATAGTCAAATTATTGAACAGTTTGAAATGTATATTCATGTGATTTCTAATTTTTCATTGGTTAGGTATCAAAACTATTTAAACTATTTCGTTTTAATAAACCCTTTTTATTTGCTTAACTATTCGTCGTTGAGCAGTAATCATTTATCATTCAAAATTGAAGATTCATCACACACACAAAATATTTAAATTCATCTTATTATAATACAAAATGAACGATATTCTTAATTTTTTTATTGGCAGAAAATGTTTTACTAATTGACTTACATAATTAATTGAGCAAACATTTTTCACGCCGGAAACAAATAAACAATAAACTTAATAACACTAGTGACCGCGTAGCAAGGAAACATTTAAAAATAGTAATTATTAATTTTTAATTTTTTTTTTTTTAATCTTTCATCAAATTAACTTTGTTTACTGCTTAAAACGAAGACAGTAAGTTAATGATCGATGTCTGATCCCGGCACAATCGGTCGTCCCAAAGCCCTTTGCCGGCATACAGCGTACTCTGTAGTCTGTACACTCAACACCGGTACCGTCCCGGCCAGACCGAGACGTACGGCGACCTCAACACACAACACGGTGTACGTGTCGAGAGCGTGTGATGTATATTCTACAGTGTACATGTGCGTTCATTCATCGGACGCGTCCAAAACGGATATGGAACGCCATAAAAACGCAGGGGAAAAAAAGGAGGAAAAAAACCAACCGAAAACGAATAATAACAACAATAATCGTACAAAGCGTTCGTGCGGCTGCGGTGGTGCGGGGTTACACATGTCCCGTCGACGTCACCGAACGGCGCGGCGCGGCGGCCGGGAATTCTTTTTTATTACATTACGCTCGGGAGGAGAGGGGGGAGGGAAAACACGCGAAGCCCCGAGTGTGCGTGCGCGCATCCAGACTACCGCCGCCCACGACCCTTCGGAGCGGAGAGAGCACAGGCGCGCTTTTTCACGCAGGCCGAATTTATAAAACAGCTCTCGTCGTCCGGGACACCCTCGTGCAGTCCGCCCGACCGTACCCGCCGTCTCTCTCCTCGCTGCCGCCGCCCGCGCGACAACGCGTTGGCCGGAGGGAGGGAGCAGCCGTCTCAGCCGTTTTCCCGGGCATATCCGGTCAACGCGACGATACGATCAAGGGGATGCGCATTCCGGGCGCGGGGGGGAAAGAGTGAAAAAAACCCAGTGCGCAAGGTATGCACGTTAAGTGCGACGACGTGAAGTACACGTCGATAAGTACATAGTATGTACGTTCACCGTGTACCGAGTGATTTTTTTGAACGTATTCACTCCGTTTTCAGCCCCGTGCAATGCGTACACTTGAGTTTTTCGAAATTTTTTCAAACGAAATTCGAAACAATAATAGAACTTCTTTTTTATGGAAGAAAAAAATATATTTATTTTTTTTTACTATTTTTTATCTACATCATTTTTGTTTTTTGGTTTTCACAAATGGTAACCATCACTTGTTTAAAATAATGTTATAGAACAGAATACTCTTTTTGGAAATTCTGTCATTCAAGTTTGTATTGTTCGACCAACAGTATAAGTGATATAAGTATATTAAGTTTGGAGAAACTAGAGCGCGGAATATTTTTGTGGAAACCTCAGTTACTCCTCACCGCCACTACAAACTCAAACATTTGTCTTTCTTAATATATTAGTTTAGAATTAAAAATTTAAACACCAAATTGTTTAAAAAATGTATAATCTTTTAAAATAAATTCATCATAAAAGCAAACTAGAAATCTTAAAAAAATATTACGTAGATATTTATATTCAAGTAAAAAAATTAAAAAACGTAGATATTTATATTCAAGTTTTTAAATTGTATGTAAAAGTGTACTTAATTCGAGCATTTTTTTTTTTTAACATTATAGACCATTTAGGCCCTTTATGACAATATAACATTCTTCCAGTCCTCTCTATTGTATGCATGTATTAGATCTCTATGCCAATCTGGCCTTAATTCGAGCATTATACAGGTTTATAATAAGACAAGCGTGCTTGAAAAATCATCCCATAATTTAAATATATACGTGATACACCCACACAATATCGTTGAATAATAACGGTGAGGGACGTCCGTGTCACAAACAAAATACGGTTTTACGATTTTATTTTGTTCATTATAAAATATCTATAAAAATTACATAAGTATATTCCGTCTTCATGTATGTATTGATACAAGCCAGGACTGGAGCGGGTTTTATCACTCATCGAGGGAGTAACGAATCGAGGATCAAAATATTTAGATATTAGGATTTTATATCTAAAATCTAAAAATATCATTCATGGAATATATTTTAGAAAACCGCCCATAAATAAATTACTTTTTATAAATATTTTTTGTGGTAACAGCATTTTGTATATTTCTAGGTGTCGATATTAATTAAAAGCCTATAACACATTTCATGATAAACTGTTTATAGTACGATGAATTGTCAATAATGTGTTCCGTATAAATATAGAAGTGTATAACATAACATCTAATACATAAACATTCGTTCGATCCAAATGTTATTGACGTTGATGCTGAAAAGAACACGCGTCGAGTGGAAAAGCAATTCAAAAACAGCTCTATAAACTCATTTTTGATTTAATTAATTTGTTTAATGGCAATACATTAAAATTATAATTACAAAATTAAAGCTATAACGTAATTGACAAATTAAAAAAAGTACGTATTTCACCCCATGGGGTGTATTGGATTTTAAAAAAATGATAGATTATTTTTTTAATTAAACGATTTTGAGCAAAACTTCAGTATAAAAATATATCGTTCATATATTTCATCATTTTTCGTGTAATGATGGTAGGTTTTTTTCAAAATTATCTTAAGTTTTTTTGTTTAACAAAGAAGACATTTTTTTTAAGCAAAGAATATAAACCTTTTTGTTCTATCTGTACTTAAAGTTCCATTATGATTGGATAAATCCGTTCTTCAAATAAATAATTAAAGTTGAAAATTGACGTAAAAACAGTTCATACGCTTATAAAAAAGAGTCCAGCGTCACGATTTTTGAAATTTTTTATTAATGAATCAATGATATTTATTATTTTCTATAGCTAAATGAATTCATTAATTCTGTAGCACCTTTACAGCCACATTTTTAGTCTCATTATTTTTTCAAATTAATAAATTAATAAAACATAATATTCACAATGAACTAATGCTAGTGTTTTTATACTTTCTATAATCAAAATCCACTTTTAGATCTCGCATAATTTTAGATGGATCACTAATAAATACATGTTTCATTGATTATTTTACAATTTCAATTAAAAGTTAGATAATAAATAATGATTTCCTTAAAAACTACATTAAAACTGATTTGATTTCTATTTATTTACATTTTGAACAACAATTTAAATTTAATGTATTTTTTCACTCTTTTAAGCTCTTTATAATAATACTACTCATTATATTATAATATATGAAATTTAATAAATTATTCTATAGTATTTTTATTAGTTGTCCTTAACAATGCAATAAATTTACGAAGATAATTTTCTCTCTTCCCGAACTCCCGAAGTATTTGAAAATCCATTTTACAGTCGAGGTCTTACGTGCTATTTATTGACATCACAAATACTGGTAAAGTATTATGCCAATGATATATTTTCTTAAATTTCAAATAAAAAATTTGATCCCTATATCGATGGAAAATTTTTTTTATATAAAACTATTTTACCTACATTATAATATGAACTGATTAGTAAAAAATTTGAAACGATTCTGTCATTTTATTAATTCATTATAATTTTTTATCGAGTGTAATTATTGTATAGTAAATATGAATTCACTTAGCATTTTGAGCTAGTACATTTCAAAATATTTTACTTAAGATTTTATGCGTAGTCGTATCTATAAACATTGTTAAGGTATTTTTATTTTAGGTGCACTTTTTGTTTGATTATTTTATTTTTAGTTGTATATATTTAATTAATTAATGTAATATAAGTACAAAGAAAATATAATAATATAATACTTAAAATAATGTCGTGTTTTGTGCCACCATATTTGTATTATAACTTGATGTAACACGAAGGCTTTTATATATTGTATATTTTTAGTACCCGCATACCCATTAAATTTCGAACAAAAAGGATATTATTACATGTTGACACGTCCTTCATGTTTATAGTACCTATTCATACCATACATGATAATATACTAGATTTGAATTACATACCAGTTAAACCAACTGTTTTTTTAATGATTACTTGATATTCATTTGATCTATTAAGACATTAATACTTAATTTGCTGGGGTGTTTTGATGGTACTCAGAGCTTAGTCTCAACTGACAAGAATTGTTAAAGACCTGGACAGGCACGCGACCGTTCCAAATACTTTAATGATTTTAATTATGTGACATAAGCTCAACCTACGAGTTGTTTTTCGTTATAAATTATTTTGATTTTAATGGAGTAACGACGGATCAGAAAAATCTAGAAAAAACGCTCGGTCATCCCTTGAATTTCGTTACAGGCGGATGATCATGATTGTCAAACAATGTGAAGTTATAGAGTGCAATGAACACGATATAATAGAAAACTCAACGGAAATGTCAACATTAAAGTCGACAAATCAATCGTCACCGACACCGAATCCAAGGCTTCAGTATTGGGGTTTTTTTTTTTATAGTTGGCACATGCCCACCACGATTGTTTGAAAATCCTCCTCTCAGATGTACACCTGTAGGATATTAAGTTCATTTGACTTTTAATCAGACACTAATGGCTGGATATTTTAGGAATTGAAAATTTTAATTATTTCGTACGTTCATATAATAAATCATGAAAAATATACTTCATATTACAATCACATTTAATAATATTATGATGATACGACCAAAAATTGGTAAAATATTTATATATATATATATATATATATATATATATATATATATATATATATATATATTTTACCAAATATAATTTATAATGGTACTAGTGCAGTCAAGTAACTAATACACGGCGTTCTATAAAATTATGGCAAAGTACATTCGTTTCGACGATTAATCTGATAGGATTGAATGAAATCATTACCATGCCAAAAATATTAAATGTATTGTAGATTAGGACGATTAGGTATCATAATATTATACAATTTATCAATTTATAATGATATTTAAATTGAAATTTTACACTATTTTATCTTGTTTTAGATTTTTAAATATTAGCTAATTATTGTAAGTGTCGGAGCGTGCCGAACAGGTGGTTTTGAAAGTTTGAGTCACTCCCGAATCAACTGTCTTCGCTTTTTTCAACTTCATTTCATAAAGTATAATTTATTCATTCTGGTCAGTTGTAGATTGTAACACATTAAACAAAAAAAAACCCGATACAACCAGCCCCAAAATAGAATACTGAACACGCAAATAGAAATTAATTACATCATTTAAAATTGATTATTTTATGATTAATTTTCCCAGACGTTGAAATACTTAGATCTGTGGCCCTGCAAATCGTGATGGTTTATAGCACTCAAAGCTACGTTTACGCGCACCAGTAATAATAATGATATTTGTACACCTTCGCAGAGGTCGGGGTGGATATTCGATGCGGGATTAAAGTTTTAGTCGGTGTATAGGATAAAATATATACGTACAAGTGGGCGAAACCTCTGATTTGTCCTGCAGATAACGCGCTTCCGATACTGCACGTGTGATTTTAATAATACGGTATAGAGTATAGACTATTCCGATATAACGAACACGATAATAATAACGGTAGGTATTATACGATTGTAGTAAACAGTAGTAATCGTAGTAATAGTAGTGATAGTAGTAGTAGTAGTAGTAGTAGTAGTAGTAGTAGTAGTAGTAGTAGTAGTAGTAGTAACGGCGATAATACCTAATTGCTGTAGTGATAATTTAGCGAATAAAGTTAAAACTATCCGTACACACGCTCACAACACCCACACGTGTACTTCACACCAAATCGCATAGGTTAGCTTAAGTTGTAGTTACCGTATATAATGATAGGTACGATGCGTATAGGCGTATATAGTATATTATAATACATATTATTATAGTAGTACGTCATGACCACGGTGTGGACGCGTTCGTGCGTGCGTGCGTTCGGTTATAAAACCACTCGTGGAGAGTACGAGCGTGTGCGTGTGAGTGAATCGTGTGTGTGTGTGTGTGTGTGTGAATCGTACGTGTGTGTGCGTGCGTGCGTTCTCTCCCCTCCCGTAAACCGCCGCCGAAGCCACTCCACCGTCCACACCGCCACCACGGAGCGGGCCCGCGTGACAATGGAATAACGAAACCCACCTGAAAGAGGAGGAAGGCAAACATGAATAAAAAAAAAATAAAAATACCGTCACAAAACCAGACCCGACACGGCCGGGCGCCGAGCGCGCGCGCGCGCGCGCACGCAAACACAACCGTCTCGCAAGGCGGCCAGTGAACACGAACGTCGGGACACCGCACGTACCTACACCACACACGCGCGTCCGGTTCGCTCGTCCGCCGAAATCGCGTATTCGTTGTCGCGTACCTACCGTGTGCGCGCAGGACTTCCGGGACCGACGCGAGAACGACGTCCGCAAATCGTCGTCGACGGTTTTCGTGTCTCCGGTCGTTTGTTCGCGACAAAAAATCGTCTTCCGCCGTCGTCGTTTTCCGCGCGTCCTTTTTTCACACCACTCCCGAGCGCCGTGCGCGCGGACACGTCGCGTCGGGGCCGGGTGCAGAGCGGAGTTATCGTCGCGCGCCCACCGGCTCGCCACCATGCCGTGGTGAGGCCATGCGACGACGGCGGCCACGGCGACACGACCATGCGTACCGTCAGACCGAGTCGGCCGCGGGCCGCGGCGGCGCTCCTGCTGCTGCTGCTGCTGTTGGCGCACACGTGCGCGGCCGGCCTGCAGGACGCGGCGGCGGCGGTGACCACGGCGGTACCCGAGGACGCGGCCGCCGCGGTGGTGCACAAGTGTTGCGGCCGCGGCGAGATCGTCGTCGTCAACCACTGTCGGCCCGCGTCCAACATCACCGCGCCATGGACCCCGGTGTTCTCGGCCAGCCACGAAGACGAACCGACCGCGGGCCAGAAGACTTTGCCCGACTCGTCCGTACCCTACAAGTGAGTGACGATCGTCGCCTTGTGTTACGATTTATCGTGGTCGTTGTGAGTCCATACCACGGCTACTATCGTAGTGCATAAGTCGTTTGCGGTTCTCCTCGGTGGCTATTTTTCTGTGCACTTCGGCGCACTTTTCGCACTGCCAAATTTCAAATGTCCACGTGAATTTTCACAGAGCAACCATCAATAAACGACTATACTCTGCTGCGTTCACCACATCCCTTCTTTTGTGGACTCCGAAAAATTAAAAAAATTAAAATACCAAATGGTTCTTCTTGGTCGTCGGCCCAACAAACAGGCGTGGATCTAAGACTTCAAGTCAGGGCAGGGAGAATAGACAAAATTTATCAAATATCCTTACATTTCAAATGCATTATGCAACTCGTTTAATTAGTTTCATGCCACAACTCTACATAAGTCTTTTGAACATTTATATTTCAATGTTCATAAGTATATTTAGAAATAATTTTCAAATCCACGAGACCCTCATCGCCTCCCCTGTAGATCCCCGCCAGCCAATGAGTATTTTTTACTCGTGCTGGCAAGGATCACCGCAAGCGGGTTTCACGTCACTATTACATATCAAAATGCCGTTACAAAGTCAATGACCGGACTCTTCTAATTCTCAGTTACGTATTAGGGTATGCGTTTAGAGACTGAACCTGGTTGAAAAAAACCCGTTTAATACTAAGAAAACTAAATTATATGCGCCCCCTTTTTTGATAACCGACCGGAACCTAAACGAAAAACCTAAATATTATAAGTGCTTTTAATGTCTATTGCAGAACGTTTTATGATCGAAATACGTAAATTATAGATGATTATCATTTATTAGTATTCGCGATTAAACAAATAATTGAGTTTAATTTTACTACTTTATCGATCAACGTCTATTTTATTGTATAAATCAACTTATGAGTAAGCCGATTCCAGAACTCTAGGGTAGTTTTTTGCAAATTGAATCAGGATCAAAAACGTTTTCTTGTTAAGATGTAGTCTTAGATTAAGACACCATCTAAGGAATCGCATTTAAATGTCTAATTTACACTGCGCTTACTTCTTTACACTGAATCGATATTTTAAAATATGTGAAACCAAGGAAGGAACTGTAGTGTCATGTGTATATTTTGAAATAAGAAGTCCAAGGACACCAACGTTATGTCTCACTTTAATATTATCGTTACCTTGTTGACTCATCGGTAAAAATCGAAATAATAGCTATAGATTATTAAATAGCCGTCACATGTGGAGAAAGTCATTGCATGAATATGTCGATGAAAAGAGTGTGAGAGAGATAGAAAGAGAAATAGTGAGAGAGAGGAAGGTAGTGGAGAAACAAATGAAGGATAAGCGACGGTAAAACTGCACGTCGCCAAAAAATATTTCATATCCAAGCGGTTTGCATTCAACGCACGTTGTTCATTATATTGTGATGTGACCGCAATCTGCGCCAACTGCTTCGTGTAGTTACATATTGTTACCAATTGTCATGACATTCTAAAATCTCAAGTTCAGTGTCGAGATTCATCAGTGTAATAATATTCAAACCTATAATGATGTTTTGTACATTTCATAAGCATTGAATGCAACAGAGCGTTAACTTTTTTTTCAATTCTGTAGAGACAATATACCGATTAAAATAGAACTATAAAGACGGTGCCGGTCATCGTTAGCGTAACGTCTGTGTTTACTTGTGTTAAAATATCGTACACCGTTAGTGTATCAAAAAATAATGAAAGACATATTGAATGTTGTGCACATGAACACCTCATTTAAAGAACTTTCAATACTAAATTCTGTCTAAACAATATGTTATAATAATCACACTCATACATGGCACTAAAAATGTAACTATATCTATCTTAACACCCTTGTTGTGTGTTTGTACCTAACTAGTTACATCAATCGGTGCTAGTAAAATATATTGATATACTTCAACGATAAATCTATATGAGCCACTCGTACAACCGTAGTTTTACACGGTAAATATCATCGTTAATATGTATTTAAACAGAAATACCTACAAAATATTTGAAAATTAAATATTAATATAGAGTAAGATAGTTAACTATCTCGAGAAAGACAATTCACACATTTATATTAAAGGTCTATTGTCATACATTTTGATGCTTAAATGATACATTACTCTAAAATTGAACTACATTAAAAATAAGATCGAAAAGAACAATAACGATGTGCTAATTATGTACAACCATAAAAACCATTAAGTAATTCAAATTAAATGCAAACAGTTGTTGGTAAAACATTCAATACTTTGGTAGTCCATTATTATATTGTAGGTAGTAAGTACTCGTATACTTATACTCCAATATATCATTATCATCATTATCCTATATACCTAGTAGCGGAGCTAAACGAAATCGTGAAACCTTTTTGATCACTTTTTTCCCAGTTCCCTGAAAAAATCCTCATAGTATCAATGGTATATCATTATCATCACATCATGTTTCAAACTAACAAATATTTAAGTGAATAAAAACAAATTACTTAGACATTATTCTATGATTTTCTTGTGCATCAGTAAATTAATCAATTTTATCATTAATACCCATTTTAATATTACCTTAATAACAATAATTTATTTCCTAAAATTATTTGAGTACATGCCATATAACATTATTATCTAAAACATTATATGTATTCAGGTCGGGGCAATGGTAGAATTTATCATTTTTATACCGGGTCATGGTTCTACCTGGCGCCGCCACTGCACTTAACCTGAACGATCGACCGATTAGGTTAATGACAGCGATGACATTTGATGCTACCAAATGCCACTGAATACTCTGCGAATTTCGATATGATTTGTTATAGTATCTAACAATATATCGTGAGATTTATAATATTAATACGTGTATATGTGTGTGTGTGTGTGTGTGTGTGTGTGTGTGTGTGTGTGTGTGTGTGTGTGTGTGTGTGTGTGTGTGTGTGTGTGTGTGTGTGTGTGTGTGTGTGTGTGTGTGTGTGTGTGACACTGTGACGTGTATATGTGTATGACGTATACTCCGACGTCTATACTCGGACTTTTTTTTGTCGTTTTGCCATATTAAATCGCATCAGTAGTGACGCATAAATGGGTATACCTGTATAATATATGAGTGGCCGCTAGCGGACATTCCGGGAACCGGTTCTAAAATCCATACCATTCGAGCAAGCATCGTTTTGATATTTTTTATTCTGCAAGCTGAAGAAACTACAAACGATACTAGTGATGCGATCATACCTCTGTCTCGTCTACTGTGGATAATGATAATGGATTTCAATCGTTAGAATATATATATATACGATCGCGCGTTTTTTTCAAGACGATCGTCTGCGTCCAGCGGTCATTGTAAAATGTTGTCTGTGGCACTGTAACGTTTATAGCGTCATATGCTCCAAAAGTTATACTTAGTACCTAAGGAATTATATCGAACTGATTTACTATTTTCTTTTGATGTCGAACGGACTCAGATCCACGTATTTGATTTTCTCACAGATTGAACCTGACCAATCAAATCTATACAGATAGACATATTGTTCTCTTTGAACCATATTTCCCAATTCAATCACGGTTATCATCGTGTGCAGTCTTTATTTCTTTATAATTACCTACTATTCATATTTGTGCTATATTCTGTCATAACGTATGTAATTATGGTACTATGACTGAAATGTAAATGATATAAAATGTGCCCTGCATGTGTTTAGTGTTCCGAGTTCTTTGTACCCAGATTATTCCATTGTTTACACAATAATGTAATTACCCTTAGAGATTATCAATAGTATAGTTAACGCCGATTTCCGAGCAATAGAAAGAAAATTGATGATGTTAATCATTTTAGAATTATTCCAGAAGTATAATACTATTGATTTAATCATTTCACAGACATTCATGTAATTAATTAGCAATTAATAAATAATGATAGATAAAGGAATGGTAAAAATATTTTTGAATATTCTATTGAAAATACAAGAGGTTTTTAAAAATGGCAATGGGTATTGCGTCCATTTAGATGCAGTGCTTGAATGTCAATTGACTCGATGAAATCACAGATTTAAAGGGTAAAAACCAATTGCAATCGACCGTGTTTTTATACGTTGTCAGGAGATTATTTTTTAGAAAACTCATTTATAGAGTGTCGAATAACCAATAAACCATTATTAATAATATATTATTTATCCATTCTTAAGTAACATAACATAAAATGAAATTTCTCTTACGCACTCATACATTTACATTAACAAGATATAATATTCAAATTTTCTATACTGAAAATGCAATATGTTCACTTCTCGGAAAAAGAACAAAAGATATGTATTTGCACGCTTTGAAATGCTACATAATATTGTATTTTCAGTGAATAACTTTCGCTCATTTTATATCTAATTTTCGTACAAATGAGCTCACATAAAAATAATCCATTAGTTTATCCACTTTTTATTGTATAAATATACAATTTTTTTCTTAAATTAATTTTAATGTACTTTGAAGATTTTATGTTAGTTTTCTTAATTACTTTGGTACGTTGAATATTCTTCCGTAAACCATCAGTATAGAATTTTTGTGTGATTTTATTTGTTTGATTAATATATTCCATAGGTAAATTATTAATTTATCAGTTTTCAAAGTTTAACTAATTGAAATGTACCTATTATTCATTGATAGATTACAAAATCTAATAAAATCCACAGTTCAATATTTCTTTATATTATTAACATTTAAGCAAATAAGTGATTAAAATGGCATTGCTCTAAAACAGGGGCCACCAATCTTTTCTAATAAGTTAGCTACAATCAAAATTTATAGTCTCTGGTGATCGACACATATTTATTTAGATTTTTGGTGCATTGTTTATGTTTTCACGTTCAATCAAGATCAAGTCGGTGTGGGTAAAAATAGTATAATTACTCAGTAACTAAACCAATAATTATTTTGTATATATTAATTAACTATTTTGATGACCATTAAGAGTACAATATAACTGTCCACATTTTAGGTAAGGTTATGAACGCAATCGGCCGATATTGCTAAAATTAATACTTACAGCGATCGATCTTTAATCCTAAAATGGTCAACCGGTCCAATAATTAAACTACCAAAATTTATAATTTTTTTAATTTCATGCAAACATCACTTTAAACTTTTTTGCACTTTCCTCACTTTTCCTTCTTTCATTCAAAATACATAAAAACAAAACATTCCATCACATAAAATTGATCATACTCGTAAGTTAAACAACCGTAACTTTGATAACTTTAGAAATAAAACTGAGTTTAGATAAAATGTAGTGCTATGATTTATTTTTTATACATTTTTTATAAATCAATTCGATAAATTTAAATAAATAGTTAATTACTTATACTGAATTTATTCAATATCAATTTTATTATCAACACGTTTTTTATTAATAGATCTAATCATTCGAACAGTCTATTTTTATGATTGAATGAATTACAAATTATTTCAACTTCGTTGAATTCAAAAACTTCTAATACCTAGGGATGAATCATTTTCGACTAATAGACCACAGCCGAGAATATACTCAATATTACTAACAGTAGGTAGGTAACACATTTACGAAATTAAATAGACACAGCGAACTAGCGTTTCATCATCAAAAAGATACATTAGAATGAAAATTGTTTGATTGATTTAAACGTTCAGTTAGACTGAAATTATTACGAAAATCGTGTAATTTTATTGGTTTACTTAGAAACAAATCTAATATGACGTTGAACGATAATTTTATATACACGCATGTGTAGTTTGTCCCCACTTACAAGTTGTAGGCTGATCATTAGTTATTTTAGACCAAGAACTTCGTACAATATTGAATATGTGAAATCAATATTTAGAAACTTTTGTAATGTTTTATTATAAGGTATCATAAGGATGAGAATTACATAAATGTATAATTATTACTTGTTACATAAATTGTGACAAATATTATCAAAACAGCGAACGTTTTTTCAAGATAAAAATATAATCTTATAAACTTACGTTGAAATGTTTCTTTTGCACGTGTATTTTAATTTGCCCTTGTTTGCTTCATTAGGTCATACACGTGTAGATTTGGTATGTAACTCGATACGTTCGGTGAAAGAGGGTAACTTATTTCTTACTTACACGACATTAGAGGCTTTTATCTTGAAACAGCCCATTAAAATATTTCTTAAGAGCATTTTTTTTTTATTATTTTCAAAATGACAGTAAAAAGTAAATAGATTAATCTTCTTGTATAATATTACTAGTCAATAATAATAAAGGCTCCATTTTCCTCTTGAAAATGAAAGAAGTTAATCGAATAAAAATAAAATAATTTTTCATATACCCGTACCTCCCCCCGCAAAAAAAAAATCAACTTGACACTTTGTATTAGTTAGAAAACAATTTATTATGGCTTTTTTACATTTGTTGACGCATAAAAAGCGTTCATAAAAATAATTAAAAACGTGTAGGTATCGAGAACAAATCATACACAGTGAAGCAAACAACAAACACGTCGATTTTATTTCGTGTTTTATTAAATATTTAATATAAAATCTATGTTGACATTATTTAAAAGCATTGACTTTAAATTACTTTTTAAATTTTACACGGACAAACCTTCAACACGAATTGACTTTTTTAATAATATCAAAGCTACTACAAAGTATAGCCATGTTTATGAGAAGGTGGTTCTCCTCGGTTGCCCCGGGTAACAAACTTGAAGGGTGGAAGGGTGGTAGCAAGTTATATCAAAGCTTACTCAGTTGCAATTAAGCAACCATCATCAATGTTTGCAGCTTCGAAATGAGACAAAAGATGGAAAGTAAATACGGTCTTAGGAACAAAATTTTTAAGAAATGTCAACGATGGTGAAAGAAATGATTTAATTAATAATATTTCCTCATTAATACCTAACTGCGTTACATTACAATACATAAGTTATGAATATTATCTTAACGGTATTTAAAGTATGTAACAAATAACGAGATGAATTTCTATATATATATTTGGAATATCAAAACTATTTTTGATATTTAATTATTTTAAAACAAAAGGTAGGTATTTACTATTTATCAACATAAATAAAATAATTTGAGTAAATTAAATGTTTATTTGCAATTTAATATTCTTACGAAATATATTAATATATTTAGCCACAGCAGATATCTTCTAAGAATAATAATGATTAAGCACGTATTCATAAAAAAACTAGTTTTTATGCAATGAAATACGAGTAAAAAAAAATTGTATTCACATTCTTTTATACAGGTAAAAATAGTTTATTTGTATCTTAGGTATAAGTATAACTATTAATAACTTGTAAAAATACATTTATGTCTTCTTTTTATATTTTCTTAAGTATAAAATATAATATTTACTAACAGAGTAATCTTTAAATTTATTCTACAAATTGCGGATAAAATTTATTTTTAAAATATCATGATGTTTTAGTATTGAAATGTGTTAAAAATTCTAAGTTTTAGATTGTGAGTGAAGCAAAGGATCTATTGGTTTTCCACTGATGATTAATTCATTTTTTATTCTTTCAACTCTTCCGAGTAGTTAGAGTGGTCCAACAGTTTCATCAAGCATGTATGGATGCGAATATAGATCTTATATAGATCGTAAATAGATTAAAAATCACATGTAGATGGTACTTTTTAGGATTCATTTTTCACAACTCACAATAGTTTTTCCCAGGAGTATGGAAAAACTTCCAAAAATCCTGATAAAACGGTAAAATTTGTCATAAATGACAATTTTACTTAATCGATTTTAGTTATTTAGTCATTACTCGGAAATTATTGTTGCTAAAAACTTCACATTTTCAACATATATTAATGACATATTGATATATACTTAATGAAAATTTAAAAGGTTATGGTTATTTTTGGGCTAAAAGCAGAACTTTGAAAATACATTATTTTTTTAGTATATTTTAAGTAAAATATTTAATATTTAACATTTAACAAAAAGTTCTGAAAATGTAATACAACTTTATTCATATACTAAACTAACGAAATTAAAAATTGTGGTACAAGATTTTTTTTATAAACGTTCAAATAAATTATTACCTATACGATTTTTACGTAATAGAATTTTACATAAATTTTCAACTTGAAATGTTTATTAAAAAATAATAATTTCGTCTTATCATAATGAAACTTTGGTCATAGATAGAAAAAAATTTCTCTTCCGTTGAAAACTTGAAAGAGGTTTGATAGATAAAATAAAACTTACCTAAAATTAGACTAAAAGTAGTGAAATTTATAAATGGTATATATTTATACTGAAACTTAGCTCAGAATCTTTTAACTAAAGAAATGATCTATCGCTTCTTTAAAATTCAATACACATATCACCATTAGCTTGTCCGAGGAGCGAAGGATACCCTATGGTACGAAGTACGTACTTTATTTGTTAAAAAAGAATTACTACAAATAAATAGTTACTTTTTTCCATTTCTCCATGGTTTCATGGGATTATACGATTCCAGCCATCCAACAGTACTGTGCATAAATAATATTTTATAATTGTTATAAGTGTAGTATGTAAATGTTTAATGCCAGAAAATTGTATGCCTCTGCGACCCACAGGTTACAATATTCTTTACATGCACCCTAAGGATTACATGATTACATTTATGTGAAATATATAAAACACTATATTTGATCATAGTTAAATATTAATCCTAAAGTCACATGCAGTTGAATAATTGAATTTATATTTTTCCAATTATGGAATTTATCAATGTAAAATTTGAAGTAATTAAATCAATTTTTAACTCCCGCTTCAGTTTGTCGTTTGATTATATATTTTCTTACTTTTTTTCTTACTAAGTATTGACAAAACAAAAGTTTGATCGTTGATATCTATTAATTAAATCATGTTATTACTGTATGCATAATCGGAGAAAAAATAATCGTTCGGTGTTCTATTTCCAAAAGAAAGTTCTACAGAAAACAGATCTGTGTAATGAGTTTGGCAAATAACATTTTCAAATATTTTATGACATATAAATTTCCATTTTTTACAATATGGATTCATAATTTTAAGTAATATTGGATATATATTATCACATGTTATTAGTTACAATTTTCATCGTCACAGAAAAAATTGTTGCCAAATATTTGAATATCTGTACTTATGTATTTCATGAATAAATTAACTTGATCAATTAACTTAACAGTATAGGCCTATGAAATGTATACCTTAAAAAATGTGAAAAATATTCATTTCACATCATATTTACAATATTTTGACGATATAACATTATATGGTTTTAAAATTATAATATTTTTTACTCAAAGTCATTCATATTTTTCAACCTTTAATCTTTTTTATGATTTTTAATGAAAACATTTTTAATTTTAACTCTAAAATCTGTATTTTTAAACGATTTTCAGTTCAGGTCATGATATGATATGAACATGTGGCTTTTAATATTTTATCAAAACCAGAGCCAAACTTATGCATGTGTAGCGTTATAACCTACCTTATATGTACCTAACTTTTCACCTATGTATGATAAATTATTAAAAATTATACCTATCTACTTATGCTAAAATAAATCGTACATAGAAACGTCAATTAGTTTGGTCTAACAATCATCAAAATGTGGCAAAAAAATAATGTATTCCTAAATCATTTAAATATTATATTATACAAAAATGGTATTATGCTTTTTTTCATCCAAAACCTAATTATACAAGCCAGTAAAAAAATGTGTTATGTGTGTATGTGTGTGTGTGTGAAGGAATATATCATGATCCGTTCTGAATATTACTTACAATATCTCTAAAACTATAGAGTAAAAATATAAGTGAAAGAGAAAAAATTCTATTAATCGTATTTTTAAGCCGTTTCAACGTTAAAATTGTTTGATAATTTATCATTTTATTACAGGTTAGCTATTGGATTTCCAAATTGTAAGAATCGCCAGCAATGGTTGGTGTACCATTACCGTGGTTCAGGCGACCGTTTGGTGTTGTATCCGAATGGAAAACTCAGACATTACGTGCTTAAACACCAGCACGCCAGTGAAGAACAGCAACAAAAAGATTTTATTGTCGAGCACGAACGATCTTTTGACTATGAACAAGGATTTTACTGTTTAGATAAAGTAATCGTCATGAGCCATATTATTTACTTAAAAAAAAAAAATAAAACTAATGTTTACTAATAAAACTAACATTTTACTTCAATTTACTTATTTCATTTCAATTCAAATGTATTTTTTGCTTCTGAAATGTAGGTTATTGACATCGCCCGTCCAGGCTTGGATGCACAAGTGGCGGTTATATGTACACCGCAGATACCATCACCCTGGACAGACACGGATTATGTTATGCGCAGAGTCGTGAACCCAGCTTGCCATGCCGTTGCAGTGGCTTGTTTATTACTCGTGGCCATTATTCATTTCGTTTTACCGCAACTCAGAGACTTAATTGGAAATATGGTCACTACATTAGCCGGCTGTATGATCGTGACTCGGATTGCCCACATTGTGCGCATATTTGTCGAGTACAACGGCCCCCTCAGCTATTTAACTGCTGGTATGTCTGAAAACGCATTTCTGTGTATTTTCTATTAACACGATTGGGTGTGCAAAAATTATGAATTTTCCGAATGAGATACAAACAATTAATTTGCGAATGTAAGTTCTAGTATGGCAATGAGCAATAAAACCAATTTTGTGACCAAGTTAAAAGAAGATGGATAAAAACGAATAATTCATTTGTGCCCTCTAAACAAATAATATGATATTTCCGTTTTGATATTTTCAACATAACACATCAAAAACCTTTTTCCTTTGTTTCCATTGTCACCGCTGGATATACTTTGATATACGTTTAGCTCTAAGTTTCGCTACTAATTGTGCTTCTAAAAATGTATTATATTAATCATTTCGATGTATGTATGTGTTGTAAGCCTCAAAACTTGACCAATTTATTTTAAATAAATCCATTCAATTATATGATTTTTTTTAAAGTTTTCCAGTGAATAATTTATCAGGATCCGAGATCGCAAACTCATGGTTAAACCAAAATTATTCAAAACAATAGTTTTATAATCTCTTCACTTAACTCATTTTATTAAATTATTTATATCCTTGGCATAGACATACAAAAAAAATCAGATAAACTCATACGTCTATCAAAAATATTACGAAAAAATAACCGTTTTTGAAATTATGGTTCGACGACCTCATCTTTAATTGTTTATAACTGTTAAAAATATAAAGTGTCGCAATTCTATTTTATGTTAATATCATATCATAGAATCAAATAATTTTAATACTTACGTATATACAATATACATTCGAGTAGATAATTAAAGTATATTAAAATAATTAGTTTTTATTGGATGTTAAATTAATGAAAGTACTGTCATCTTTCAATAAAAGTATAATAAAATTAAAAATTATTAAAAAAAAAAAAAAAATGGTCAGAGTGTAATTTCATTTTACAACTTAAGGAAGACTATACTTAACTCTTTATGCTTTTTTTTAATTCAAATTGTATATGTTTTCTCGTTTTCGTCTTAGATGCATTTTTATACATTTCCACACTGGGCTCGTTCTTCTGGCTCAACGCGATGGGCTATTACATTTGGCGTACATTCAAATCGCGAAATGTATTTCTGCGTATTACCGACGGCCGCAAATATTGTTATTATTCTCTATACGTGTGGGGCTGCACATTGATTATGGGAGGTATGGCGCTTTTCGCTCATCTCATATTGGACGCACGTGACAACAACATCAATAAAAATTATTCATCACACTCGCCAGCAACACATATAGAAGGAGCCATAGGTAAATCGAAATTACTCAAAAGTCATTGTCGTGTGTAGAAATCATTACCGAGTGATTCGCGGAGGACAATGCGCGGCTTTTCGAACACCTTGTTATGAAATTTAGTTATGAAATCACAAGCGTTTTAAAAGTAAATCGTTTTTCTAGGTTGGCTCGGAATCGCCGTCATATTCGTTCCCGTCATCTGTACAATTCTAGTCAATTTGTTTTTTTACTCTTCCACAAAAACAGTGATAAAACGTATGTCGACGTATGGTCAAATACACCACAAAATGAAGTATAGGTAAGTCAACGAACGTTCTCTGAATATTCAAAAATAATCTAGACTCGTTGAAATTATTATTTTCTCATAAAAATTTTAATAATATTCACCACCGGGTACTTTATAAGTACTTGACGAGCGTAGGTACTCCAGAGGACGTTAAACTGATATGAACCGTAACACTCTAATAAAAAATCAATACAGCAAATTTCTGTTTTTTACGGTATTTCAATTTTGAAGTACTTATTAATAAATAATGAAAAATATTATTATTAGAAAATTTTCATTCATCTCTCTTAAAAGTTAAAACAATTTAAAACATAGTCGATGATTTGAGTCACAGGTTAGATAACAGGTTGAATACCTATTGTAATATTAAAACTAACAACATAAAATCGGTTACAGCTGAACGCGGACCCGCTTTGTTTTTATTACATGTCTTAACTCATGCAAGTGTAACGTCCTCTTTAAAGCAACTGTTTTAAAATTTATATAACTGAAAATTCAGTAAACACTTAAATTAATTTTTCTTTGAAAAAAAAATCATGATGAAATATTTGATTACTCTAAACGTCCATTATAAGTACTTCATTTCGATTAGTACAGTACCTACCAAAAAAAAAAAAAAATAACAATAAATAAATAAAAATAAAAAATAATGAGTTATTAATAATCTATTAAAAGTTTTTCCCTTTTAGTTCGATACTTTAATTCTTTAACAGTATTTATTTTAATAAAGTCGCTACTAAACATTTAAATTAAAAAGTTTAATAGAAAGTTTATCAGAAAGTTCTGTATATTATACGAAATAAAATTAATTCATTTACTCGATTTTTGAACGTAGTATGATATCACGCGAATATTGTTTTTTTTTTTTTTTTTACAGTTTTATGATGTTTTCAAAACTATTTGCAATCATGATAATCGATCTGATGCTGTTCTTTCTTTCGTGGACTCAACATGACGCGATTTTCTACGTGCACATAGTCTTCAATCCTATTCAAGCGGCGCTCGTGCTCTACGTTACGGTCATACAACCGAAACGAGTTAAATTTTTACTGCGGAAAGCGTGTTGTTATGAACGGTGTATATTGCCGTGTTGCCGTCCAAAAGAGACGGACATCCAAGCTGGTACCGAATGGGGAGAAGAAATGTTGGCGTTCAATACTGCTGATTATTAATAATATGTATTTTTAATTTTTTTTTTTTTTTTTTTTATTTATTTGTTAAGAAAAATACTTAATTGAACATACATGTGTTTATTTTCTCTACATCGTGGAATCAAATTAAAAGATTTTCTATGAAGTACTATTTTTTATACTTGTACGAATTGCCATTAATAAATGAATAATTTACAAATCTGTTTTATTATTAATTACCGCAATAACATAAGTTAAGTCACTAATTGCGTGTGTACCTACCATTGATTATAGAATAGATATTCTATTCTATAATCAATGGTACCTACTTAATAAAAAAATACTAACTAACCTAATATTTTGTGACACTCGAATTACCTACTGAAATCCAGTATGCACGTTATAATTATATTTTAATTAATGTGGCGCAAACATTAATCACCACAATGATGGTCGAGCTCTGTAGAGTTATCTTGTTAACATACTATAATAAATGTAAGAAAAACCTGTACTCTCTTGTGTATAGAATTATTGTATGTTGATTTTGGATCGTATATCATTTTACTGAAATTGCTGAAATTTTACTGAATTGGCCCTAAAGACAAATTATGTTTGCCTAATTTATCGTGTGATAGAAACGCCAGTAGATAGTGAATAAATAATAATTCGGATGTTTGTCGTCGGGAACACGATTACAATATTTTAACAGTGAAGAGGTATAAAAAAAAATGGGTTATTAGTACATTGATTATTCGGGTGGCAGTTCGATCTTAGTTTTTTGTCCCACTGTCTTCAGAAATGATAAATTACTGAGTGGATGGTTTACTAAAGTTGAGTTAAGATCAAGCTGTTAGTTTTTTTTTTTTTTTTTGTTTTTTTTTTTTTTGTTTTTAACGTATTGTTAAGTTTCAACCTTCTATAACAGTATTATGATTGATTGAAATTTTAAGTTTCTATAACCTTTACTTTTGATGTGACGATCAAATAATTAAAATCGAATAAAATCATTAAATAAACAATAAACAGCTATTTTACAGTACATTTTACTGCTTCAGTGGCGTTCAAAGGATTTTTTGTTTGGGGGGGGGGTATTAAAATGTATTGTCTATATCTATACACCGATCGTTATCGAAACAAATTGAAATGATAACGATTCACATAATTACTTATTGATTAAAATGTATTGTTTATACAAAATACTTAAATATCAGTTTACTGTAACAATGCCTCTGTCAGTACTTATATTTTGGACTAAAAATAATGCCATGGCGGGATCTCACCCCCGCGAGAACGCCATGTACTGCTCATATTAATTTTTTGAGATATGATTAAATCCAGAAAAGATAATAGTAAGTTAAGTTATAATTCTATGAAAACTTTAACTGGTACATACTGAAACTAGAACCACTCTAATTTATCATACGTTTTTAATACCTTAAAATAAATATTTTGTGTATTTCACTCACATTATGAGACATTTATAAGAAGTCTCACAAATATTTAAATCATCACTCTTACTACATATTTTTCCTACAAATCAACACTGACTCTGGATCTTTATTTGCCATTTATGAGCTTCAAAAAAATATACTTGTTAAATAGATAAATAACTCAAGTGTTTAAAACTAAATTCTTATGTACTAAATATTTTTCAAAGATACTAACAGTAGAGTCTCGATAATCCGAACGAGATAGAGGAAAGGGGTCGTTTGTATTACCGAATTGTTCAGATTATCTATGACAAAAAATATCTTCTTGTAATTTCAATTTTATTTTATAATTTTTTTAAATTATATTTTTATATTACATATATGTGTTAATCCATTGGAATTTGTAATTAAAAAAGACAATAAATGCAAAGAATTATTATAATGATTTAATTGTGTAACAGCCAGTTAATACATTTATTACATATTATGAATCTTATCGCTTAAAATATTGATTTATTTACTTTTGAACTCTAGTTCCTATATGTTGATTAAATGCCTTGTCTCCCAAATGTCTAAGCAAAATACGTACATATGTATTGATATGGTGATGTAATAAGTCTCGAGCCCGTTCGGATTATCACGTGTTTCGGATTAGCCTATGTTTGAATTAACTAGATCATACTGTATTTGTATTCAGAAATATAAATCAAAGTGAGTAAATAATGAAGTGGGTATACCAAGTATTCATCAATAAATGGTTACAACCTTGTTTATAAATTCATTAAAATTTAGTTGGATATAATTATACTAAAAAATATAATGAAATAGAATTGATTAACATCTAGAATACACAAATATAATGATACTCTCTTGTTTGATGATTTCTAACAGTCAAGAATTAATTTGTTTGTAAACAAAATTGTGATTTTTATTAATGCATGTAGGCATAGTTTAGTTTCATATTTTTACTATAAAAATCTAAAAAACCTAGGTACAATCAATTATTTTACATAGTAACTTGACGTCTTCTATACAATTTTTAAGATTTATTATTCTAGTGAAAAAAATATTTCATTTCTTTAAATTTATATGACAAATTTTACTAGTATAATACATGAAAAAAACAATTTTAATATAAATTTGACATAAATGTATCGTTTGTCCACTTAATGTCATTTTGTTTCATTTAACTCATAGATATATAAGTAGAACTGAATATTTTATAATGATTAATTGTTTGTATAATTTTTTTGACCCCATCTCAATTAAATCAATGGTATAATTTATTTGGATTCACATCATTGTATAAAATATTAATGAAAACTTTATTTTTTAATGGATACATATATTAATAAAAATAAAAATTTAATAATTGATTCGCTATAAATTTATACTCAAAATACAATATAAAAATATAGGAATAGAAAGTTAATCACAACCATTATACAAAATATAAGATTTCTTTATTCTCCATCAGATTCTGGAAATATATCATTTTCTTCTTCACTATTATCATCGAATTCATCAAAATTTAATACATTTGACTCTCGATACCTTTTACGGTCAAAGTGTATGTTCGGTTTTATCTTTGATTTTTCTAAATTCATCATCTAAAAAAAAAAAACAAAACATTTGTAAATAAAATATAGAGTCACTTATGTAACCAAATATTTTACCTTTAATTTATTTTCGTGTAAACACTGTAATGTAACAGATTCCTTAAGACTTAATTCCGTAACTTTAACTGTACTATGTTTATTAGGTTTAGCTGGTTTATTCAGTAGTAATTGTCGTTTATCGATTGGAATATTAGTATCGATTCGTCCACATAAATTCTTTGCATAACGATCTATGTTCTCAGGAAAATCTGTAGACTCGTAGCTTTTTTGTCTATCGTTTAATACTGGTTCTTCTTCAATTAAATCTGAAGGTTTGATCAATGGTTCTTCTGGTTTCTCTCTGAAAAATCTCATTACAACAAACACATTTCAACAGATGTAGTAAAAAAAACTGCATACTTGATAATGATCTTATCCATATTGACTCCCGAATGCGAAGCAAACATTTTCAAAACATTTTCATCATCATCTTCAACATTGGACTGACTTTTCTTTTTAGTCGTATTATATGGAATATGTTTACCAGTCCATTCAAGAGTATCTAACTGATCTTTTCCAATGTTCATCGAAGACATAACTTTGCACAATGTTTCATGTTCACGACAAAGATTCAACTGTTCTTCTATTTGAGCACAGAAATTTTTAATTTTCTCACCTTTGTCAGGTAATCCATTGATAAACTTTCTAAATAAATATTGTCATTAGAAATAATGTTGTCAGTCAATGATACTGCGCTAAATTAAAATACTTGTTACTCAGGATTGCGTTTTGTCGCCGCAACAGTTCCTGTAGCTCTACGAAACTTTTAGATTTCAGATTGACTTTATTATCACTGTGAGTTTTTGTTTTTGTCATGAACATAATGCTCGTTGGACGTAAACACTGGAAACCATAAAGAAGTAAAAAGTAAGAATATTTTAAGTTTTACATAGCCAAAAAACGTTTGTTTACGACTGATACATATTATTTATTTCACTGGTTTGCGACCATATCAGTAATGATAAGCGACCATAACAACTGATAATGCGACAGTGTGCCATTAAAAATTAAAAAATTATATACACAACATTGTGTAGATGGCTACGAATTCGGAAATTCGAATTTTGTTTTCAGTAGAATTTCAAAAGAAAATGTTGATAACAAAACAATATAATATGGTTGCTACATGAGTACATGACAAAATAGAATTTGTTGATTTTCCATTTTGTTATACGGTCGCTAATTGTTGTACATTACGTCCAACAAATAGTGTGGTTGAATGTTTTGTATGATCATAATTCATAATACTTATAACTTTTTACGCTGCATTTTATTGGATTTAAACTAAGTGATCTACTTAACTTCCGATTTTTAGAACATTTTCAACACTACCTTCTTTTTTCATTACTTTAAACATAAATAAACGCATTCAATATTCTGATCTTTTAATTTTTTAAGATGATTACAATGTTATCTACACGAAGACATCCTATTCCGCGGTCTTGAAATATCTAAAATCGAGCAAAACTAATTCATTTCAGAATTACATTATTTTGTCATATTGGTTGGTTTGCCAAAACTACTTTTAATGTCCGGTAATAATCAGAAATTATAATTTATGGTAAAATGGTGAACTCATTAAATTAAATTCAATAATTATATAAGTCATAGACAAAATGTAATCCGCCTCCAATTATCATTAAATTGATAACCTATTATCAAAATAAATTGACATTATCAACAAAAACTTAGAATCATAATAAATTAATAAAGATTAGCCAATAGGCACGGTTTGTATGACGAATAACAAATTTATTGTTAAATCAATTTTTCTATTGTTTTATGTTTTTTATGTGTTTTATTAATCGTATGTGACTTCGTTTTATTATTTTAATATATTTAATATTGTAAAATGTTATTGTGACTTAATAGTTGAGCTTTAAACGCCTTATAAGAGCCTCGTACCATTAATTATGTGGAATATATTTACAAGAGATTCATCAAAAGACTTTCCATTTGAAGTCACTGAATGTCCAAATTATAAGTTTAGTGAAAAGAGTCTATGGAAATTGAACAAAGGAAGGAAAAAGGTAATGAAGTGTAAATATTTTCAAATGTACCTTTTATTAATAAGTTAAACATTTTTTTTTCTCCAATTTCTTTATAATATAGATCCGTTTATATCACCTTAATTTAAATTTTATAGAAGTCCTGCCTAACTATTTTCTATGCCCAGTTAATATTTCATTTAATGAACAAAAGATGTACATATTTATATGTTATGTAATATTATAAGTTTGAAAATTGTCTTAATAAATTAAACTATAGGTGTTAATAAAAAATGACTATTATTATTGTTTTTAATAACTTCAATTAGTAGTTCTAGTTATGTCTAGTTGAATAATCTTTACATAGTTTTTCAAAGTAGGTTATCAGATACAGAATATTTATCATCAAATGTAGTAAATCATTTGACTTGCATTTTTATGTAAAAAAAGATTTTAATGGAATATAAACCTTTTAATAATAGTTTAACATGAGTTAGATTTTAAAACATATTCTATGAATATAATAACTTTACCCAAAGACCTAGTATTTTTTTTTTATGTTAAATAAAAAAAAAACATATTTGTAATTTATTTATTTTTTTTTTGTGTTGAAATTTTTTGGTGAGAAATGAAATTCTAATCACCTCAAACTATTTATCCAATTTTACCATAAGTAGGTTTTTTATTTGGACTTATATGGATATCATCAATGAATATTATTAACCTATATAGCCATATTTAGAAGGACTTTTGTCATAAATAATTGTTTTAATATTACTGTACATCTACCTACGGGTTTTTTAAATTGAATTACTTTCTCAATATTTCATAAAGTATTATTAAAAAATTGATAATAGTGGTAGATGTTCATAATTGAATAATTTGTCAAAAATTATTCGATTTGTAAATGTATTCATTTTCTCTTTTTAAATGATTCAAATAATTATATTTACACCTTTTGATTTATTCATATTAAAATATTTAAATTTATACTAATTATTTATTATAATTAGTTGTAATTATTATTGTTTTATTATGCTTGTAAACAGTGGCCGCTGATGGATTCAAAAGTGTTGGGCACAAACATTTTACCCCAATAACATCATCATAATAATCTACCTCATATTCTTGATGCTTTTAAATTGTATTTATTTCACTGATAAAATGAATAGTGTATTCCATACAAACAATTTATGATGTGAGCTTATGCCCTATAAACAGCTACTGAAACAAGATATTGATTTAAATACAAATTTTAATAAAACACAATTTTTTTCAATGAGTTTACTTACATATTTTTTCATCTCATCTTATTAAAAACATAAAACTTGATTGACGAAAATGTTTGAATAGTTTTTGAAACCATTAAATTTGTACCTATTTTATTTTTTCAGAATACCGTACAAGATGTATCCATTTTTGAATTCTTAATTAACGACGACATTCCTGGTGGAGAAACCCGTTCATCCCTTGCTAAATGTGCTGTGAAACATTTAAAAACTCTAAAACATCCTAATGTTCTCACCTTTTTAGACAGTTCTGAGGTAAAGCTAAATACATTAAATGATAATTTATATAATTAAATATATATACAATATACATGTGTAAATAATTTGGTATTACATTAACTCTACAGGTTAAAACAACTATATATTTATCAACCGAATACATTGAACCACTTCATTCTTTTTTGTCATGTCAAGATGATCTTCTTACTAAAGTTATGAAACAGTACATTGCTTGGGGACTATTCAATATTATAGTATGTATATATTTTAATCTATTATCAATATCTTCAAGAATAGTATTATTTTTTTAAATTTTGTTTGAATACTAAATATTCTAGGAAGGATTGAAATTTTTAAATATTGAAGCAAAACTTTGCCATAATAAAGTATGCATTTGGTCAGTGTTTGTTAATAAAGCTGGACAGTGGAAATTAGGTGAACTAGACTGTATGAATCCCGTTGACAACTCTCCTCCACCTTATGTTAGTGAACTATATCGTGCTCCTGGTCATCAAAAATCACTATTGTAAGAAGACATTAATTTTTCATTAAACATTTTAATGAAAAATCTATACATTTTTATAGCTCCATTGATGTCTATGGACTCGGTATACTTATATGGGAAATTTTCAATGGACCATTAGGTCACCAATCAGCATTGAAGGATGTGAAAAAGGTAAATATTCTAAAGATTAAATGTTGGTATGGAGATAAAAAATCTGTATTTAATATCTTCAATTTAATAGATTCCTAAAGAAATTTTGAAAGTTTATCCAAAACTGACTGCTACTGATCCTATGAGTCGTCCATCTTATGATAGTATTATTTCTATATTACAAGAACAAAGATATTTTGGTAATGATTTGGAAAAAACTATGACCTCTCTCAGTCAATATCATTTGCTTGATGACATGCAACGGACTAGTTTTCTAGAAAAATTACCTAGCCTACTCGAAACATTTCCCAAAAATATAGCACAGTACAATGTATTACCACGTCTTCTTGAAATGTTTAATTATGTCAAAGAACAAAAAGTGATATTTACATCAATGATTAAGGTAATTATACATATTGTTTTATGAAATAAAAATATTTATTCACTCTTCATTGAGTTAAAAAATTTTGTTTTATTAGTTAAGCATCATGTTAGACGATCAGGAATTTGAAGAAAAAATTATACCTTGCATCACTAAATTATATGAATCTAATGATCGAGCCACAAGATTATTATTACTAAATCACATAGATCTTTATGCAAGTATGTTTGTAGTGTTTATATAGTTGTTGGTATATATTAAATATGTTCTACATATTATTATACATTAATATAAATAATGTATAAACTATATAATAGAGTACTCAAAATAATTTTTATCACTACACTATAAATAATTCAATATTGCAGATCGTTTAAAACCAGATTTTTTGAACTTGACCATATTTCCATTATTAGTAAGTGGTTTGGCTGATGCTAGCCCCACCATAAGAGAATTGACTGTTAGAGTAAGTTACTCATTCAATAATCAAATGTAATAGTTTTTAATTTTGATTTGTTTTTCTAGAGTATGGTTAATATCAGTTCTAATTTAAACTATAATAACTTAAATGTGGAATTGATGCGACATTTTGCTCGCTTACAAATGAAAGATGATCAGGTATAATTAGTGAAATTTTTAAAATTATTAAATAATTCATAATATTTTAAAATACAGGGTAGTATAAGAACCAACACCACTGTATGTTTGGGTAAAATAGCTCAATATTTAGATCCAAAAAATAGGAGTAAAATATTATCTTCAGCATTTGGGCGTGCGCTTAAAGATCCATTTCCACCATCTAGGATGGCAGGTTGTTCTACACTAAATTCGGTACTTGACTTTAGATACAAATTAATATTTTAATATGTTTAATAGGTGTGTCAGCGTTTTCAGCTACTCAACAGTATTATCCGTTAATAGAAGTATCAACTCGAGTTTTGCCAGCTTTATGCCAAGTGACTCTAGATCCTGAAAAAAGTGTACGTGATATAACTTTCCAAACAATTAAAGGTTTTTTGGGTAAACTTGAAAATGTATCTGAAGATGAAAGACTTAAAGAAAAAATGGGTATACATTTTTTTGGTTTCTCATATCAAATTATACATAAATTTGAATAACTAGAATAAGTTGATTTTATTTTGAAGAAGAAGAAGTCATCAACACTACAAATCCTACAATACCTACATGGGCAGGGTGGGCTGTCAGTAGTGTTACATCCAAATTTTATTCATCCAAGAACACTCAAAAAGATGATAAATCAAATGATTTATCAAAAAGTTAGTATTTTCATCTAATATTTATAATGAAGTATTTATTTTGGCTTTTAGATATATTATGGATTCAAAATGTGCTACTTTGAATCACCTCTTAATTATAATATTTAATTCTTTTTTAGATAATACTATCAATTCAAATTCTAACTATGGTCAAATGCAGAGTAATTTACCCATAGCCAATGAAAATGTTTTGAAAAATATATCCGAAGAGAAACAAATAGACAATATAAATATATTACAGGTTTTTATCTTGATTTTTAAAATATTTTGTTGCTATAAAGACAGTTAATGTCTTACAAATATCTGGTGGCTAATTTATTATAATAGTTAATTCACTATAAACACTATACTGCATCTATTCAATTTAATTTGATTTTTTATTGAATTAAACTGTAAATTTTTAGGATACTCAAAATCATAAGAATTCCATAGAAGAATCTACTTTGTCCAATGATTGGGATGATGTTTCTGGATGGAATGATTGGGAGAGCATTGGTGTTAACTCTCCGGTAAAATGTTATTTTAATATTATGTGTTTTTTTCATTCTAGTTAAATATTAAACATTTCAAAATTTAAATTGTTATGTTTTAGAACTCGGATAAAGAAAAGTCTGATTTTGGATGGGAAGATCAAGAACCCATTGTACTTGATACATGTGAAATTACTAAAAGTTAGTATTCATAAATATTCATCATAAGATATCAATTAAAATTTCATTTTAATAAAATATGTCAATAGAATCAAATGTTGATGATGCAAAAGAAGAAATGCGCAGAAGAAGAGAAGAGAGAAAGCAAGAAAGAATGAAACAATTAGAGTCAAAACGTAACACTAAACAAACTTTAAAATTAGGAGGAAAAAGATTATAAACCTGTTAAGTTCAAATCTATCTGGTTTAATTATGATTTTAAATTGTGTTCTAAAAAAATGAATACAAACTATAATAATCAGTAAACTTTTGTAAGTTTTTAATTTTGTAAATTAATAAATACTTATCATATTATAATTTTTTAATTTATAACTGACAGATGTTTTATTGTACTTACTTTCATTAAACATTGTAATTCTTTTAAAAATAATTATTGAATTTCATATAATTTAATAAATTTCAACCTACAAAATACTAAATTAGCCAATAATCTGTTGGTATATCCATCAACAAGCAACTACAATTCAATAAAAAAAAAAAAAATTGGTTCTGCAATTCTTAAATTCAGTTAAAATAGTTTTTTTAAATATACTCAATAAAGAAATTGATAGTAATTACCTTTAAATAATTAAATATTATGAGAAGGAAAGATGTAGTTACAATGCTATGAATCTTCTTTTTAAAACTATGTAAATTCTCTCAACAAATTTGATATGCTATGTGATATGAGATTTTTGTTTACAAGGTAAATTATCTTTTTAGTTATAAAAGTGTAAGATGTACTAAATAACACTAAGAAAGTTTTTAAACTGAAACACATTTTAATTTTAGAGAAATTTTTTTTATAAATACTGCAATTATTTAAAACATGTGAATATGTATTTTACTTTTATGATTTAGTAATATGAAAAAGTATTATTAATTATTATTATATTTACTAGAAAAGGATTGTTTTTACACTCAAGCTACAATAATTATTCTTTTAGTAGCATTCAAAATATAAATTGATCATCTTTAATATATCAAAAATGTTTTTCAATATTTTCACAAAATTTTTTAAGTCACTGAAATTGTTCATATTATTGACAAAGCGTTTCTACAACTTTTTTCCCACTTGTACCCTTTTTTGGATTAAATTAAACCGAGATGCCATATTGTTTATCCAAAGATGAACACAAATAAAAATTATTAATAATGCTTATTAACAATTTTAATTATGTAGTATCAAATGCCAATCCAGAGAAGTTGTCCCTTCAATGTTTTCCTAATCACATGGTCAGAAACAGAATATACAATACAAATTGTTTTTATAGGATTCAAATTAACATTGACAAAATATAAGTTTAATAATAAAATGTAAGTGTTTACAGTGCCATTGGGACATAGTCTGGTAACCGCTGATTTACACTATACACTCGACAGTGTTGTTCAGCTATCTTAAACTAGCGATACATAGATACAAATAATAATTGTTGTAGCTAACAATTAGGTAAATACAATTTTCATAAGCAATTAATATAAATACAAGATGAATTGTACCCATATCTCTGTGGAAAACCAACAATGATGCCACATTACCACGGTGATTTTGAAGTTTTGATATGTTCTTTTGAAATCATTTTTAGTAAAACTCTCGCCGTGCAAAGATGTGATCGTTCGATTAGTATCTTTCATTTGAATAGGAATCATTTATAAGTAGGTTCTACATTATCAAAAAAGTGGACAAAAAGTGACGCTTCAGAGAGATATTTCAACAATACCTAGGACTCTCGTCACATTTTTTGTTCTATACCATGAAGTGTTCAGGCGTTATGTAATAAAGTGACTGTCTAATCATAATACACATTCGTAGAACTTTCATTCATTAATACAATTTTTGAGAACTCATCTTTTCACATTTCAACTTCAATCATCGTTTATGAATACAGAATCCTAAATTGTTAATAAATTAAGAAGAGGTAATTTCATGTCGCCACTGTTCACTGGTCATATATTCTCATAGACTGCACATAATAATAATTATCGAAGCCTTTTGGACAGTATTGTACATTTGTACACGATTTATTGTTTACGACAATTATGATTCAGTTTATAAGTAAAATATGGTATGATTCCTATGAATAAATTTATATTATAACTGAACGTAGATATTAACGCGTGATTACAAATTAAAAAACGATCCTGATTCACGGGAACGGAGTTTTTATAAGTTTAAAACGAAATAAATAAATAATATTATTATATTAAAATATTGATTATACCGTTAATCAGGTTCGCAGTGTTCGCACTCGTGAGTCGTGAATCGTATTAAATATAAATCGTAATTTATATTTTATATATATAAATGAAATTTCATCTATTCTGTGGTGATACCGCACCGAGTGCACAGAACAATATTTCTATATCATGCGAAGCGGGTACAGGGCTCCCAAGGTTATTAGATTATATATAATCTAATAACCTTGCAGGGCACCAGCTGGCGTTTTATCAGTCGATTTTCTTCCATGGCCTCGAGTTTCGTCTCCATGGTTCCAACGAATGCACTCGCATTATCGCATTGGTGGCAACGTGTATACTTTCCGGCTGCTTTCGAAACACGTAAACACTACGCTGTCCGTGCGACACCATTACTCCAACTCATAACACTACTTTCATACTGCAGGCCGGTGTTCGTGGCTCATTCCTTTACACGTCGTCGTCCGTCCGTCGATTTCCGTTTTCCAGTCAACGTGAAGATCGAATTTCCGTGAAAAATGGTAAGATTTTTACGAATTTCTCCGTCTCCCCGTCTTTTCGGAGAACAAAACATTACGAGCATTATTAATTGCTTAACGTTTTCGTCGGCGTCGGTGCTTACCCGTTGGACGTCTTTTGACGTGCCCCTTTATTATTCTGAGACGACTTTTTTGAAAGGCATTCGTGTCGTAAAGGATATTATCGTACGCGTACTAAGATAGCTTTTGTCTATCTGTGGACCCAAACTATTGTAATTATTATTTTACTTCGTCGTTATTTCGGTATTTTCGCCTTTCGTGGTTACTCGCCAGGCGTGCATCCATCGTGCTCTGTTCGTTTAGACGTGGAGACGTGACGGTAATATTATTATTTGATCTCTCATTGTTGTTTTCTCAACACGGTGTTTCCCCGACTTACAATTGAATACACCATGACTATAGGTCGCGGGGCACCTAATTCTGTTAGAATCAATATGTTTTCTTTCAAACACTGTCTAAATCAATTTGATTGAATGAGTATCTACTGTTATAAGTACTACATATAATATTTACCCATTATAAATTTAACTAAATTGCATATTTTTTTCTGAAAGACAAATTGAGTTTAATTAGGTTATATGATTAAGTTAAGCCTACCAGCCTAGCCTACCTATATCTAATACAATTACTAAAAATATTAAAATTAGTCAATTAAAAATTATGATAGAGTACTCAGTAAATAGATAGACTTTTTAATTTTGAACATTTATAAATTAAACAAATGTTAACTTAATCTAACATTGAGCATATATTTGAATCAACTGATAAATAAATATATTAAAAGTTAAGAATTTTTCCAAACGAGATTTAAATTATTTGAGACTTAAAATCTTCAATTTATTTAAAAAGACCTAATTAGTTCTTAGATTCCTGAATATTAGACAACCATACGTATTCAAGATAAAATATATTATTTCTAACTAATACACTATATTTCTGTATTTTTCATTCAATATTGAAATTAATATATTTAATTTTGTACTTTATCTTTATATTTTAATAATATTACTGTATATCTTAATATTTAAATCTTGTTAAACTATCATTATCAAACTACCTAATCTTTCTTTTTTATCAAATTAAAAGTATAGAACCAATATACTTGTGATTTATTATTTGATAAAAGGGACAATAGCTAAAATTCTTAAAAAACTTAGTTTTAAATCCAAAATAAAATAAATAGTATTTACTTTCTATTGACCTTAAATATTGCCTATTTATACTTAACAATAAAACATTTTATTCAAGTGTTCAATTTAATTTTTCTTATACATTATTGTAAACATCTATTTATTATATTTATTTAGCCTGTAAATCCAAGTGCAATGCAATCGGCAAACAGTGGTCCGAGGTCTCCATCTAAGCCTGGTGCTTCTAGAACTGCTGGAAACGTTCTAAGACAAAGGTAATTTTGATTCTTGTTTTCAGTTCTATTTAACAATAATATTATGACGTGTACAATATATTGTCATTTATATTTTATAAGATTATTCTTTATCTATTATAAATTATAAATTTTAAAAATAGATTATATTTTAGTGAAATGCTTAAATAATATTTCTCATTTTAATCATGATTAATAACCAAATATTTTCATGACTAATTAAAAACTATTAATATATTTAATATGATCAAAATAATTCATACTATATTTATTCCATTTATTACTTCTGGTCTTTTACATTGATTACCATTTGTTTTTAAAAATATAAATATAATACATTTACTGTTTGAATTATGCTTCATTGATGATAGGAACCAATTTTTATGTAACTTCCATTTTTGATATTAGGAACTCCGGTCGGTTTTTTAGTAATTAATACTTATGACATATTTATTTATACTGGCGACCTATAGTTAAAGTATACTTGAATATCTGATTCTAACCTAACCTTGAATAACTACAAAATGGATTTATGGATTCATCTCTCATCTATCATAATTTACAATTAATTTACTGTCCTTTTCTTCTTTTTTTGTTGGTTCTTGCTATAACCAGATTATATGTTTAATTTATCTAAGTTAGTTATTTTTTATATAGGTAGTACCAAATAATTTTACCACTTCTTAAATTGGGTAGGTATTATGTATGGGTTCTAAATATATATTGATTGCTGCTTCTCCAACCTTTTAGAAGGGCTATGTAATGATTTAATTCCGGCCTATTGATCTGGAACAGGTCCACACACAGAGAATAAAAAAACATAATATAAACTGAATCTTTTTTAATTAAAAAAAAAAAAAAACAAGTCCACATTTTGTAAAAATTCAACAAAATATAAATATAAGTCACATAATGTTGTTTTATTTTTATTTTTGTCCAAACCAAATTTGTTTTTATAATTTAAATTACTTGCATCCCATAATCAGGGCGGTACGTGTAAAGTTCTAAAATATTTAAATTAGTTAAATAATTAATTAAAATAATATGTACAAAATGTACGTACTGCACAGTAAGCCTATTGATACTAAACGATAATAACAAAATGCATAAAAAAATGTAGAAACATCCTATCTATTCCCTGCATCTTATCAACTATCAAAATCCCAAAAACACTATTATATATATTGGATATTTTTTAAACATAGTCCATTCACGTTCGTCAATATTCACAAAAATAACATCTAAATTAAAACCTTTTAATGTTTATTGACACTGTTCAGAACATTTGTTCTTATAAATTCCATTTGTTTGTTGGAAAAACACAATTGTTTTAAAAATGTTTTGATTTTGTCAAAAAATCCTTAGTTTCTATTTTGATTTAATTTGTTTGTCTTAGTATGGACCCAGCATTAAGAAATCTATGAAAGCAACTTATTGTTATTATTTTCTCTCTGTTTTTTTATAATATTTGATATAATTGGATGTTTAGATTTCCAATTTTAATTTATATTTAATTAGTGTACTTACTGGAACAAATATAATTATGAGTAGATATTTTGTATGGTGTATCAGATTTTAACTTTGAATGTTCTTGAATATTGCTCGGAATTTTGTAGTAAAAATACAATACATTCTTATTTTTTTATTTTTAACAAATGTATTATTTTGGAATTTTCTAAAAATAACCGTTTGCAGTAAGTGGTTAGAATACTTTGATTATTATATATTTACTATTAATGTATTGTTTTTTTAAATGTCTTTTGACTTTGCATGTTGAACTTTATTACCCTAAAATAGTATGTTATAGTTCAATTATTTTATTCTATTTTTTAGAAAAACTGCTGCACCAACAACATCAGTAAGAAATCGTAATACAGGAACTAGCAGTGGTGGTATGTGGCGTTTTTACACAGATGACTCTCCGGGAATCAAAGTGTAAGAATTTATATTGATTTATTATTCATTAAAATTGTTCAAATTTTATAATGCATTTATCTCTTAACGCATAATACATTTGGGACCGGTTTCAATGTGTGATCTACCCAAGAAATATGAGAAAAAATCAAAATATTATTGAATACTTGATTTTTATTTTTCTTAAATTATATTTTAATAGTGCAACCCAAGATTTATGTGAATTATAACAATGTATCTTTTCTTTGAATAATTAAATTGGTGAGAATGTCTAAAGATCTATGTTTATAATTAAATATTGATTATCAATAGACCACAAGTTTCACCAACCACAATATCATAGATTATCGTTTGTCAATTGATCACACATTTACCCTGTTTTATAAGTTTTTTTAAGTAATGATATTATTAATAATAAACATTTTTCTATATTAAAATTTAATCATTTTTATTTGTGTTTTTCAGAGGTCCTGTGCCTGTGTTAGTGATGTCTTTGTTGTTCATCGCTTCAGTATTCATGTTACATATTTGGGGAAAATACAATAGAGCTTAATAATTTTATTTTATTTATTTTGTATATAATTTATCTTAAGATCATTCCCAATTTTTTATTGTTATAATTATTAAAGTATACATATTTTTTATTTACAATAGTTTAACATTATTGATTATACGAAATTAAAAATCATATAGTACATTTTTTCGAACAATTTGCAGTTCATGTTAACTAATGCATTTTTATGCAACCAAAATATATCAGTACATTGTTAAATTATTTGAATATTGTTTACAATGTATAAACAAAAGTATTTATGTATCATAATATAAAATTTGGTGAATTATAAATTTATATGAGTGTAATATATTCATGAGCCCTAATAATCTAATTGCAATCACTAAAACAGTTAAGTATAAATAATTCCACTAAGTATTTAACAAGATGAAATATCTAAAAATTGTACTTGACTAACCTGGGGCTCACATTTAAAATCCAACACTACAAACTTCATAACAGTCTGCTTATTATAAATATTATACAAATTCCCCAAAAAGCCTATCCGAACTTAGTGTATGCAAATCTGAGACAGCGTTAAACTGTCTGAAACTTGCACCGTTCAAGATTTTCAATCTCTGTCTCAGTCCTATGATATATAACAGACAAAACACTCTGCAAAAGTGTAAAAATTGATACAACTAATCAATTTACTAAAACAATTAATATAACATTTCACAACATATTATAGCACCATTTAAATATTCTCATTTATCCTAACTCACTCCCGGATAACCTCTATTTGTTCTTAAAAGATGCGTCTAGGTCTCATATACTATTAATGAACAAGTTTCGAAGAGTTCTGTTTATGGATTGCCTCATAAAGTTAAAATTTGTTATTATGTTATTGTGTACGAATTTAATTATATTGAAGATTTTCTAAAAGTTATTAACATTATGTATTGGATTTTTGTAACAAACCAGGGTCTCATCCATATCACACCTACACCACTAATGTATTGAAACTTCTTGAACGCTCAAAATTGTTTTGGAACATATCAATAGGAACTAATGTGTGATAATTTCTGTCTAGGAAATCTTGATAAACTTGATTTTATTTAATACTGATAAGATTTTTTTGGTATAAAAAAAAAAGCACTGGCTCCTAGGACTAAAAAAAGAAGTAGGCTACAATGATAATGTCATAGAGTGGCATTCCTTATGCAATAAATTTGTATAAATTTAGTGAATAATCAATATTTTAGGTTGTAAATATTCAAAAGGTTACATAATTGGATTGTGTCTAGAGTGAAATATTCTTTAGTCCCAAGACTTCCGTGTGTTTGCTCCATTTGTCGACATTGGTTTTTAATATTTGTAAATGTTATTTAACAACTTAGAATGTAGCTGTCACTGTCAATTTTTATTATATAAACAATCATATAGAGTTGCAATTATTCATTCAATATAGTTTTTCTTAATATTTGAACCAGTTCTTGATTAGATGACATCATATTTTCTAAAGCTGTCAGAATTGAATTTTTCTGTAAAAAATATATTCTAATTAGAGCTGCATTTGAACAATGATAAATTAATACCAAAGCATATACTATTATAGTCTGTCATTTCATTAATAGCTATTGATTTTCACTAAAAAATTCAGATATTTTTCAGTTTTTTTCCGTGGGTATAACTGAATTATTTATTTTAAATTTTTAATTCCAAATAGGTAAATGAGGACAATTTTTATGGTGTTACAATGAGATAAAACAATATAGAACTAAATATTAAAAGGAAAAAAAAATCAATTGATGTAAAATATAATGAAGGATTTACTAAAAGTAAATACTGTCAATTTAATTGATTTTTACTATCATGTTTTGAATGTTTGTTGTGTATCAAAATAAAAGTCACTTTAGTATATTGTTACAGACATCTGAAATCAATATTGACTATGTTTAATTATATTTGCTCTATCTATTTAGATTAGAGCCATATATATGGCTCTAAGAAAAAATGCAGGATAATTCCTTAAGTTGGAAGCTAACATTTTTTAAAGTTAGACTTCCTCTTAAGATGTATTTATATATTAGGAATTATATCAATAAGGTAATTTTCTATTAATGAATTTATGAACAAAAGTTATATATAAGAACTAACATCTAAAAGCCAATTCCTTATTCCAAATCAAAATCCATGGTTATAATATCTTAGGAGACGTCTGCTCTACCCGCTTTATATGCATTCACCATTTGACTCTTTTTAACTTTTAAGTAGGTACTCTTTCAGTAACCTGTTTACTACATAGCAAATTCCTTAGTTCATTAATGAATTAATGTGGAAATTTAGAGTGAATAATGGATTTCTTGGGTACAAATTTCTGACTTAATAACATGTAATATTATTTCATCAAACTGATTACAATATGGGTGTTTCTATGTTACTGCACTTATAAATAAAATTCTAAAAATTCTGTTGGCACCTACCATATTAATATTGTTCATCAAATATATTTCATTATTACTTACCTACCAACTTAGAATGTAATTCAAAGTTATTTAAATTATATTTCTACTAATGAATACAATTTTTTGATTTCAATCACTTCGAATAGTCTATTTATTTTTGAGTTCACCATAAACAATACCAATTTTTATTACATGTCTAGGTAATATATTCTAAAATACATTTCAATATTATTTTGTTTTTTTTTGTTATAAGTTCTTACTTAATTACACAGTGCATGCCAGTAGGTATGCTACAAACATTTATCCCGCGTGATTGAACTTTGGATGACTGAATAATACATCAATTTGATTTTTTTTTTCATATATGATTAAAAACAAAAAATGTAACTATCTACATTTTTACGGAAAAAAAACTTTTTTATTTTTTTTCCTCAAAGATTTCTAGTTTTTCAATTTTCTATAACAGTGCAATATTACCAGCAATAATTACTATTAAAACGAAACATTACTTGAAGAAACGACGGTGATGGCATGTTGCTAATATGGAAACATCTAACTAATCCGTTCTCATCGCCGGCTATGATGTTCTGAGTAAAAGTAAAGACGATTTATTAAACGATGACTCGTGTCACGCCAATGAGAAATTAGTGAATCCTCACGTTTCCGTGTTTGGAGAATTTTACTAATGAGAAATGGACACTAGTCGGACACGAATACATCATGACTGGTTCAACGGTCTTCCTTGCGAAATCCCAAATGCAAATGACCGCTCCGCTAACACTCACGATTACCGTGGAATTGATGGGTGACCAGTCAGCGTCGTCTACAGCGTTCTAAAAACCATTGCAGTTTAAGTTGTCGAGAAACAAATTGAAACTCCTCGTTCCAGACCCGTGAGACTCCCCTCTCGATTTTTGGATTTTAAGTGAATCGTCAACAAGTATACAGGGAAAGTCATAGGTAGTTGCCTTGATAGTAATTAGGCATGTAAAATCAAATAAATCAAATCCGACGACGTGGCAGTGTCATGCTGAGTATGAAGAAAAAACCCTTAAAATATACACGTAGGCAATATAACATACAAATGCCGGCTATAATAATTATTAAAAATTATTACAGGAGCATCGAGAACGCCCATCCGAAAAATTCTATGAAGCGATATTGCAGTGGCGAGCATTGAGGGGAGCTGGTGGGCACAACAAACACACCCAATTTCTTATTTTTTACGAACTATTTGAAAAAATGATATACATTTTCCTCGAGAAAAATTAAAGCGTATTGTTTCGATATCTATTATGTGAAAAAAATCAGTATCCCGAAAAAAAAAAGAGCACGGAAAAAAGGAACACGAAACAAAACACGATTCATAATCAGCATTTATCCTAGCTTTAGAAAATCATTTTTAAAGAAAACATTGAATAATTCACAGGAGTGCTTAACTCTAGAATTTTTACCATTAAAATTATTAACTATTGCTTGTTTGATTCTATTAATATTAAAGTAAAATGTAACAGTGCAATTTTTACAAAAGCTTTAAATTCTTAGTGTATGTGCTCCATGATGTTACAACGATGACGTTATATTAAAACATTCGGAAATCATATTATAGACTGGACATAAATTTCAAAAAAT
Source organism: Therioaphis trifolii (assembly GCA_027580255.1). Classification (NCBI taxonomy): domain Eukaryota; kingdom Metazoa; phylum Arthropoda; class Insecta; order Hemiptera; family Aphididae; genus Therioaphis; species Therioaphis trifolii. The sequence goes on along the minus strand of CM050405.1, from coordinate 13,251,869 downwards.
TTAAACTACAAACTACTTTCGGGCTAAATAAAAAAGTTTTAAATTATTGGAAATATTTCGTTTTTTGGAATATTAAACTAGATAATTTTTTAATTCTTAGTGTAAAGTCCGGAAAATGTAATATTACCTTACTCAAATAATTTACCAACAAACAGCATAGTAAAAAATCTCAAAAATCGTAAGTCGACTAGTCAGTTCATAGATTTCAAACTAATTTATAATCAATTCAGTTGATAAAATAAATGAATGAGGAATATTTATCTAGTATCTATCAACAATAATTATTGTAATTTGCGTCAATTTTTGATAATAATCTCAAATATTTCATAAAAAATCATTTTAATTATTTTGATTCATTACTTAAGAGTTGTTAATAAGTAGGTACTTAATATCAATAATAAACAAAAATGCATTATTACTTTTCTTTTAATTGTAAAAGTTAGGATTTAAAAAAAAATTTATTATTTTCACATAAAATAGGAATTATTCTTAATTAAAACCTTATAAAATTAAAAATTATTGATTCAGTAAACAAATTAAAAATATTACAACAAACTTTCCAGCTGGCTGAAATCTTGCCGTATTTTTACACGATAAGACTAATCTCGTTTGATCTTAAAATATTTACAGTGTGAACAAAAAAAAATTGTCTCTTAAAAGTTTTAATTTGTCTGTTGATGTAACAAACCTATCAAAAATAAATATTATAAAAATATTAAATTAATTCAAATCATTAAAAAAATCTACAAATAAAATAAGTCATAAAAACTGTTAATTAAATAAGAGTAAAAGTTCACTATTAACTATTAGGTAAGTCCCTCACCACCACTCAAATATGAAGTTTCTTACTCTTGTAACAATAGCGTGTTATTTAAAATTGAATTATTTATCTTAGAATAATAAAAACAACTATGAAATGATAAAACAATGCAGCATTAATGATACTATAAATAATAAAAATTGATAACCTTTTTTTTATGGGCTTGTTACCATATATAATTACTGTAGGTATATGGCACCAGTACCTTTTTTTTAGCCATAATAAGTGGCTTGCCTCCTAAAAAGGTGGAAAACCCTGATATAATCTCATAGAAAATTGAACATAGAATATTTTTTCTATGTCTTGGTTTGGTGGGTAGGAGAGGTCACATCGTTTGTAATGCGTGATCAGAAATCGTGTCACTTTGTAATAATATTATGTAAACATAATACTGTGTAGACAATATTGACTATTAAGATAATTATTATTCCTAGATTTTTCGGAAAAAAATCTATATTATTTGAGTTACTTATGTGATACTAAGCAGTATTTGTTTACTCAGCAGTCAGCATACCCACGACGCAACGGTGTGACTCAAGTAATTTGAAAACTTAACTCAGTGCGGAATCAAAAAGGAGGATAATGGAGTAAATATCCCCTTTGGGCAATTTTTTTTATATAGCTGTAGTAATGTGCTTTCTATTGAATATGACTTAATTTAATATTGGAAAAATTAAAATTACCCCCCCTCTACTTTGTTAATTTCTGGATCTGCCACTGATTTGACTATGTATCCGATTTAACACACGTTCTTCAAATACGGTGCATCCCTTTGGTAATTGTCCTGGCAGTGCCTATGAGTAGTTCTGTTTGATATTTAAAATTAGTCCGGACTATTTAATAAAATATTTGTGGAAGTTATGAACAGCTGAAAATGTGCACGCTTCGCTTGGTTTCAAACCGAACTTTTTTACTAATATTACAATATTAATGTGCAATAATAGTGTAATAAAGTAAAACAAAACGTCTTTTATATTTTGACTAATATAAATCATACTATTTCAACTGTTAGGTACTTAGGTACCTACATAAAAAAAAAAAAAAAAAAAAAAAAAGTAGACCGAAAGATTTGAAAACATATGAGCCCAGCAACATACATCTGCCCGTAGAGTAAATGATATAGTATACATAGAAACCATTTTAATACTATTATCTCTCTCTCGCTCTCTCTCTCTCTCTCTCTCTCTCTCTCTCTCTCTCTCTCTCTCTCTCTCTATATATATATATATATATAGAGAGAGAGAGAGAGAGAGAGAGAGAGAGAAAAGCAAAATTTTTTTGGGCTCACCCCCTAAAAACGTGTGTATGCATATAATAATGAATTACGAAAAATTTTGAGGCAATCAAACAAGGTTAACCCGTGCCGAATTGTACCTAAAGTTTGAATTATTTCAGTTTTTGAATATTTATGAGAATTTTTTATATTTAAATATTTCGCAAACCGTTGAGTAAATCGAAATCATTTATATAATGTTTTAAAAAGAACAAAATTGCCTATAAATTATGTCTTAATAAGTTTTTAATACCGTCTACTGTTCATGAGATGTATTGACTCAAATGTATAAAAATACCGTATTCTCAAAATGTTCACTATTAAAACTATATAAACATTAAACATATTATTATTAATGGTAAATATTCATCAGAGTTAATGTATTATGAAATATTTTTATTTATTGAAGTATATAATTAATGATTTAAATTAATATAATTTTTTTAATGTTTCCTTTTTACAATTTGGAATATTTGGATACATTTGTCTGTGTTCTTGAACACATTGTAGTACATATTGTTTTTGCACTTCGTAGTTCGTTGACTGTTAACTCTTCATTAAAGTCTGTCATTGATTTCATGCCCCTCTCAGCTGTATTATGACTATTTTTAGAGATTTTATTAATTCTTTGTCAACAAAACTGATATGGTTATCCCACGATTAAGGATCGTATTGTAAAAAACTTGTATTGATACAAAAATACTTAATTTGCATCTATCCAAAGCCCCAGCTAATTTTTGTGCAATACAATTTATTTTTCCTCGCCTTTTTTTTCTTTAATGGTGACAATTGTGTTTCTTCTTGCGCAACACTTGTTTTCGTGTCAGATATTTCATAATTATGTATATATATATATATATACATAAATGTACTAGAGCGTAACGCAAAAAAGATAATGCTCGAAAATTTCACTGCCCAAGCGGAAATATCTGAACACCGTTGATAAGATGTTTTCACGTCAATAGTTGTGTCAAAATAAACATATTATAATACCATACATATTACATAACATACATATTAAAAGGGTCATCCCGTGTACTTAATAAAATAAAATAAATAAATAACATATTGAATCTATGTACAAATACAGTTTTACAATTTTCATTTATTTGTATTTTAATGTAAAAAAAAAAGCAAAGTTGAATGACTTTCCATGTATTAGGGCAATAATTGTGTCAACTGTCAATCTACATCATAAAATAGAGTCTGTGCACAGCTACGAAGGTATCAAAGCGATTTAATCTTACATATATTTATTTTTTTCTTATCCTCGTTTAATTTATAACTATTCGTAATTTAATTTAAATACATTTAATCATTGAAATAAACGGGGGAGGTTTGTCCTACTTTGAGAAGATTTTGTTTGTCTTAACGTTTGTAAAAAATTTAATATTGCTCTACGTTCGATGTATCAAGTATGAGATGGTATATAGAAGGTACCTACCTAATTAATCATAGGTTTTTTTTTGTTTGTTTATTGATTAATGATGCGTTTTTCTAGACACACACGGCAATAAATTAATAAACTTACGCAATAACTTAGGGATAATAGTGGTGATTCTATGTTTTCCATCCAAACTTTGATTTGCCAATCGGCTCCATAAGTAATGAAAATATTTGAGCAGAACGGTGAAAATTTTATCCCGTAAACCGGACCGTTATGAGCCATAAAAATGTTGTCGTAATGATTACAACTGTCGATCGTGTTCTGTTTACAACCAAATCGGTAATGATTTCAATATAGGTTAGCTACGTTGTTATATGCAGCGAAAAGTGCAATTGGCATAGCTCCCTGACAGCATTAACCTACCCGGACGCCGACCGATAAATGCCCATTACGGTCTTGACAGAAAATTCCTGCTGGGAATCATGTAAACTTTCCTGGGAGCGTCCCGTGTTTGACACGATACGCCGTTGTGATCACACCTACGATATTGTTCTGTGATATGATAGTACCTACGATTGGCGTAAGGTAACGGAATTAAAAATAAAACTAATGATAGCTACTGACGAACTTGAGATAGGGAAATACCCATTCAATGAAATTGTGTAGGTATTTAAATAACGGAGCGGTGGTCGGCGATCGTCCGTCGTCATGAAACAAGCTCGGTCGATGTGTGATGTGTCGATCTTGGTGAAGATAGTGTGTTCAGTGTTGGCTTTCATGCTGGTATGCGAAGAACGAACAGAATTTATTGGTCCCCATACCTTCCCTCTCTGGATATTAGCGATTATAAGGCGATTAGCGTAGCGTAACCACTCAGAGCCCGACGAAGGTACTGCTGAGGCCCAACAGTTATTTTATGGTTAATTTTATTTATATATAGGTACCTACTTTATAAATATACTGAAAAGATAATTTTAATTTTATATTTTATAGAAATAAATTTGTAATCATTGAATGAAATGGTCTTATTTAATTAAAATTAGTTATTCACTAGATATTCAAAATCAAAACTAGGTTTTAGAATGAAAGAAAATCGAACTAGGAAGTTTACAGACCCTTTTAGGAAGCAATATGGAATTAAAATGGACGAGTCCGTTTCATTTCTAACAGGCAGTCTTCGGAGCGATAAGAAAACGTGCATTAGCATTCCGAGTCATGCCTTAGTCTTTTCTTGACCAGTCCAGGTATAAATTGGGTAGTTCTCGTGTATGGCCGTAGGTTCCTAGCAAGAATGCCTATTACCTAGCCGGGAAGGTCATTTTGCTGTTAGGGAGGTGTGTTTTGCGAATTTGGATGTTTAACTGAATATTTTTAAGTTGAATAAAAATAAAATATACCTTTAAGACCAAACCAATTTTAGTTCCTACAAAATATGTACTCTTGTTAGTCGGATGAAAAGATATGACTGTGCCAGGCATTTTTTGTACAATAGTCAAATCGTATTTAGTTGTTTTTACAGACTCCGCATCATTTCGAATTCCGCAATATATCAAAGACATTTGTTCTAAAATCAATATAAATTCAAAATATATTAATGAACTGTCTAATATCGTTCTACATAAATATAAATATTATTTTAGGTGCCCCGTGTGTTATATTCTTGTAAGTTTACCTTTACAAATACATTAAATTACATTTTTTTTAAATTTATGAATATTATTAATTATATTTATGATTATAATTTACCTGTATTATAAGTTTTAGACACGATCGACCACTTTCGGACCGATCCATTTCCATCTGCAGATAGTATAAATTCATCTTCTGAAGTATAACTTTTTTGTAAAAACGATACAATACTCCAAATAGGGAAGTTTTGTAAATATTCCCTATTATGATTAGTTAAAATAATGTATTTCATTTCGACTTTAATGCTTTCATTCAGTGTTTTTGTATTAACCATGAAAAAATATAAGTAATATTAAAATAAATGACTGTTATAGATTATGGAAAGATACATGTTACAATTAAGTCATTTTTTTAACGTATTTATCTATTTAATACAATTTTTAATTCTTGATACTGAGCCTGAAAAAATATCCGTTACAAAAACTATATAGATCCTTCTCTTCACTGTAAATCTAAAATACGTTGATATCTTTTAGTAAACAAATTAAGATAAAATTGCATTTTAAATTTGAATTTTTATAAATTTTAATATTTTAGTTTGAAAAAAACTTGCTGATAATTTAGACTAAATACGGTAAAATATTTAAATGGCATAATATTTTACTCTGAAGGTTTGTTGAGAATTATTTTATTAAAGATATAATTGATTATTCTTAAAAATTTAACAAAGTCATGACCAATATGTGGTCTGAAACAGAGAAGTAAAGAACGCTTGTGTTTTTTTTTAACTTTAAGTCATAACGAATATAGGTAAACCTACCTACTTTTTCGTTCTATATTCAATATCCATAGATGATTATTTATTAAAATGGATACCAATTATATATTATTTAATTATACTGTATATTTAAAAAAAAATAGATTTACTCATTGACTACTGTTGGAACACATGTTTCTTGAGCTATATCCAAAACATAAATGTATCCACCGAAACTACCCGCGATAAGGATATTAGCGTTAGTTTTTGAAAAATCAAGACAAGTTATTGGTTTGTCGAATTCGTACATTCTTTCTGGATAAACTGGGTTCTTTAGTGACCAACAACAGACAGCACCTTTAAAATTGTCCGATTCGTCATGCCACTTGCCGTACGTTACAGCCAAAATATCCTACAAAAATAATAAAAATAAATTTGTTTTCAACTTTTTTAGAACTAATCGATTCAATAACTTAATAAATTGCTAACCAAACGTTTGAATAATGTATTAATTAAGGATTGTTAAAATTAACTAATTTATTGTCTAGGTGTTAAAATTATAAATATACAACTTCAAGGACAACAGACGTTTTAACCCTTAAGCATCTGAAACCGTACGACTTAATTTAAGAATTTATATAATGAGGTAGTGCCACTTTATTTGAAAGTTTTATAAACAGTATATATTATTTATATCTAAAATAGTATGTAAAAAACGTATATGGTAGAACTAAGAGGTATTTATTTGTCCTTTCGATATTTGACTCAATAAACTCAAACTTTATGCTATTGAAGTGGTTTTATATTTAATAATATACATACATTACCTAACTTAAAATAAGTATGTTTTCAGAGTGTTTTAGTATCAATATTAATTTACATTTTTTTAAATGTTACACATTTTTACTATATAACGGATAAAGTACTAAAACTACCTTGCCCTAACGTTCTAGCTAGCCTTTTACCTTCATGAAAATACATTTAAAATTTTCCACACTTAAAAATAGTGTTTATTCATTCTAAAATTTAGCACCATGTATTTTTATGTATTTCCAAAATATATTCAATTAATTTGGTATTCTATCTATAGAAATTCATCGTTAAGTATTTTTAACTTAAGTAGGTACCTACTTCATTTAGATTGTTCCACACAAATGATGTAACTACGAAATTTGCTAATTTATCGTTTGAAAATTGCAATATTTCGTCTAATGTATAGCGATATGACATTGCATATAATTCTGCGAATTGATTCAAAAATTAAAGACTTGAAGTACCTATAAGGTATCTAAGGTATCTACAAATAAACAAAAAATATAATTGCTTACTGTCACTTGTATGTCGAGTTATGAATTCAATTTGCTTTTTGGAAAAATTGTTTGACGTCACTATTCGATCAGTTATAAACAACATATTTTTGAAATTATTCGGTTTCGTTTCTAAAACATTTAAAATGATTCACATTTATAACAATAATCAATAACAATTTTCTCCCTACCCATTTTTCTAAAATACATTCCTAGTTGTGTCTATACAATTTAATCACAATTTAAAATCGTTTTTCTAGTGAGATGGTTGATCAATTAAAATTTTAAAATAACAACTCAAAACTGTTGTGTGTCGAGTTGATTGGAATGTTCAAATACCTTTAGACTTCTATTCAATATACCTACTTACTTAAAGGGGAGAACGGGGTAATTCCGTATGAGAGACGAAGCCGTATGATAGGTTTTTTGAGCGTTGAGTAAAGGTAAAAAAATAATTTGAATTATTATTTCTATAAATTTATATTTACCGAAATTAATAAAAATAAGTCGTATATCTGTACCAACTAAAATATTCTAACCCTAAACAGCCTAAACCCATTGTATAAAACATACGTGATTACTATTTTTTTTATTGTTTTAAAACTTTGGTTTTATAATTATTTATATTTAATTTGATTTGATATAAAAGAAAACTGTGTTATAAAGGGTGTCTCAAAAAGAACGCCGGATTTAAATCTGCTATACATTAAATTTATTTTTCTTAAAAAAAAATTACAAATATATCATTCCCTTCAGGATAAATTGAGGTTTAACAGTGAAAAACAACATCGGGCATATGACCACCCCTACTAGCCCTACAGGCGATTATTCTTTCCATGAAATTTACCATTACTCGATCACACATTGCCTCATCAAGTTCGTTGAGGACACGACGAATTTCTTGCTTAAGTTCTAAGACGTTTCGGACTTTGTTCTGGTAAACTCGTGACTTAGTGTATCCCCATAAGAAAAAATCACACGGCGTCAAGTCGCAAGATCGAGGTGGGTAGCTTTGGTCTCCACGCAACGAGATTAGTCTGTCTGGGAACTTCTCACGCAGCAGAGCGATTGTTTCTCTTGAAGTGTGACAAGTTGCGCCGTCTTGCTGAAACCATACATTTTCGATGTTCATTTGGTCCAAACGAGGCCATAAAAAATTACTGAGCATAGCACGGTAACGAATCCCATTCACTGTAACAGCATTTCCTTCTTCGTCGTCGAAAAAGTAAGGACCGATCAAACCTCCACTCCAAATTCCACACCAAACTCTAACTCTTTCAGGATGCATTTCTTTTTCTTGAATCGTTCTTGGGTTCTCAGATCCCCATATTCTGCAATTTTGCTTGTTTACGAACCCGTTTAAATGAAAATGAGCTTCATCGGTGAAAATAATGCGCTTTGCGAAACCCTCGATTTCTCGCTCTCTCATCAGGATCCATTCAACGAATTGCCGTCGTTTTTCGTGGTCCGCCGACTTAAGGGATTTTTTTGTCTTGTATAGAACCACTTTCTTCACATTTCTTAATCAACCGACGAACAGTTGATTCGTTTGGTGCATTATGATGTCCAAGAATAGTGCGTAGTTTTCGTACAGTCACTGCGTAATGTTCACCATTCTGGTAGTGAGTTTTCACAATTAAAATACGCTGTTCTTTACTGTACATTTCCATTGTGATACAACATAAACAATGACTAAGAACCACAAAATCCCTTGTCAACCCAAAACCTCAATGATAACAGATAACAAAACTATCAAAACCAATGCAGCCAAAAAACAAAAACAAAAATGGCGGCCTTTTCAAATCCGGCGTTCTTTTTGAGACACCCTTTATTAGATTCTGAACGAAGTGAAGAATGTATTGATTTTACTATGATGTGTGTTTTTTTTTTTTTTTTTTTTTTTGTTTTTGTGTCTGTGTACACCATAACTACTCGAAATAATGCTTCAATTTTGAACTTCAGGGTATGTTTTCGGCGGCAAAACGAATATCGGAGGTACCTTAGAGAGGTCACAAGTGAAAATTCCCAAAAGTTTTCAAATGCCACGGGAAAAACAAACAAAAAATGAGGAAAAAACGGTACTTTTTGTGCAAAACCCGTTTTCGACGAAATCGATTTTTTTATTTAGCCGTTACTCAAAAACCAAAAATTGTAGATACTTGAAATTTTCACCAAATGTTTATATTGAAATCATCTATACGTGGTAAAATTTTTGAACACTTTTGACTTTTTTTGAGCTTTTTATAGACAATTTAAATTTTTGACTTTTCTTAGTTTTTTTTTCTGAAAAGTGGATAAAAAAAATTTGGCTGGACAAAAAATCTTGAAAATTTAATATAAAGTTCCTCATAAGAAGAACTTATCGGTATAAAAAAAAAATTCAAAGCGAAATGCACACCTTTTTTTTTTATAAGCATAAAAAGTTTAAATTTTTATGAAATATTGAAAAATCGCGAAAATTTGAACTTATTTTTTTCTGAAATGTGGATAAAAAAAATTTGGTTGGCCATAAAACTTTGAAAATTTAGTACAAGGTTCCTCATTAGAATTACTTATTGCTATTAAAAAAAATCAAAAATCGTGAGTCACAATTTTTTTTTATAAGCATCTAAAGTTCAAACGTTTACGAAATAATTACATGATTGCGTAAAATAATAATTTAGCCTTAAACGATTTTTGATATTTGTTCTTATTCAAAAAGTATAAGTCGAAAAAACTTGAAACTTTCACCAAATGTTTATATTGGAATCATCTATACGTAGTACAATTTTTGTAAACTTTAGACTTTTTTTGAGCTTTTAATAGACAATTGAAATTTTCAACTTTTCTTTGTTTTTTTTTCTGAAATGTGGATAAAAAAAAATTTGACTGGACAAAAATTCTTGAAAATTTAATACAAGGTACCTAATATGTCGAACTTATCGGTATAAAAAAAAAATTCAAAGCGTAATGCACAATTTTTTTTTTATAAGCATAAAAAGTTCATATTTTTACGAAATGTGTAGAAAATCGCGAAAATTTGAAGTTATTTTGCAGTTGAAAATTCATAAAATTTTAAGTATTCAAAACTAAGAATTGTAAATTCGGTACAAAGTTTGACATACGTTTTCCTTCAATTATCTGTAAAAAAATTTGCACTGGAATAAAATCAAAAATTTTTATGAGTGTTTGAAATTACAATTTTTTCACATAATCGCGTAAAATAACAATTTAGGCATCATTGATTTTTGATATTTGTTCTTATTCAAAAAGTATAGGTCGTAGAAACTTAAAACTTTTACAAAATGTTTAAATAGGCATTTTCTTTACATAGCTGTATTTTCAAAATATTTCGTTTATTTTTTAGCTATTTATAGGCATTTGAATAATTCGATTTTTCTTAGATTTTTTTTTATAAAAGTCGATAACAATTTTTTGGCCCTACCAAATCGCTTGAAAATTTAATAGAAGGTTTTGAATAAGTTGATCTAAGAGTGATTCAAAAATTATTCAAATACATAGGCACAATTTTTTTTTATAAGCAGTTGAAGTTCAAAAATCGACAAAATTTGTCAAAATCACGAATATTTGCAAATTATTTTGTAGTTGAAAATGTATAAAAATTTTTGTATTCAAAGATAAGAAATGAAAATATTATGTAATATCACAGCTGATAAAGATAATTAAATAGATTAAGTTTATTATAATATAATCAGTAGCTGACAGCTGTTCTATACAAAATATTGGTAGATTGTAAACACAAGGTGTATAACGTACCTTTACATGGTTGAATAGAACGTTACTAACTTCCAATTTCCAGTTATTTTAATGTGTGTATCAGTTCCATAAACATGCGGATTTTATATATTATTATTAATTATTAATATTTAAATAGACGTAGCCACGGAGCATTCAGCATATATGGACGGCGGGGTCGGGTGGTACCGTCACGATAGTGCATTTAGGCAAATAATATGGTATTTACCTACGCCCTATCTATGCACATCCTGGTTTGTCCAATGCTCACGAGCAGAAGTCACATGAATAGACAAATGTAAATTTAACCCAATCTAGGATATTAAAATAAAATATATATTACAATTTAAGGCTGACATCTTCATCTTCGTTCAGAATCGATTTTTTTTTTATAATATAAAATAATTCCAAAATCTATCCAATAATGCCTAATCTAGCAATGCATCTCGTGTATCCCACCCAACTACTGTATCCTGTACTTAACTTACAATGATTTATCATTGCATTCAAATGTAAAGTACCATACAACTAAACTATCGTAAACCAGGTGATCCCATGATAGAAAGTGCTATACACTCCTCACCATTATCTTGTCCGAGGAGCGAAGCGACGAAGGACGAACTTCCACCACCATTATCTTATCGGCTTTTTTTTTTTTTAATTTTGTTACATTTTTTTCATAGAAATATTTATTTATTTATTAAATTGAACGGGTTTGAACCTTTGTGTACAAAATTTCTAGTTACAAAGTATAGATTATTATTTATAATTTATTATAAATATATATTGTTTGGGATATGTGCTTAATTGCTGTTAATTTGAAACATTGGGGTAAAATCTAAATCTACCTCAGATATACGGAATACAATATCACAATAATTGTTCGTAATTCTATAACCTTGTCATATATAGCTATAAAAACAATTGAAAAAAATAAAAAGGACGTTCTTTGCACCATAAGATATTCTTCGCTCCTCGGACAAGATAATGGGAATGGGCGTATTAAATTTTAAAGAAATGATAGTTCATATTTTCTTTAGTTAAACGATTCTGAGCAAAACTTCAGTACGAAATATAATAATCAATTACATATTTTACAGTTTTTATTGATTGTCGGTATGTTTTTTCATCAAATCTATTTCAAGATTTCTTGTTTGACAAATGAGAAATTCTTTTTACCAAAACATTTAAAACATGTTTTTCTATCAGCTGCATTCAAAGTTTCATAATAATTGGACAGCAATTTTTTTTTTTTTGATAAAAATTTAAAGTTGAAAATTGTTTTAAATTAGTCAATTTTCTAAAATCGTATAATAATTGACTTCAAAGTTTTAAAAAAAAATCCTGACAAATTTTTTTTGAAATTTTCTCATTATTTTTAGTTAAGTATATGAGGATGATCACATTAAATTTTTAAATTAATATGTAAATTTAAATATGTTATATGAAATAAACTTTAGCAAAATTAGGTAGTTTTAAAGTTCTATTGTTAGCCCAAAAGTTATCAAATCATCGTGAAACTTTTTCAAACGTGTATTCTTGTTATATTATGCAATTCTCAAGTTTTTAGTAACATTGCTTTTTTAGTTATGAAAAAATAACTGAAATTGATTTAGTGAAAGTCTTGTATGCAACAAGTTTTACCGTTTTTACAAAATTTTCGGTCAGTTTTTCCTTACGCTTGGAATAATTATTGAAAAAAGATAAAGTGAATCCTCAAAGTATTATTTACATGTTATATCTGATCTACAAAATGATAATGAAACTTTGGCGCAAAATTTAAAATAATAAAAATCCTTGTAAAACCAATAGATACTTCAATTCACTTAGAACATAAAATATATATTGTCAAATAATCAAATTAATTTATTTCAAACTACGCCACTGCTCAGAATCTAAAAATATATTAGGAATTTTAGTCGATCAATCAAATTAATCATTTATTTAATTAAAGTAAGTATATGGGTGTACAGATTAAAAGTTAAAAAGATGCTGTGAAATAAGTATCTACAATGCACCTACAACCTATTCATCCACTGGTATTCAAATTGTATATTTCATAATTCAAAATTGTTTAAATAAAAAAAGAATAAAAATAAATTTTGTTAAATTATTTTGGTACGTAAAGGTCTCGATCAATATTTGCAGTCTAATGGCAAATCTAATCAATTGTAATATTTAAAAAGTCATATTTTTAATTGTTATTTCATAAAGTTGGATGACTAATTATAAAAAGTGTGACAATATGAAATTTTGATTTTAATTTTAAATTGCTTAAATATGATTTGATGATTGCATAAGGTAGGTTGGGCCTCTAAACTAAAATCTTGCCTGTTCCCATTAATTGACAGGCTTAATTCTAACTTGAATCTTCATTAATAATGATATCGCCAAATGTGTTTCTGGGTAAACTCAATGAAATTGGCTGTTTTGCATTTTTTAGATTAAAACAACATTACCAAAAATAAAATGAAACTATCATACGAAATTGTTTAATCAAAATGGTATCGTCGATAAGCATCGCACGCAATCATATTCTACCTATGTCCCATTTAATCGATTTTTATTACGAACCACCTTGTTGTTCTTCCGTTAATTTATTACTATTGCCAATTTCCTTTTGTAGTATCCACACAGTTGCAACATTTGACTGATCCTGCACATAAAAAGTATCTTAATAAATTTACAATTTAACGATAATTTTCTAGAATATTTGATATGATTTGGCAACAGAGTGTACAAAATATTTAAATATTTGTAACATTAATTACTTTCAACGTGATTGGTTCTGTTTGCGTGCGCTGTGTCTTTTGAAAAGATCTCGAAGCTTGCACAGCGTCAGTTAGTAGATATTTTGTAGTTTTTTGAACCTAAAATGTATTTTAAAACAAAATATAGCTTTTCCTGTGTCTATTTTCTTTACTCACATTTATATTATTACATAACAGCTACTTCATTAACAATACTATACCACTATAAATATTTTACGTGATATTTTTAACTATTAAAAAAAAAATGTTTTTTAACTGTAATTAATACTAGATGGTTATTATAATTATCACTATTATTATTTATTGGTATTAACTTAAGGGTTAATTATTTCCAAATACGTATTAAAAATCCCTTTAAAAATGTGGCAAAACGATATATGTTGCATACAAGTCATAACTGGGCCTTTAACTCTAAAAAACGCCTTTAAATCAAAATAGTTTCTCATTCCAAAATAAAAATAAAACAATATTTTTAATAAAATCAAATAAAGTGTATTTATACAAAATTTAATTTAAATCACTCGATAAACACTTTTAACCTAATACAAATGATATTATATGGTCAAATAAAAAATAAATTTTCATCAATAACTATAAGGCAGGTATACCTATCGTCTATCAAGAGATGTAATAAATGATTCATGTTAGAAACTTAACCTATAACACATGATATTTTTATATTCAATTTATATCTACTCGCATAAGAAAGCTATTACATTACCAGATTTTGTTTCCATAGCGGTGATTGCGTCTTCTTAATGCTATAAAGTTTTAATGTCATACGAACCTTGACTTGTGTATCTGAGACATTTTTGATAGATGGTGCCAAGGATGGCAATTCTAATAAAATCATAGTTTCAGTTTCGTATAAAGCAGCCTTAAAATGCTGACTATCGGACGATGTCTGAAATGACTGATTTTGAGTTTTTACTACTTTCAATGTTTCGATCTCTGAATTATAAATTAAAAACGTGTAATTAATATAAAAAAAGATGTACCTAGTCATTCTTGGTTGGCTTGGTTATTAAACTTTAACTTAGATAAAGTGGTATTCCGGATTTACATATATAATATATTAAGAAAACAAAAAAAAAGCATCTACTTAACTTTGTCTAATTCGAACGAGACAGTATAACTGATTTTAAAAACAAAAACTAAACTTTTTGTAGACTCTGAAGCATGTTTCATTATACATTATGTATTATATGTATTTCATTATGTATTATATGAATAATAACTGAGTATTTTTACTTGAAATCTAATATTTTGAAAACCAATTTTTTGATCTCGAAATTGTCAAAACAAAATATGGAAAATGATCTTGATTGGTGTTTCAAAAAGTTTAGATAGATATCACTGAAAAAAGTTAACATCCGAATATTTTAAGATATGAGTGACAGGCAAATGATGAAAGTTTTTCTTCAAACGTAAATATAATAATATATATGTTAAAGAAATTATAAATATTATAATACTTAATAATGTAGAGGGGAACATAGCTTACATAATAAAGTTTCACTGATTTTAGTGCCTATTTATATTTTTTAATCTTCTTATTTTATTAATAATTATATTAAATGTAAATAAAGGCATAGCCAGGATTTTTGTAATGGAGCGAGGCAACTAAATACTTAAAACAAGTTTATGTGCACACCTTTAATTAAATTTCTCTAAGAATAAATTTCATCAAAAGTTTCATGACTAAACTTTCTTCTCTACATTCCACCTCACATTTGAAGTATAAATGTTTCATAATTTTTTTCACAAAGGTGAAAAAGAAGTATTTATTTAGTTTTAAAGCTAACATGTTCATTAAATTGTTTTCAATAATTTCTCTATACCTAACATAAAAATAATGATTTATTTAAATCAATTTTTTGAGTAATAAATGAAAAAAATATTTAAAAAATGTTTCATTTTTTTCCATGTATTAATTTATTAAAACAATGTCAGCTATCGGGGGAAATGCATCACTGTGCTATTAAAAAATAGTTGAAAATTAACAACAAGGTGTCTTACGGTCTTATCTATTCAGTTTTCTTGATTTTACAAAAAAAATAAAGTGCATTTTGCGATGACGTGTCAACTGCGGCATATTAAAAATAATTTAATATTAAACGGTTCACTGACCCTTGAGAGTTGAGACTACTGTTGCCTCCTCTGACCTCCTCCCTTGACTACGCCCATGTGCAGTTATATATGCATATTATATCCCACAATTTGGTTAAAATTAATTCATTCTATTAAAAACTACGTACATACCACTTTCTAAACAAGCACATATTTTCTCTATGTTTTGATCATCAAAATGAAAGATTTGTTGCAACTTTTGTTTTTCCGGTTTATGTTTATCCATTTTGACGTGTTAAGTTTATAGATTATAGGTCGTATTTAAATTGTTTATTTAACTACATTAGAATTTATTATTTTAATTATTATATGATTTGAATAATCTACGTAAATATACTGAAATATGTATGACTAATATTGTCTATAGTACAACAAAAAAAGGTTTACTGCCTTCGTTACAATCGATTTAACAAATAAAACACTCAAACACACACACCACATAATAATCACGAAGAATAATATAAGTATGGCTGTGTGTGTGTATGTGTGTGTGTGTGTGTGTGTGTGTGTGTGTGTGTGTGTGTGTGTGTGTGTGTGTGTGTGTGTGTGTGTGTGTGTGTGTGTGTGTGTATGTCAAGTTCAAAGATCGAAAGAAGATATTGGTATGCGCAAACATCATATTTATACCAAATTATCAAATATTAACACAAATTTCAAGGATACGTAATTAATAATACCTAATCAATTAGTAAACTTTATTATTATTACAGATGCGTATTCCTAGACCACACAATTTGTGTGTATTAGCTCACACTTAGAGCACAATCAGAATCGTTTTATACATTTATTACTATACTAAATAAATATTTAATTTATAGTCGTCAACAATCATCACATTACTTAAAATGTAACTCATATTTTCAACTGAAATATATGGGTCCATTACAACAAAATAATTATAACAAAAAAAAGTTATACCTATATAGTGTATATATATATATATATATATATATATATATATATATATATATATATATATATATATATATATATATATATATTATATATATCAATACATGAGTGGCGTATTTACGGGGGGGATCATTGGGTTTGATCCCCCTCCCCCCAAGATTTGAGATGAATACTTTTTTTTATTTAAATCTAAATTTTTTTTTAGCTCTATGCCTCTTTGACACTGGTAAATAGTAATTTGTGAAATATTTTGATTTGTCGACTAGCAAGTTGTGGACGAATTATATAAAAAATCTAGGAAACTAAATTTTGTTACATAAAATAAAAATAAAATATAATTCAGAATAAAATACATTGATGCTTTTAATATCTGTTAACTATTAAATATAAATTTTATGAAGTTTTTCAAATCATAACTACTGTAGTTTTATATTTAATTAGGTACCTATTTAAATGCAAAATTAGATATTTTGAACTAAAAAAAAAAACTAAATTATTTCTTTGTATTATTATTATTATTCGCTTCTTTGACGAGACAATGGTAGATGGATTTAAATAACTTCAGATGAGCTATATTTACGATTAGTAAACGATGTGTGCAGTATGATTTTATTTAAATTTGAAATCAACAATAAATCATCGTTTTTGAAAAACGATTCTGAGCAAAAATCAAGTCATAATTTATTATATCAGCTAGTTAAGTTATAAAAAAAAAAAAAAAAAAATGAAAAACTTATTGTAAATAATTGATGCAATTTTCAAGTTTCAAATTAAGAGCACTAGAATAGTAAAAAGAAAAATCCATGTCGATTGAATATAACTGGAAAAATGCTCTATTTTGCCGTATTCGAAACTTCTAGCTTAAATAAAAAAGGCAACCAATAACTATTAAAATAAATATTTAGCTAATACCACTTTTAAAGAAGTTTGTATAACTACTTAAAACAGTGGCGCGGCGAGGTAAAGTTTACATGTGGGCGAAGTAGACTTAAAGAGGCCCTTTTTAAAATTTTTGTAGTAAACATTATTTAAGTTACAATAGTTATTTAATAATTATTAAGATTTAGAATTTTTTTTTAGAAATAAGCTCTAATTGTTAACCTTTTATTTGAAAATGTAGTTTTAATATAATATTAATTTTATTAACACATAATTATATAATTAAATACATATAATATGTAATTATTATGTTTATGATTTTTTTTTGTACAATAAAATAATTTTATAGATACAAACATTTTTGTATAGATACTTCTCCCATATTTCTCTATGGTTAATTATAAAGCCCTTTAGAACGCGAGGCTCTTTGAGGTGCGAAGCCGTGGGCAATGGCCCACACCGCCCACGCCTAGCGCCGCCACTGACTTAAAATGATCTTAATACCAAAAATAACAAATTTTATAATTTATAGACACTAAGTAAACAGTACTACTACACGGTATAATGCCAGTCAATAAAACACACATGAATGTAAAATAGCGTTCTGGAAATGACTGGTGCAATTGAAACAACTTATGAAAACCTCAAAAATTATCAATGTGAGGTACGTCTTAAGTACACACTCCCTTTCAAAAAATCCTAGTGGAGGAGTGGCTCCCCGAATCGTCTATCGCTATTTTAAACAACTATAATTTTTTTCAGTATAGTTATTGTTATACAGATTAGTATACCGTATTAATGTTTGTGATATAAAAAATGTTTTAAAAACGGAATACGAAAGAAGTACTCTACAATCGTAATCGTCACACGCACGAAATCACGAAGCAGAACACGGCATAGGTACCTGGTACCTATAAAAAATAGTAGGTACACCCAAATCGTGACGGCGTGTCGCGCGATTACGGCAATCTCACTTATTCTCGCGGGGGGATCGATCGATAACATGTGATAGGTATTCTTATCATATCCGAGCCGGCCGGAGGCCATTTTCTGTTGGCTGTCTTCAGCCTTCAGGCTTTCAGCCGGATTATCGTGTGTTATTTGACGAGACGTATTACAATTAAAAAAAAAAAAACGCGTTTCATTCGCGTCGATCTACGGCATGTCTCCGTGCGCGTAGAACGAAACAGAATTAATAATAATAATAAATCTTAATATTATCACCACCGCGCCATGAAAGCGCTTATCAACACACTCGTTCGTGACTCGCGCGTGCCAGTGTCGTAATTATTACGATCGCTCCACCGGTGCGTACTCGGCACTCGCGTCTGGATCGACCGGTTTTCCACTAGTCGTTTAGTCTGTGCCTCTCTACCCTGTCGTCATGGCTCCGCGGTAGAAATACCAACTATGCGCGCTCGTCTTCTAGTCAACGTTATTGTTTCGTCTGCTAGTCTTACCGTCAGCCTATAGCCGTATTATTAGCCTTTCGCCCGTCACCACTACTGACAATCGTACGACTTTAGTCCGACTACAATGGGCGCTAAAGTTTCGAGAGAAGATTTCGAATGGTCGTACACGGAAGAGCCACACGCCACGCGAAGAAAGGAGATTTTGGGTTAGTTGAATTTTGTTGAATTTTTTCGGTGTATTAATATTACTCTGTGAACTTTGCCGAAATCGTGTCTGTGACGGGTCGGGACATGAGAGCTACCTACGAGTGTTGACCTCTAAAACTTTGATTAGATTCCAATTAGCGCCTCTTCTTAAAATCCGATAGTATTTATCCGACAGTGATAATTATTGCGATTGATAGATTGATTATACAAAATCATTATCAAAGATGGTTATAACAAATGCATGTTTGTGTATACACGGGCGTGTAATCTAAAATGTACAAGTGACTATCTTTAAAGTATCAGATATTAGTTTGAAAGAACCACAGATATGTGCTGATATTATTACAAATCTGTGAAGACTAGTTGTCTACGAGTTAATTCCTCCTTTCACAGAAACAAGATTTTGATCTGAGGAACGAGTCATAACAGTTGACAGAGAATTCGATGAGTTTTTTTTTTGCATCAATAAAGCCAGTTACCCTATTGCACGAACAGCATAGAAAATTTGATTAGATATTTCGTTTATTTTATCTTTATGTGACTTTCCTACTGTGATTTTCTTTTCAACAGTTAAGTGCCACTGTTTGCATTTATAATTTATTACTCAGAAATATTATCTCAACTATGTCTAAACAAACAGTTTACGCATTTATTATTTATAATTTATTATATGTAGTTTATGGTTTACTATACACTTATAATATAGACATATTATCAAGTCTTGAATCATGAAATTTAAATAAAAAGCCTTTGATTTATTCTAGGGATTTTACAAAATGAAAATCTTAAATTTGTCTTGTGGTTTTAGTTAGTGCATATGACATATCTTAATATTCAACATCCATTTATATTTATAGCAAAATACAATTTATTTTTACTCTAAAATATGAATATTGTATTTCTATAAATATTACTCTATTATCAGTAGACATAAGTTAAAAAGTGAATTATTTAAAATCATACATGCATTTGTATGTAAAATAAAAAAAAAATAAAATAGATTACAAAGATAAATAGAGAAAATCTGCAAATCAATATTATAGTATAAACAAAAAAAATATTAAAATAAAAGTATTTCTGTTTTTAAATAAAATTGATATTTCCTTAGTTATTTAGACATAGTTACTCTACTTTATCATGTGATTTGTATATATATATATATATTTATAAGTAATATTATACTGTACAATTTTTTCTGATTATTTCATAGTTTATCTAAATTAGGATAATGTTATGTAATAGTTAGATTTAAAAAAGGCAATGAGTAATCATGTATATTAAAATTAATTAATAATATTTTAATATTATTACTATCTATTATTTTATTCTTACTTAATAAGTATAACAATAAAATAATTAATTTCTAATAAAAGTATTTATGCCTCAAAATTATCATTTTTATTATATGCAGATATGTGCCCATTCAATTTACTGTAGAATATGAATATTACATAATACATTATGGCTTGGCCTTTTTTTATGAGGTCTTTAAATAGAATTTATTCTGATTATAAAATAATATATTGAATAATCAATAATTATCATATTATTATTAAAAATTTATTGCTGTTAAATAAACGTTTAATTAAATAATATGCTGTGTAATACTTTTATTTTATATAGGACTGGTTTTTTATTTTATTTTATGAAACGTGTTAGAAACTTACATAAAAACACTGTCTCAGAAGTCTCTGAACTTCTAGAATATTTTGTTGTAACATATTGCATTTGAGGTAGGATAAAGACGTTTGTTGTGTATTAAAACTTATTTTAAAGAAAATAATGTGAAATGTATAAATTCTTGTATAGATTGTTATTCAATCTGTCTTCATTTGTTCAATGATACATATAATGTTATATTCTATACTTAGATGAAATATGTACCTATTATAAAAAATGTTTTAAAGAAATTGAGTATTATTAACTAAAATATTTGGTAGATGGGACATTTATATACTAGTTATATTTAAGTTTATTTTAGAGATCCAATTTTAAAGGATGTCACTCCCATATGTGTTGTCTTATTTTTTGTAATTACTGTTTTATATTTTTTATTTTGGTATTAATGTATATTTTTATTTCATTTAATTTCAGAAAAACACCCTGAAATTAAGAAGCTTTATGGCCCAGATAAAAATTTTAAATGGATTGTAGTTGTCACAACACTATTACAGTTGGGATCTTTTTATTTTATTCAACATTTCAGATGGCCAGTTGTTATTATTTTAGCCTACTGTTTTGGAGGTGTTGTAAATCATTCTTTGATGCTTGGTAAGATATTATAAATATAAAATTGGTTGATGATTTCTAATTAAAATATAATTGATTATGAAATAACTTATTATACATTTTCAGCTATTCATGAAATTGCTCATAATATGGGGTTCGGACCTAAATATCCAATGTATAATAAGTTATTAGGAATGTTTGCTAATTTGCCCATTGGTCTTCCATTTTCAGTCACATTTAAACACTATCATCTTGAACATCATCGAGTAAATAATTTAATTAATTTTTAATTTTTAACGAAATAAATTTATTTGTATTTTTTAAATATTAATTTTGATTATAAAATTTATGTAACACTATTTAATTTTAATGAAATTCTTCAAAAAAATTTTAAAATATAAATCTAAAAAAACCTTTAACTTTTTTTGTTTTTATTCGATATTCATAGTACTATACTCAAATTACATTGATAATCTATTCAATAAAATTAATTTTCAATTTTTTTTTTATTCTTACAGTACCAGGGTGATGAGAAACTAGATACTGACATTCCTACTTATGTTGAAGCAAGATTATTTAATTCAACATTTGGAAAATTTATCTGGGTGTTATTTCAACCATTTTTTTATGCTTTTAGACCTATGTTTGTGTATCCCAAAAATCCTACTGCACTTGAAATCATCAGTGTTAGTATTCAATTGTTATTTAATTACTGGGTTTATTTATATCTTGGTAAGTTTGTTTTGTATACATTTAATTTTCTAAGTTAGTTTGAATAAAAAATTACAGTGTACACAATAATCACATTAAGAATAAATAATAAAAGTTAACTTTACCATATTTATATGATGTAATTGCATTGATTTTAGGATAGAAATTCAGTAAATATTAATCAAAACAAAATATTAAATAAAATCTTAAATTATTTTATTCAATTCAATTAACATACAATCTCTTATTTTCTTATTTTCATAACTAATATGTCTTCAGTTGATAGATTTTTTAAATGATTATCATAACTATGAACTTGAAAGAATACAAATTTGTTGATAGTTAAGAGTTAAATTTATCACTTTTAATTAAAAAATGAAAATTTAGTTTTTCTTAAGTATACCTAAAACAGTATTTATCAAATAATTTTTTAGAAATCTATTACATAGGTTTTTAATACCTAGCTTATATTAGATTTAAATGTTAAAAATAAACATATACTGTATTAATTTGTATGTTTTTAGACTATTCAAATTGTTTAAATTTTTTCTATAATCAACTAAAAAAAAATTGTGTAAACTATAGATATTATTTGTTTTTATATTATGTTTGATGATTAATTAAATAAAATTAATGAATAGTTTTTATATTTTATCATTTTAAATGTTTTAAGGTTCAAAAGTAATAACATATATGTTAGCTGGTTCATTGATGGCAATGGGTTTACATCCAGTAGCAGGACATTTCATTTCTGAGCATTATATGTTTCATAAAGGATTTGAAACTTACTCATATTATGGTCCATTAAATTTCATAACATTTAATGTTGGTTATCATAATGAACACCATGATTTCCCATTTGTACCCGGCTCCAAACTTCCACAAGTAAGCATTTACTTTTTTTTCAATATGTTTTTATTATTATGTACAATATTCTAAAAAAAATACATACATAATATTTATATATCAAATACTTATTTAATATATTTTTTAATATTATAAGTGATATTTTTAAAAAATAAAAACTTTATAAATAGGTTTGCATGGTGTAGTCCATAATGGTTGTGGCCCACTCTGCTAGTACATTTTTTATATACACTTGTTAACTAATTTTTTTCTTGTAATACAAGATCTGTGTAAACTTCTATAAAAATAAAAAATAATTGTAATCGCCCCTCAATTAATAAATTATTAGTATTCAACTTTTATAAATAACGTTTACAGTTCATTATATTTTACATTTAAAACTTAACTATCTTAAGTGCTATTAAAGCAAGGTCTCCATAACTTCAATGATACAACATTGTTGTGTATAAAAACCTTTATATTTTTTATAAATTTTAGTAAATAGTTTATTTTATTTTAAACATTTTAAACTGCTTACTTTAAGTTTTTTATGCTGGAGTATATTTTATAAAATTCTCCATCTATGAAATACATTTTTACGTACAATCACTTATGGAATACCAAAGTGTATAAAAACAATTTCAAATTAGTAAAAACAAAAGAGACAAAGTCAAGAAATATCACAGCTATGGTGTGCCAGGATGTGTCTTTTTATAATATAATATGAGTTAATTTTGGGGCCTCATTTTAAAATAAGTTTAAGCACTTAAGTGTCACCTAAAAATTCCATATATTTTACTAACTATTGTTATATGTCTATGACAAATTTCTAACTAATCATCATGCCATTCTATAAACTGTTAAATTATTTAATATTTTTAACCACATTGGTTTAAACACCTAACTTAGTTTAAAATGTCTAATATCTCAATCCTTGATTATCATTCATAAGTTTATCACAAATTTATGATTTTTTCATGTAATGTAGTTTTTTAATTTATTTCAGTTTTGCTATAATATAAGTGTATTGTTGAGCAGTGTATAATCAACAAATGTTTTATAAATTTAGGTAAAAAAAATTGCTCCAGAATTTTATGACAATTTACCGCAACATCATTCTTGGACAAGTGTATTATATGATTTCATCATGGATCCCAGTATAGGTCCTTATGCACGTATAAAACGTAAACATCGAAAATTGAAATAATGAGTGGCATTAAAGTGTTAACTCATCAAAATTGCTTAATATTTAACATGTGAAACCATAATCTGGGTAAGATTAGCCATAACTCTTCCTAATTTAAAGTTTGTTTTATAAAATAATTCTTTATTGTTTACAATAAAGGGAACAAAAGTGTTTTTATTTATAATGTAACAAGAAAGTGAAATTCATCTGCTCATTTTATCTCCAATAATGGAGTCTTGAGCACCCTACCCACTACTTAAGAAATTGAACAAAATATCTTCCTGAAACTAAATTGTTTTGAAAATTTATTTGTATTAATTTTGCGTATTAAATGTATTGCTATACTCGTCGCACATTAAGATCATGACCAGTCGCGCATTCAAAATAACTTCCTCCACTATAGTGGCAGTTACCGGTTTTGTATATGGAACGCCTCATGTGTCAATAGAGACATCCTCCTCATCAGACATATTTCACAGAGTAACTAATAAGCGCGTACAGAGAACAATTAAATAAACACGTATAGAGAAATATCTAATGAGAGCGTACGGAGCAAATTCATACAAGCACGTACACTGTTCAAAACAGTAATAAATGGGTATACCACTACAGCACAGTGTATGCAGTTCATATTTGTAACGGCGCTATATAATGCGATCAGATGTTTGGGGAACCAATGAAAAATCGGCTACGCGTAACGGACGTTGAATGGTCTGTCGCCTGGTCATAATCTTAACGTGCGCCGAGTATATTTAAACTACTCATTTTTTCCTAGTTGAAAAATGTTATGATTATTATTTATACTAATATTTAATGAAAACCAATGTTTACTTGTAATTAATTCAACATTTTTGGTTGTTTAATGTATAATTTTTTAGAAAATAAATTAATAGAATTAAAGATACATTTGTAATATAATGTGATATTGAGCTGAATATTATATATATATATATATACCATAATAAACTGTGATATATAGTATAATTATAGTATTCAAATTTCTTTTTGACTGTGTAAACTGTGGAATACAACTTTCATAGCTTTGATAAATGAAAATATCTCTGATTGTAGTTTTGAATTGGATTTTGGAATTCTGAAAAATGTTGAATTATAGAAATAAATTAGTTTACCCATTCAGTGCCATAGAATATACTTTTACTAGTCTTTTGATTTGTTTAATCATTTCACTATTTTTTTATAATTACTAATTGTGAATGCCTTACAAGTAGCAGTCACTACTATTTTCTCTGTAATTTTTGTAGTTGCAGTAAAATTTGTTATTGCTCCTGAAAATAAATCACAGTTTACCATTTTTATTCTCTAGTACTTTGATAGTATTTGTTTGATATTGTAATCTGTACTGTTATTTTTTTTTTTTTTTTTTTTTTTAAATAGAGTTTTAATTGAACTTTAGAATACTAATCTATATATACTTAAGGCAAATGTACACAGTATTTGTTTGACTAGGGAATCGGCAATCAATTTAGCTCAATGTTGGGTTGGTGAAAATAAATAAGGTCTATAACTGATCTATTCAATAATTCACAAAGTTTAAAAATAGTAGAAATACATAAATATTATTTTCTAAAAATAAAAAACAACCAAAAGTGCTAACATTTCATTTTTATCTTTGTTTTACTATGAAATGTATGCGTTTCTTACTCTGCTATTTTTTCAATCAAGTATCGAAATCAAATTAATTCTCTTCTCATACGTCTGGTTGATTCCTATTAATTTTGCTAAATAATGCGGAACTCGTCAGGTCAATGATAATTGATATACCTCGTAAAATCATTGATTATAAGTACTAATATTTGTAATCAATGGTATAATTAATTGTTAATTCCGGTCTTAACTATTACTATATTATTACATGCAACGGAAATCGTTTCTTGTAAAACATAAAAAAAAGTTTTATATGGTCACAAATAATCCTTCAATCAATTTTCATAAATAACTCAGTATAATGAATGGTCTAATTTCAACATTTTTTCCCACCTACCCTTTTTAATCTAGTCTAATACATTATTTTATTATTTTATTATTCAATCTTTAAATAACTTGAATGTTTTGTAAACGATTTCATTGCCTAACAAGTGTGTCATGAGTATGGTATAATGTATTCTTTAGTTTAAAAAAAAACTACTTATTTGTGATCATAAGGTAAAAAACTTATGATTTTCATCATAAAATTACTCGCCCATTAGTTTATCAATAATTGCTTTCCACTGAAAAATCAATTATCTATTATTAATTACTACTAACTCAGGCGTGCTCCTCAGGCTCTTATTGGGGATGGGGCGAATTTTAAATGTAAATACTAGCGTATTATGGTTTTTAGATAATTTACACTTATACCTAAAGCCTTACCGCCTGTTATAGTTTATCAGTTTTTATTACCAATACATATTTAATAAAGTTTAACAAAAACTAATCAAAAAATGTACTTTTTATTAAAAAAGTAAAGTTATAATGTCATGGGGCGAGTGATCCACCCCCATAAGGATGCGCCTGTAATAACTACTTAAAGAACCATAAGAAATAAAATCTTCAAGTTAATCTTATTTCATTAGAGCATGAACCTAAGAAATAATTTAGAGGAAAACATTTCAGGATCTTTATGGGTTTTTACTTTTTTAAATTTAAAACACCTCTAAAGTAATGTTTCAATGATGATATGTTTTATCTTTTGAGCTTTATTGAAACAACTAAATGTTCTTACTTGATATATATTACTCACAAAAACACACACTTTGTCTTGTATTTCTTCACATAGTCTTAAAAAAAAAAATAGTAATAATAATTAACCACCTACCTCATTAGTCATTAGTAATATTTGAATCTGAATTGTGATTTTTTAAAGCATATTTACTCCATTTTTAAATATTTATATTAATAGATATAAATTATACCTAATTTATATTTAATATTTGAAAAACTAATAAACAACAGTTTTATAAATTAAATAATTATTTTGATATTTTTTTTTAAATATTTAAAATTTTTATGAACAGAAACTACTGCTATAACTTCATGTTCTTAATTTTTAACTAAAATTTTTGTTTGTGAAAATTTTGATATTAATTTTTTTAATTGGACTAATAATTTTTAAAAGCATTTTAAGTTAATTTCAATTATTTATTCGATATGAAAAATTGACTTTTAAAAATTATCTTTTGAAGGTGAAGTTACAAATAATGGTTGTAATTAAAAAAACAGAACATTTTTTTATCAGAATTGTAATTTATAAGTTTTTCAAGGCGTTCTAAAAAAAAATCTAAAATGTATGCAACATTAAGTTGATGAAGCTTAAAAATATGTATAGAACATTTAAAATCTCATACCTATATTATACTGTGTGATGTTTTTAAGCATGTTCGCTCTATTTTTCAATCCTACATAATGCTCAAATTTGAGTATGTTTTTACATATTTAAAATTTAAAAAACTTAAAAACTAAATTTTACGTTTAAAAATCAAATGTATGCGTTGCATAGGGTTCAAAAAGGGTAAACATGCTTGAAAAATTACTCTATATATATCAAGAATGAAGTACCTACTTTATGACCAGTAGGTTAAAATGACTTCCTTAATTATGTGATTCTTATTTTTATAATAATGTTTTTATTTAAGTACTTTTTGTGTTACTTACTGTATATACTTATAAATGCTTGACTAGGAAAATTCTAAAAGTTGACAAAAAAATTTAATTTTAAAATCAATATCTAAATCAAAACGCCAATAGAAATTAATATTTTGGTTGTTTAACCTAAATTCCCAATAGACATATGATATTTTTTTGAAAATAATTTATTATTAAACCCTATACGAAAATCTACAGGAAGCTTAATTGGTATGATATAATAAATCTTATGATTTTATAGCACTGTCTTATTAAAGATTCATCAATGTTAATTTTTACTTATTCAATGATGTATTGTATTCAATATTGATAATATAATATGTATTTCAATGAGTATTGTATTTAACAATGATTTAAACTAGTTTTAGTTTGCAATAAGTCTGTATACATAAAACCAATAAGTACTGTACTCTGTTATGTGTTACGTTTATTAGTGAATATAGACACTATATAACTAATTAATAATACTAATTGGCTTATGAACTAATTCCTACTTAGTTTTGTGACGTTTCAAGAAAAATATGTGATATTATTCAAAATTTAATTTTTTGATTTTATATTGATGTTTGTAAATTACAAAATGAAGACTATAGATTTTTTTTAAAACTTATTTTGAAACATATTAGATATTAATTTATCGTATACCTACCATAGTCTATAAGTTTTAGTTCCTGATTATTCACAAGTAAATAATCCAATGTATTAAATATATAAACTTACTTGAAAACTACGCTGTTATGTACCAACGTTTTTTTTTCTAGTGTGTTATATATTTTCTCCGTGTATGTATCAAAACAAAATTATGTTACATCATTTATTTAATTATACCTGCTAATTTACTAAATAATGTGTTGTATTTTATTTCTTTGATTGATTAAAAAAAAACTTATATCCTATTCCTAATATTTTTCCAAAAAATGATTGAACTGATAATAATAATAATAATAATAATAATAATAATAATATAATTTTATTTGCAACAGCATAAATTTACAATGTTAAATAGACAATATAAGTACAAAGTTGCAACTCATCCTATAAGCAAATAAGCTTGAATGCGGATGAGTTGAGTTCTATTAAGGTATACAATCGTGCATTATATGGTAAACAAAAAAATTAAAATTAAATTAAAATAAAAGTTACAGATTAATTATTCCAAAATGATCATAGATGAATTCATCATAGTATAAGAAAAATTATGTAGACTTCATACTTAAATATTTAACAATAATTATTCAATTGTGTTTAATTAAATATAAAAAAAATATACATTTTTTATTTAAATTTACAAGATTTTATACTATACGTTGAAAAATGCTGTCAAGTCAATTGGTTATTCTGTCTGTACTTATAGGTGTGTAAGTGGAATCAAATTGTAATCACAAATTAATTATAAATATAATGATGACATTTTTTACTTGGTACCTAAGTATAAATATACAACGATAAATGTGTTTGTGTTCATGTGCCTTACTGCCTAGAGCATCTATCAAACACATTTTCATACAATTTATGAAATAGGTACCTAGGTAGGTAAAAACTGACTTACGAATATTTGAGTAAAAAATAAAATGCAACGGCTTCATGGTAATGTAAAACTTTATGTGATTTTGTCGGCGAAAAAATTCTTTACTTATTGTAAAAATTATTGATTTTGTAGAAATGGAAACTGAACGCTTGTTTTGGACGAGTATTTTCATTATAATAGAGAAAATCTTTAAAAACAAATAAAGATGCATGTAAGTATATAAAAAAATCCAGAAATATAAATGCACACCTTTCATTGTTTTCTGTAAATGATGTCCCAGGTGCCGAGTGTTTAATTAAATATAAAAAAAAAAAATTTATAACAAAGTTATAGAGCATTGTTTTGATAAATTTAAATCTAACTGATCAAAATTTGTATTTATAGAACATGTAATATCATTTTTTTTATATATATAATGTATAAGATTTTACTCAAAGATTCTAAACTACCAAATTTTTCTTTTTTAAATTATTTTAAATTAAATTGTTAAAAAATTAATTCTGGTGACGTCAATTTATCTACTTTCTAAGTAAAAACATTGGTGTGCATTATTTTGACAGTAGATTAGGTATATGTGACTGACATTTTGAACGATCAGACATGAGGCAGATAGGATTTTTAATCTACGGTTTGGAAAACATCAAAACATATTTTTAAGTGCTGTATGCAATTAAGCAGAAATTTCAAAATATAATAAATGTTAGGTAGATAGGTACATTAAAAATAAAAATAAATGATTCAAGATGGATTATTATGGGGCCAATTTTTTTTCATATCACAAAAAACGACTTTGCTTAAACACCATGATTTAATTTGTAGTCGAAGTATGAAGGTATGAACATTTATTGAAAAAATACATTTTTATTTTACTTTCAATGAGAATAATATGTAGGTATGCAGTATTGAGTAATATTTCTTAGGGAAAGTATAGGCATGGCATGTAACTTAGTAAAAAAAGTTTAAAAAATAAAGAACTCTAGTAGGTTAATGACAATAGTAGGGAAATGACAACTACCGAAAATATTTAGGTAAAATTAATTTTTTTCACTTCGTTTAACGTTACCCACACCTACATACTATTGAATTTTGTCATCTGTAGTAAAAAAAAAAAACCAGCACAATACCTAGTTATTTTTGCAGTATAACGAAATAATTACGTAGAAATGGAAAAATGTCCAGAATCATGATTATTACCTAACTAAACCAATGAACGTCGAATAACTTGTTTGCTACCTATAACAAAATAACATCTATCGGTAATGAAGAATTCAGAGGTCGTAAACTGGGTTGGTAAAGATCAATCTGAATCAAGTAAAATTATTCATAATGTCCGTAAACAAATCACGATTAAAGGGTTGCCGAAACGAGTAAAGAGGTACATACTAATTAATGGGCAAAAGCGCCGAACAACTACAAAACATATTTGATTAAAAAATCGATTATTTATTCTATCAACACAGACGTTAATTTTAGTAGGGGTGCTGGTAAAATGTTTGTCTACTATTGTTTAGTTTAAGACTATGGTGGTCAATCCAACGCGTTATAGTCAACTTTTTTTTTTCAATTATAATATAATATGTAAATAAGGTGTTTGAATGTTTGATTAGAATTCCGACTGTTTCGAGTACAAATGATAACAAACGCCATCGAATTATTCATTGTAATGTATTTTTATCAAAAAAGAACCAGAAACCGTTGGTATTGGGTAATTTAATTCTCCAACAGATTAGACCATCGA
This sequence comes from Therioaphis trifolii, assembly GCA_027580255.1. Taxonomy (NCBI): domain Eukaryota; kingdom Metazoa; phylum Arthropoda; class Insecta; order Hemiptera; family Aphididae; genus Therioaphis; species Therioaphis trifolii. The sequence continues at coordinate 13,220,770 of CM050405.1, read as the reverse complement.
CGGGGTCAATACTGAATAGTGAACACACACATGCAATGAAATTGTAATATCAATACGAGTTACGACGACGGTAAGTCTATGATATTGTTCTGTGGTGATACGTCAATCACGTTCGTCAGTTCATTACCTTAGCACTATTATCTCTCCGTGGTCGGTAATAATAATGATAATAATAATAGTAAATAATAATAATTATTATTATTATCATTATTCAAATTCATATTATGATACCCAAATTTTAATTTTATTGTCATTATTGTTATTCGCCAAGTTCAGAACAAGACGTACCTACGAAAATTTCTCACTCTAAATTGTTTGCAATTTCATATTGTGAAGGTAGAATACTGATATAACCTCCAAATGCAAATCCCTTATCAATGTTTATCAATTAAAAAAAATTTAGTGCATGTTTTTCGTTAGCGAAAGATCATGGCTTGAGTTCAAACGTACGAACTCTCAACAAATTTGACGTTTCTTGTCCGGGAACCTATAGTCCACTGACCGCCGTTCGCCATGGACGGGGATGACTTTTTGATTGATCAACAGGTAATCGCGTTAATTAATGAGAGGTGGAATATATTTTGTAGTGTAACTATTTTGAATTAAAAAACATTCAAAACAAGCATTTATTTGATTTCTAACACGGACTGTTTACTTTTTTGCTTCAATATTAAGTTGATAAGTGCTGAATAAAGAATGTTTTGGAAGTAATTTGTGTCGCTATATGAATGTACAATGTTAAGGTAGTCAACTTGTTGCATTAAAATAAAAACAATCGAAGTGCAGTCATATACTATTTATCTAGATATTGGGAGGTATTACTGTATAATTGTCTGTAAATTATTTACTATTATTGTACTTAAGTCAACATGAATATTGATTCATACTGTACAGTTCAGTTAGGTTCGTGGTCGAATCAAATAAATGAGTGTATCAAATAATTGTCAGTACCTACATATATTAGACAATTTTTATTTATATTTTCAATTATAGATGCATTTAGTAAACGGAAATTAGTTCATTTAGTTTTAAGTATCAATTTGTAATTCAATTCAATTAGTGAGCTCATTTTATATAACACATTTTTGATAAGTTTTTTGTTGATATTTATTATCAGATATGTTTTCAAATTCTGAGTTTTTGATTTACCCATGTTATCACTGATCTCAGTTTTTTCAAATTATAATTAAACTAATAATCTATATAAATGTGTGTGTATTTTATGTACATTATTTATGTAATATGATTTCTCTCTTTCTCACACACACATACATTATATTTACTCATGTAAATAAATAAATATATATATATATATATATATATATATATATATATATATATATATATATATATATATATATATATATATGTATATATATATATATGTATTTACCAAACATATTTATTTTTCAAACCATTAATTATAATTTTGGTACTTACACATTTATTAGTAACTTATGATAAATATTGTTGTAAGGTTCCTCTCAACTAAGTTAGGCTTATATAATTAATTAATTACTCTTCAATATGTGGACATCAAATAATCATGTTTACTGTTAAAAAAAAATTATTCAATAATTAACTATGAAATCTATTAATACGTGTATCTATTGTTATCATGACATCAAATTATAGATTCTTATTTCATAAAAATCACCAAAGATTTTTCCAGTTACTTATCAATTGTCATTGATTCTAGATTACTTACAGATTTTTCTATGTGACCCATTTTGCTAAAGTAATATTTTTCTGAGTATACTGTAGTACAGCACTTACATTAAATGACAATTTAAATGTTTGGTAGATTATAATGTTTTAGTATTTTACTACTGATTAGATATAGCAAATTAGAAAAAAAATGTAATTGGCAGGGTTATTCTTATACATTTTTAATGTACTTGTTCCAAAACAAAGTAAATACATTTTTGGAAATTTAGTATGCATAACATAAGTTTTATTTACTTTGTGTTATGGCGATGATATTGGGTTATATATTTCTAAATGTTAAACTATAAATTTACTTGCTTTAAAATAATGTTATGGTTTCGTTTTAAATGTTATTTTTACACAATGTTTTGTTTAAATAATTTTTAAAACTGCTTAGATTTCTATTAATTGATAAGTAGAAATATTTCATTTGGTATCTACCTTAAAAAAATTATTTTAGAACAAGAGTTATTTGTATTTATAAAGAAAAAGTAAGAAATGTATGTTTTTAACAACTTTTTTGAATTTAATTTTTTTTTCGTAATATTTGGATTAATGTTTCATCATGTAAGTGATAGAATTTTTAAAAATTGTTAGACAGTTGTTAAAAAAAATGTTTTATTTTTTTTAAAATTATTATATAACCTATTTATTATATAAAAAAAAATAATAATAATAATAATAAATAAATAAATAGCAGCTTATTGAAAATCTACCTCAATTAAAAAAACTACAAACACTGAACTAGTTAGTCCCATTAATAGTTTATCCTATACATATTTAATATATTACTTTTTGCTAATTTATAATTTTTATTAAAAAAATGTGTACATTGTTGTGTATTTAATAATTATGCAACAATAGACTGCTTTAAATTGAAACAGGTTTTTTTATTTGTATTTAAACTATTTCTATTTTACCCTTTATTAGGTAAAATTTGATGATGATTTCGAAGAAGAAATTTATGATGAAGATAAATATGATGCTCTTAATGACGAAACATTTGGGAATGATATGTCAGGTAATCGTAAATGTTTTGAAAAATATTGTTTTTTTCGTATATAGATTATATGTTTGAATATAACTGTTTATTAATAATTTGACTAATACATGTTAATAGTATAAAAATTAATCAAAATCTTTGATGTTTATTTTCATTGGTTTCAATGAAAGCTTTAACAATGTTTTAATAAAATTTAAATTAGGGTATTAATTAATATATTTTAATAAATTAAAATTGTTTGTACAAACTTATGCATATAGATGGTGATTGGGAAACAGATCATGAGAAATATGCAAAATTTGATGAAGTTACTAAAAATAGGTGGCCAGATGGAACTGTAAGTACTATTTATGCATTTATATTGACTATCCAATAATTAATAAAAAATATTTGAAAATTTATTTAAACCAATTTTATAGTTTACCAATTAAGAGTGGTATTTAATATTTTGTTACTGTAACTGTACTTACATTTTTGTTAGTTTATAAAAATATCTTTATCTTACTTAATGTTAACATTATTTGAGTTTTAAACGTATGGGTATACATTCTTAAATTAAATGTTTCATTTTATTATAGGAAGTCAATGATTTTTTGACTAATTCAGGATCAACTGAAACAAATGTATTCAGTGAATCTTTAAAGTCATTACCAGATCTAGAAAGAGAATTAAGACAGTTACATACTATTAACAATCATTATGAAATTCCTGTAAGTTAAATATACTTAAGTAAAATTATTTAAAATAATTATACTGAATGTTAAATTTATATTTATTTTTTAAACGTTTGAATTAATTTTATGTTGATTTATTTATTATTTATAAATTTTTTTTAGCCAAATTTGCAATATCAAAATAATTTTTTTGTTAATCAAAATTTGGGTATAAATCTACCTAATAATAATTGTGGTCCAATTCGAAGACCAATTCCAGTTCAAGGCTCTAATTCCACATCACGGGTAAATATTTATATTTATTTAAATTTAGTAGTGATGCAGTGTGCCTGTCAAATGTTACTAGTATTTGTGTTCTTTTTTGTATTAACAATTGTCTTTTAAAATTGCATGTTATTTAAAACCTTTTTATTTTAGCTTCAACTATTTCAACTAACCTGGTTAATTATCCATTAATATGATGTAAAATCAATATGCTTAAATTATTTTAAAATTTGACTTTGTATTACATGTATTTTATTCATTGCCTATGTGTATATACATACATACATACAACCCATACATATATAGATGTACATTATAGGCATAGAGGAGGCATACAAATAAATTCCCCTATGAAATTAATTACTGTACATTTTCAATACTTCTAAAATTAATGGAGATTATTTTTGTCAAAATATGCGAATGATTAATGCAATACCAAATTAAATGTTTACTCTTTTAATGTTGGTATATTTTATGATGTTTGTAACTTATTGTATTTTAAATATTAGTGAAATAACTGATTAAATCATTAACTATAATTTGCATTTTCCATATTTTGTTAAATTGTTATCATTCAGTTGCTTTATGTTGTATAAAAAAGAAGATTTTAACAAGGAATTAATTTTATATATTGACTATCAGATTATCAGTTATTTCCGTAACCAATTGTTCAGAAAATACTTGAAATGAGAAAGTAATGTAGATGAATTTGCATGCCTGATAATTTCTATTAACTGATAATTAACTAATTGAAAAAAAAATCTTTTAGTAATCTTGTATTTCTTTAATATTTATTTTTAAATTTCAAAATAGTTATAAATTCTAATTCGATAACAAATTGTTTAAATTTATTGTTGTGATTAAAATTGTTTCATAGAATGTTTTCAATGCACCTCCTGGGTTCAAAGAAGCAAATGGACACATTGAAGATATTTTGACTAAACCTCCACCTAAAGTCATTTCATCAGCCATAAGTGTTGCTGACTTGGAAAGACAATTGGTACTTTTGAAAAATCTAAAATTATATATTAATAATATTAGTAATTTGATGCATTAAAGGCTGAGTTTAAATACGTCACATAAAATTTAGAAAATAGTTAAAAATAAATTAATAAGTTTCTCTATAATATGTTTAATGAGAAATTTAATGAAATACTAATTAGTAGTTAGTTATTAAGTTTTTACATTATTTTTTCTTCTTAAGTGAAATCTACTTAACTCATTTTTCTTAAAATATATTCATATAATATATGATCACATATATAAATGTCATTAATAACATTCAATGTTATTTCTAAAAAAACCTTATCATTTTATGTATTTTATGTTTGATTATGTGTTGGTTTATGTATATTACTTAAGTTTATTATACTCTCTGTAACACCAGTATAGTTTTATTTTTAATAAATATGTAATGTATTTCATTGTAATAAGTAATACTTAAATTTTAATAAAGATGAAATAATTTAATAAATGTTTTTAGATTGATGCTGTGAAAGTTAATCCATCTTACAGCCATCCTGTTCAAGATGGAAATGCAGGATTTTTACCTGTTTCTTCATACTATAAACAAGATTTTCCTCAATACAATTTATCAAACTTACGAGCTACGCCAAAAAGTAATTCATTTTGCATGCTATTTATAAAATTTTAATACTTATTTTTTTTTAACTGTACAGAAAAAAAGTTGATAAAAGTATTTTTTGAAGGATTATTTTATTTACCCAATTTTATAAATTCCGAATATTTTATGTATTATTTATCCCATCATAGGTGTTTTATTTCATTAGTTGAATATGAATAGAGTAAAGGTTATTATCTCATTTTTTAAAAATATATCCAAATGCTTTATCAAAATGTATGAAATCTTGTGATAATACTTCAATAAAATATATTAATATTTCTAAAAATATTACAAGTATCTCAGTACAATAATTGAGGTTTACTCTGACACAAACCTCCATTGACACGTTCAAACTGTAAAGATTTTAAATTGGTTAAACTATGGTTTTATCTTTTAACTGGGTTTGAAAAAAAAATGTTCAAAAACCGTTTTATCACAAAAATTGATAAAACTCAGTGTTGCCAACACATTGTGGTACATATTGTATGCACAAGAATTCACTAAGTACTCCGTAAATTGATTGCCAGGCAGAGTAGGTATTTGTAGTTGTCGATTTTCGTTGAAATCGGTGTATGTTATATCAGTTAGTAACCATGATTAGGTATTTATATCTCTAGCCATGCTGGTAACAACCAGTATCTGTTTGCCAATGTGGATGAACATTGTGTCGTAAACATTTTTCGTTATTAATATTTTTATTTTTATTTCTCAATACTACAAAAATGTGCATTGTGTAGTAATGTTACTGGAATAAAAGTTATGACGCAGTCGCTGCTAAAAGATTCGGTTTTAACCAAGCGTCCATATGGAGAGATAAAGAACTGGGCCGAAATAAAAGTTGCTAAACGTGTCGTAAACTTAATTAATATTCCTTAAGTGTTACCAAAAGTAAAAACTGGCTGCATGATTGATGAAAAAAAAGCAGAAGACTTACTAAGGATGCTCGAATTTTTGGATCCAAAGTACCCTATTTGTATATCGTACTGTGTAACCAACCCTAAAATTGTAATTATATTTTTGTTATATTTAATACTGTTTAAAAACAATGTCACAAAAATAAATAAAATTTTTTCATTTGTAATATATACAGGTGTTTAGCATACTTTTGTTTTACTGACATTGATTTGTATTACAGTAACGTAACTTTTTTTAGGGAACATAATACTAGCGCCAACGAATAAAAACATGTAATAAACATGCACATACACCGATTTCAATGATCTGTACTCAGTTATTTGTCTTTCCTGAACATTTGTAGTTTTGTAACATACACCGACCTCATAAGTCAAGTCTTCAATTAATCTTATAAGTGTACACATTTCCAGTGTATCACATCTGATGATAGTCTTGCTAATTTAGACATTCAGTAAATACCTTTATCATTAAGCCTTCTCTTTCTTTAAATATTGACTATCCAGAATTACTGTCTCATATCTTTCAATGTTTCCTGCTGCTGTACTTTTTCATCATTCCTGTTCAATATTTCATTATATTTGTTAAATCACTTCCTTAACTCTCCACAAGGGCGTCCCTGACCCTATTTTCAGGGAGGGGCGACTTTTAGACTTGTAATGTTGAGGAATAAAAAATAAATAAAAATAATTTAACTATAATATTTAGGATTAAAAATAAATAAAAATTCTTTTAAATGAAGCACAAACTAATTAAAATTATTATTCTATAAAACAAATTCTTTGAATCGTTTGTGTTCTGCAAATCTATCTATTATTTTGCACGCATCTAGTGTACTACGTGAACTGTGAAGACGTATTCGTCTACTACAATAATATCATTACTATTTCGTGTTTAACAAAAAAAAAAAATTATCGAACGTTCAGTATCAGATAACGTGCATCTAAAAGTATCTATCGTTATAAAATCGATACGATAAGAGCTGGGTAAATTCCGAGCGCTTCTATCAATATATTACACACCTATAGCATAATCTATGACTTTAAATAATTTCGTAATTTTGTTCTAATGATTATTATAATACAATACAGATAATGTAAAAAAAAGTAAAAAAAAAAAAATTGAAAAGGTCCAGGGGGGGGCGATCGCCCCCCCCCCCAGAAATACGCCCTTGACCCTCCAATCATTTGTCTAATGTACTGATAATTATGAATTTTTCTCTGTAAATAATCAACCTAGTTTCCATTGAAAATTGTATAAATAATGTACTATTCTTATTACACGAAGTAAAGTAAAGTATTATACTTATTACTATAAATAACAAAATCATATTGATTTTTAATTACAGATTTTCCAAGAAATAATACTCCAAGAAATGTCAATGTTAAAAGAAATTACAATAACATGGGCTATCAACAATTTCACAAAACTGTAAGTCAACTTATAATATAGTTTAAATTAATCATATTCAAAACTTGTATGATAACTTGGGTAGTAATAATCCTGCTGTTACCAAAAATAGTTGTAAAAGAAAAAGTTTCTATTGTAGATTATTTAACTAGTAGAATTGGATATCACTGAATCTAATGAAAAAGTGTTATATGATGAAAAATATGCTTATTATGAGTAAATGGGTAATTTTACATAGCTATTGTAAGACTAGCAATGATAATGAGACTAACTAAGGAAGTAACAAATGTCATTATATTTAAATATTTTATGCTGTTTGGCATTATGTTAATTTTATATGAACTCTCATACCTTCTATACTATTGTATTTAAAAAAAAACTTATGGCTATTAATATTTAATTACTTTATTTAAAACTGTTAAATTATTAAGTTTTCTTTTTACAGAAAAATTATACATTTGACGACCAGTCAGAATTTACTGATTATGGTGCAGGATTTATGACTGTACGAGAAAAACACTGGCTAGCTGGTATACAAACTATTCAATTTCATAATAGTAACCCATTAGAAGAAGATTACTATTTCACGGTTAGTAAAATAATTCACAGTATCTTTCAATTTAAAATGAGAAAATATTTAATAAAATATGTCTTTTTTATGTTTTCATGTTAATGAAATAACATATGAATTTATTCTGTGTTGAGATTCAATGTAGTTATAGATTAATTTAACCAAGTGTGTTTACTACTAGATGTATCAAAAACGTCATCACAATTCAAGTGGACCGAAACCAAACAGTATTTTTCATCAGCCAGATCAATCTAGATTTAATAATTCATATACACAATTACATTTTGAAAATTCACTAGGAAAAGTACTGGTAAGAATGTTAATGTGATTTTTAATTTAAGAAAAAATATATCTGCTGTGAAACTTTATTTTGTTAATACATTTTTCAATATCAATATATATATATATGCAATATTGATATGTTTAAATCTCACCATATTTATTTTTTTAAAGATTGGCAGTGTAATTGCACCAAGAAAGATGATTGATATAGAAACAAATGATTTTGCACCATCTACAACAACAACGACAACAACAAATCGTGTTATAGTTGCCCAAAAGAATTCCAAACAAATTCTTTTAGAAATTGAACATGTTAGTTTCAGTAAAATTTTGTGATATGTTTAGTAATAATATGTTAATTTAATGTTTGTTATTTTCAGATGTACATACCGTTATTGAAAATAGAACAAACATATTATGCAATAAGGAACAAGGCACAAGCTGCGCCAACTGTTCAACAATATATTGATGAATTAACTGACATTTTAACAAACCATTTACATCACTTAGTGTCATATGTCACTATACGCAAAGGAAAAGTAAACAACACAATAATCTTTTAATTTAAAATAAATTAATGTCAACAGTTATGGATTTTATAAAGTTTTTCATGTTTAAAAATTTGTAATATTGATATAAATATTACATAATACTTTTGGTTAAACATTTTGTATTTTAATTTTATTTATTGTGTTATTTTTTACTTGTAGCAATTGGTACACAGAATTCTACCACATCTCAAAAATCCTTCATTTTTATGGAGTGTATTTTTTGGCCCTTCGATATGTGCAATCATTTCAAAAGATAGTGAAGATCAGTTGCTTTTACTCTTTTTGCCATATATAAGACAGTGGATATTTTGTTTATGTCTTGCTGAATTAAATCAAATTGCTGAGTATTTAATGAAAAATCTTTCATTAGTTTTGATAAGTGTTGTAAGTAAATCATATTTTTAATCTTACAACATATATGTTTCAAATATTTTTGTTTCTAAAACTAACCATTTTATATTGATTTACCATAATCAAGTATTATAAAAAATGTTTATGTCTGTTTTTAGTTTGGTATTTCAGTTATAGCTAATATGATTGAGCGAGCAGAAGAAGTGAGACCAACAACAGAACCTAAAATTTTGGAACAATGGAGTTTATTTATTAGTAATGTTATATTTGTTAGTTCTGAAACTACAATACAAAGACCAGTAATTGGCTTAGATAAAAAAATAATTGAAAAACATTTAACATACTTGCCATTTGAATTTGATCAATCTATTACCATTGAAAAAAAAATAAATCTTATTCAAAGACTTAGTTTTTTGGGAGACACGACTAAAAAATAACCATCAGTCATGACATATATGGTTTTTATATATTTTTATATGATTTTACTTTTGTATAAATAACAGTAACTACCAATATTAATATCAAATTTAAATGATACCATTATGGTTATTACTTATTTCATTAATAACCTGGAAAAAATGGCAATCTCTCGCACTATTTTTTTTCATTAGATGCCTAAGCATTTGTATTGTAAATAATGTTGGAAGTTAATTGACTGAAAACTTTTTATTTTACCATGCATTGTTAAACATTTAAGGTTTTACTAGGTTAATTATATTTTGTAACCATAAAAAAACAATTACCTTTTATTTGTTCTCAGCTCATTTTTTGATTTACTTAGTAAAATATTTAACAATTTATTTTATTAGTCAATTTTTATGTTAATAACTTTTTTTTATCAATATCTAATTTTAATTTCGTTTAATGTATGTTATCAATATTAAATACATATTTTTTTACATTGTTCCAATATTCATAAAGGAACAATTTTGTATGATTTCACAATTAGTTATATTCAGAAATAGCAATCTAATGTACCAATAAATTAATTCCTAAAATGTATTTTATTTATTCTAAAAAATGACTTCTTATTTCTTATAATTATAATTGTATCATCTTGACTTGTAATAAACTAATATTATAGGCACAATATTTCATTAATATTTATTATCATGTTACACTAATTTATATTAATTAATTAATGACTTTGAAAAAATAAAACTGTGTTTGAAATATCGATTTCTACTTTATAGTGTAAGCTCTTTATTTTTGGTTATCTACACATTAAGAGGTAACATTTAAGGCAAACTAAAATTGTAATTTTATTTTTAACTTATTTCATTGTAAGAACTTTGAACAAAATTAAATCATTATAATAATTATTTTTAATTTTTAAATTAACTGAGCCTAAATATTGTTTTTTTTTTAAATATTTAGAATTTTTTTTAACTTAAATTAGATAATTTGAATTTCCTAAACAGAAATTAAATGAATATATTATATTTATATTAAATACTTGTGTGTAATATTACTGTTAAAATTAAATTATTGTATTGTAGAATAATTCATTATATATGTAAATTATACTTAGAAATTAACTAAAAATAAGTTATATTGATTTTTAATAGTTTTAAATTATAAGTATTTGTGGTATTTTTAAATTTTACTGAATTCCCTGTCTCTTGTAAGAAAAAGTAAATATTCCTGCTCCAATGTTTTTATGGAATATTCCTCAAAGTATTTTTAACTTCAGTGCTTCCAAACTTGGAAGTTATATTGTCTAGGACCTAAGATTAATTACAGGTCATTAGATTACTTTTTTAGCTCTTAGTTGCATATTGTAAACACTGCTTTGTGATCATCAATGATGTATTTTTCCGACATCTATTTGTTTACATTTAGCTAAAATAATTTATATGCAATGAAGGAACCTATAACTAACAAACTTGACTGTTCTTTGAAAAAAATTGTTACATTGAAATTTTATTAAAAAGAAATGACATTTTCAGTCACTTGAATACTCATTTTTACAGTGAAAAATTCAATTATTAAATAGTAAAAATTACAATTATAATGAGACTTTTTTAATATTTTATTTTATTTGTATTCTCTATAGCTATGAATATACGGTGACACCTAGTTAGTGTTAATGATAAGAATATCTTTATTATTAATTGACTGTCAATCAATCGATACTCCTCAAATACTATTTAAGAAAGTGTTGGATTTAAAAACACAAACTTTATACATAACAGTAGTTTAAAATGTATTTGGTAATTAAAAAAAAATCTTTGTACAACAATAGCATGAAAATGATTTATTAGGTAAAACATTTGTTTTGAAATGAAAACTTTTTTATCTAAATGAAAACTTCATGGTTAATGGTTGTAATAATAAACCTTATTAAAGAACCATGTTCAAATATGTAATTGTATTTGGTGAATATTCTTTGTTTGAATGCAGAATGTGCAAATGTTTTTTATGAGTATTTATATAATACCCAATAAATATACATATAATTAAGGTTGGTGTGTTGTAATTTTATTAATTCATAAGTAACTTAGTCAAGTTCGAATTTAAATAAAAACGTATTGTTTGTAATTTTTTAACAGCCAAACATTTATGATTTATATACATTGACAAGTGGATTTATTCTGAGAAAAAAAAAATGTATAAATCTGGTCTAGATATCAATTACTATCAGTTCAATCTTGCTGAGAGACATTTTGAATTCTGAATGTAGTGATAGTGTAAATGAACTACATATTATAATATTACGTTTTATATTCATAGACCTATACTAAGGATTATACTAATAGCATTGATTAATGATTATAGAATAGAATAGTATATTCTATAATCAATGCTAATAGTACTTATAACAGCGGTTCTCAACCTTTTTGAGTTCGTGACCCCCCTATAATGTCACCAAGATGTCTAACGACCCTTTTGTAATGTAAGCATTTAATCAATTATAAGATTCTAAGTGAAAAAAGTTTTTCCCACATGAATTGACGACCCTAAAATAATTGTTGGCGACCCCCTGGTTAAGAATTGCTGATTTATACTTATAGTATAAGGTCTATGATTATGTTGGTGCTGCTCGGATATGCGGTCTACCGACATTTTTCTGCTCAGATATGCGGTCTACGTAATATGTAGACCGCACACCTATAATACGCGATAATGAGCTTTCGTCAAAGGATCAACGTAGTTTTGCTGGTGGTGAAGCGGGTTGATCACCATTAAGTAGGTAACCTTCCACGATTATATTTCCTTTTTCCGGCAAATCTTGCCTCATCAATCTGTATTGGATTTATGACAGTTCCCAGCATCTTTGGTCGTTTTTGAACAATACTTGTACATACTTCACGACACATATTAAACCAGTCAGTACCTAACTGTCTCCTGGCATCTACCTGTTAGGGTGGCTGTTGTTCTTAAAGGTATGTCCAATACGAAAAAAAAAACCAATTCTAATATTTCCGTCAGTTTTAGTTTACTATTAGACTTGTTGTTCAAGTCCTCATAGTGAAAAAATGTATTGCCTTGTCGTACACTGCGCGAAGTCTGGCACCCTTTTTTTTGCACCGAAGAACCGGACGAAATTCACCCCCGCGATCGCGTTTTCTACTATTTACCATTTCACTACCGCACTTATGGCATGGTAAAGTTTTGTTGGCAGTGTCTAATAAGCCATACTCCCTTAAAAATGTAGTGGCATTTTCTTCACTACAGGCGACGGTCGAATAGAACTCTTTTAATTGCAAGATGATATGCACTAATAGGTACACGATTAGGTAACTGATCGACGGCTGTTCGGTTACTAACAAACTTCTTAAATACACTACCACACTGTGGTATAACAGTGATTTTGTCTTTTAGTATAAATATAGGCGGAAAATACAAAACTATATCGTAGGTATACATTATATTACAGCAAATTATATTTGGGTCAATTTTATCTTTTAATGTTCTATTTTATCGCTGCTCAGATATGCGGTCTACATACATGCTTGTAGACCGCATCCCGTCGGTAGACCGCATATCCGAGCAGCACCATTATGTTATGTAATACTTATATGTGTTATAAGTATTCCATGTAGTGGCTGATGACAAAAATTTCCATCGTCCCCAGTGTCCAATGCCCATTGTACCATTAGTAAAGATGGAGCGGGAAGGTTATCAATTTCTCATACACACCACACACATAATCGGTTTGTATAAATCGGAAAAATCTGCATCACAAATGTTTGCTCTCTTGAGACCGCTCAAAATGAGCGAACGCTTTTGTCTATCGTACCATCGAAAGTTACCGCGATTCTGGTGATGTTGATCGGGTTAGTTGTGGTCGCCCTCGTTCTGTTCGAACAAAAAAGGCGATTGAAGCCGTTCGTTCACGGATAAATCGTAATGCTCTACGGAAACAACAAATCGTTGCTTGGGAGATGAGAGTAAACGCTCGATCCGTGTTGCGCGTAATCCGTGGTGACTTAGGTATGCGTGCGTATAAACTGTGTACGAGCCATTTGTTGACAGAGCGATTAAAGGGAATTAGACTAGAGAAAGATAAAAAAAAAATGCAACGCTCGTACGGTCGAAAAAATGTTAAACAAATTTTATTCACCGACGAAAAAATATTTACTGTTGAGGAAAAATTTAACAAGCGAAATGATAAAGTATGGGTCCGGTCATTTCTTGAAAAAAAAGTTTCACCCGTTCAACGAGGTCATCATCCCGCTCAAGTCATTGAGTTTGTTGGGGCGTGTCATGGCATGGTGCCACACAGATCCATTTCTGCGAAAAAGGGGTAAAATTTACTCGTTTGTCAAACGAGTAACTTAGAGCCTCTAGTGAAGCCTCTTTTTAATCGAGCTACACATGTTTAGTTAAAACTGTGCGATTCGAGAGAACAGTAATTCTATCTGTAAGATAAGTATATATAAATATTCATATACAAATTAGTTAAATGAACTAAAAATTACTCCAAACGATTTTAATAATTATTTGATATTAATTTTAACGATGATGAAACATCAATACGATGTAGAATTTTTGAAATTAAAATTTTTACTGCAAAACTTGAACTAAAAGTGGTTGTAGAAACTAAAAAACCGTGTTTGTCAACACACGCATCGTCTTATTTGTACAGTTTTATCAATTGGTATTTTCAATTTATTTCCGATTAACTGATTTAACTGCACAGTTCTAAAAAATACCTCGTATTAACCGACACACCTATGATTTATCTCTACAGATAAAACTGTTCAGTCGAATCGCACAGTTTTAACTGAACATGAGTGGCTCGCTTAGTGATTCATTAGTCTGAAGGTTCGATACCTGGCCACAAGGCAAAATCCACTTACAATAGGCTTGAAAACAATGTTCCGAGATTTCATCAACGCATCTAAATGGACCTCCGCAAGCCATATAAAACGCATACATAAAACGCGAAAACGAATAATTTTCGTTACGTATTGTATTGTAGAATCGAATACTGATATTCGAATATTCTAATATTCGAAATATTTATGAAAGAATATTCGAATAATTCCCATCACTAGTAGGTACCTACCTGAAATTCCGTAGTATTATTTTTGAACTGCTAGGAACAACCAAGCCACCGAATGTTTTTATTAATTTTAGTAAAGTTTTATTTAATTTTAGTAAACTACGTTTTCTTGAAAGTTTTTCATTATTATATTCCTTATTGAAATTAGTAACACTTTTTTAATTTTTACGTTTAAGTTACAATTTGTATTAAATTCATTTGATAGTTCTTACACTGCTAGGTAAGCTTAACTTTCTCGTTAGCATTATTAAAAAATCTTTTTTTTTTTTTTAAGGCATGTAATCAGTTTAATATAATAAAAGAGAAATCATTACAGTTTAAAATTTATTTCTTTTATTAATTTTTCATAATATATTACTTAAAAAATATTAATTGTTTTATGCATTTTAGACAGTTTAACCAGTGTTGAAATAGTTAAGAACTCAAAACAAATACATGAATTTGAGGATGGCTTTTTGAATAACCAATTTTATTGAACAATTTTCCTATCTCCTCGTGAAGGGTAACGTGAATTAAAGTGCTATTTCGTCTAACTTTGTATTAATTGTGTCAATAAGCCATTAATAATGTAAAATATTTTTTTAAAAAAGTAGTGGCCTGCTTAATATTTATGCGTTAAAAAAAAAATTGAAATGACGACACTTTTGGTCAAAAGATGTTAAAATAAAATATATCAGTGTAACCAACAAAAAATCATTAATATTTATAAATATGACTTATTTAATGAACAAAAAAGTACATGGTGATTTGACTAGGCCATACAGTTATTTTACACATATTTGTTAAACTTATTTAATTTATAAAAATAATTTTTTTTTAACCATATTTTACATTATATGAATTCAATAAAATAAAATAAAAAACACAATTAAATTAATTAATTAATAAAATACATTTCCCAAATTCATTAACTCACACAATATTTGAGTTTATATGTCCATACAATAAAGGTATTTCCAGACCAATGAGGAGACTTATATAGTACTCAACCATGAAATCAGAGGATTTATCCTAAAGAAATATGTCTCTAGTATTAATCATTATATACTAATAGACATTAAATATTAAAACTATGATTAATAGTTAAGAAAAAATAATAATATGTACACTAGTCAATAAAATTATAGACAAATGTATAAAATATTAAAAATTGGGCCACTTAGGAGGTATAGGAGGTAAAAGATATGAAATCATAGAATTAACTAAGTTAACAAATAAAACATTTATTGATAATCTCATTAACATCTTCATATAGCCATGAAGGTATAACTTCTTAAAGTAAAATTAGAATAAAGTATTATATTTATCACATAAATTTATGATACAAAATAATCAATTTATTCTGCAGAGATTAAAAAAACAAATTTGTATGTTTGAGAAAATAAACGCAATAGGTCAATTGTAAATGAACATCAATACAATAGGTATCATAAATAAATAAATATCACAATAAAAACTGAGATCTTGTTTTGAGTGCTCAATTTAAATTATAAAGTATTACAACAAAATAACATGTTTATTATTAACGTTTACTATTAGAATCACACACAATATATTAAACATAAAATATAAAAATATAAAAATGTCTTAATAATGATTTATGAATAATAATAGTCTTTACACTCACTCAAAACTATTTCTTGAAGAAAAACTAAACATTTCCAAAATATGAGTATTATTTTGGCAAGGGTGTATTCTAAAAAATGGTTTGTTAAAAATTGGATGTTCCTAAAAATAATGTTAAATAAATATTACAACAATATAATATAATGAAAATACAATATTATAAAAATGTATTTAAAAACTTGAGTAATAGCATTCTACTTATCAATGATAAAGTTTGGTTTGAAATAAGAATGGACTTGAGTCCATATTTGTTCTAATGACAATAATTTTCCACCTAAATTTTAAGTTAACAAAATGTTAAGCTAGTATGATATTATATTGTACACATAAACACTCAAATAAATTACTTGTATGCCACATGTTAAAAACGAGTAACTTTGATTATATAATACATGATACTTGCATGCAATAGTATAAATTTCTAAATTATGAGATTCTAAAAATTTAATTTATGTATTTAGTGAATATTAAACATAATTTAGTTCTTTAATATTAAGCTATTATTGAAAAGTAATACAATATATATATATATATATATATATATATATATATATATATATATATATATTGTTTATGTCTTATGAGTTATAGAGCAACTACAAGATTTTTAAATTTTAATGATGGTAGGGAACTTTAGAAGATATTCAAAGTAAAACAATAAGTAGACTGTTAGACAATATCCCAAAATAAGTATGAGCAAATATTATGGTACTTATACATTTTCAAAAATTAAAAATCAAAATGAAATAATTAAAATAAAACATCAATGATATTGTCAAAGAAAAAGAACAGTAAAAAAAAAAACATTTAAAATAATATTATCAACTACATAACATAACATACCTACTATTAAATAACTTGAAATACACGAAAATATTTTAGTGATTCCATTTTAACACACTTATAAGACATTTTCAATTGCAACTAACCTGAAGAGTCAAAATGCAATGAAGATTTATTGATTTTTCGCATATGCTTTTTGATCAAATACTTGATATGTCCATTCTATAGAAAAATAAAATTAAATGGAATTGATCACTTTTTAGTGAAAGGGTTGATATGTCATGCTCATATTTGCTAAGTAAAATATAATGAGATCCTCGATTAATGGTGTTGTACAAACAAGAACACATTCGTTTATTTTCGTGCAAAGAAATCAATAATTAGGTATATCTGAATGCATCAAATAGAATTGTCTTCACATTACACAAGCAGTTAATAATAGAATCCATCAATTAAAATGGTTTCCTTCATTTTACTCATTTAAACTCATTACTGGACAAACATGTCGATTATAAATTTAAAATAAACTATAATATTTACCATATAGGTAGTTCAATTTATTTGTACAAGTTACAGAGTGCATCAGAAATACTTGATGATTATGAAAATTGAAGTTTTTCAATGTAAATAATATGCCGAATAAATTAAACAGCGAATACACTCTGCATCTAATAATACAATTTATAGTTTATTTTATTAGTTATGGATTATTGTTATTTGTTGTGGGAAATAGTTAAGTGTTATCGTTTATCAACAACGAGTTGTTAGTACCATAAACTGTTGAAAGGAGTCCCGACACCGGTCGCAGATAAATTCAGTGATAAAAATGAGCACGTGATTGTTTACAAAAACAAATGTGCATTTTGGCAGATTACGATCACGAAAGACTCGGAACGAACTTTTGACTATGTATTCCCCCCCAAAATTGGTTGTTGACTAAAATGAATCAATGGCAGAGTCTCTGCAAGAACGCCAGTCAAACGAATTAGAAGCACTAAAAGTAAGTTGTTGTATTGTTTTATTTGCATATGATTATTAAGTAATAAAATACAGCTTTTTATTTTTAATAAACTAATTGCTTTAAAAATTAATCACATATTCACATGTCCTCTCATGAATATATACCGATTTCACAACAGCTTGGCCTGGGTTCTTTTGTTACATTGTAGGTAGCTGCTAACATTTTTTATTTCTTCAAAAATTAATGATGTGATCTTTTGACTTGCCTGAGTTATTTGGTAAAATTTGCTTAAGAA
Organism: Therioaphis trifolii; assembly: GCA_027580255.1. Classification (NCBI taxonomy): domain Eukaryota; kingdom Metazoa; phylum Arthropoda; class Insecta; order Hemiptera; family Aphididae; genus Therioaphis; species Therioaphis trifolii. The sequence continues at coordinate 13,202,244 of CM050405.1, read as the reverse complement.
TCCCTTTATTTTACTGATATTCCATCCATTTTTCTTTACCAGCTCTTACCTCCAATATTGCTTTCCCTATTAGCCAAATATTAGAATTAGCTGTGTATAATTTAACTTTAAATGTAATTGAGTTTGTTGTTATTAATTTATGATGTATCAATATTTTTTTAATGACCATTATTACTGTTTTTTTTTATAATATTGGACTTGAATCCGTTTTTTATTTAAAATTGAATTGCATTAATATAATACCAATGCTATTGTAACTTTAATAATTATTCTTTTATCAATTTATATAGGCAATATTCAACGAACAGCTTCAAGACAACAATGATTATGAATCCACCGATGTTTGGAAGCCACTAGATATTACTATAACAGTTTTGCCTGAAGGCTATACTAATTTGCAGCAAAATAACATTCAGATTGACTTGCATGTAAAGGCATCAGAAAATTATCCTAATGAGTAAGTGGTAATCATTAATTTTAAACGAGTGTTCTTAGTACAATTTCAATTTAATTTGAAGAAATTGTGTTATTTCCTACGATTATTTCTGCTAAACAAAAGTTTTTACTTAGTATTTAATATTAGAGTACCTTTAAAATATTGCATTCACTAAAAAAAATTGATTTCAAAAGTTTTTTATCATACAACATAAATCATATTATATATAAATACAGAACAGTATGTTATTTAACGTTACTAAAAACTTATTAGTTAAACCTTTCTAAAAATTGTGTTTTGAAAGTATAATTACTGTTATTACAGGATACCATTGATTATGATTGAAAATGTTAAGGGTGTTCCTGCTAATTATCTTATGCATCTAGAAAAACAAATAAAAGAATTAGCTCCAAAAATAATTGGTGAAGTAATGGTATTTGAACTAGTTCAACATGTCCAGGTAATTGAAAAAATTATTTAATTTAAAAATAACATCTTTAAAAACATATGTCATTGTTTAGAATTTTCTATCGTTGTACAATAAACCTCAGTATGCATCATTTTACGAAGAAATGATTTCAAGAAAGCAACAGAAAAAGTTAGAAGAAATAGAAACCAAGAAACAAGAAGTAGAATTGACTGTACTTATTAATTGACTAATAAATAATAAATAAATTGTAAAAAAACAGTATATAATTGTAGAATCATCTTGTTTAGAAACAATTAATCAATAGTGAAATGTCTAAAAAAAGGGAAGCGCTTAAAGAAGAACTTCGAATGCATAAAAATAAAACAAGGAGAAATACCATTGAAACTTTAATTGATGAAGATGAAGAAGAATTTGATTTTAAGTAAGAAAAATTAAATTTATATATTGAATCAGTCAGATTTTGTATAAGTATTTGCCATTAGTATCAAATTATAAATTATGGTAAAATAACAAATAAAAAGTTTGAGAAATTAGTTAAATATTAGTGAAATTTAAGAATTCAAAATGCTTTATATGTTTGCCAAAAATATTATAAATAAATGGTATTATTATGATACTTGTAAAAAGATCTTGAATAATCGATTCATAATCAAGTATTACTACAACTATTCATGATGTTATTTTAAATATTACATTTTTTTTTTTTTCATGATTAATACTAATTCATTTTTAATAATATTGAAAATCTATAAACTTAAGTATATTTGTTTAGTGTTTAGAGTCCATCACATCATTTCATGCTGAACCACTTTGTTATAATATATTATTTATTTTCAGTGAACATTCACCATCTTCATTTCATATCAATTCACAACAGAAAAAAAATATTCAGCTAAAAGTAATAAAATACTTGAATATTGCATTGAACAATATACCTGTAATTCTATTTTTTTTTTTTTAGGATCAAATAGATGAAAGTCAGTGGACTGATGATGACCATATTTTTGAATTTAAGTTTTCGTCATCCATGTCCAGACTTGATAAAGAATTTGTTATTCTAGATTGGCTTGGTAAAGGAGCTTTTGGAGATGTTCTTAAGGTTTGATATCTATATATTAATTTTAATTCTTAAACCTTCTTTTATTATTATCAATTGTCAAAATAAATTATTTATTCTATTTTAATAATGTTCTGGGCATAACCCTTTTAACAGGGCACTGACTTTATTTTACAGTTTAAGTTAAAATGTTGCTTATTTGCATATTATCTGTCTGATGTGCAAATGAGTAGTAATCACATTAGTAAGATTAAGTTTTTATATTATATTTAAAATAAGAAATTTGTAATTTAAGGCTATTGTGTACATTTTCTTATTGTTCTGTGAACCCACCTATTTGTCATTTTTATATTTATTGAATAATTATTGGTTATTATTTTATGGAATGTTTTAATGGGTTATTTATGATAACTTAACTTACCTGATTTTATTGAGTTGAATTTACTTATTTTTTGCTTATGTGAATTCATTGCTTATGTTTACACAATTGTAGTCTTGAGTTTATATATTTGTTTTCATTGCATTGAAATATACAAAAAAAAAAACTACTCATTAAATAATGGCTATTGCTTTAAGAATTTGTTTTATTTTCAACCATCTATAATGTAAGACAATGTCTAATAGAACGTTAATTAGATTTTTTGTGTGAATAGGTGAAAAATAAACTAGATGATTGTTTATATGCTATAAAATGTATTGAATTAAATAAGAAGAATAAAAATCTCAATAAAAAAATTACTAGAGAAGTGAAACTTTTGTCACGTTTGAACCATGAAAATGTTGTCAGATATTTTAATTCTTGGATTGAAGCAGCAAAAGTCAGTCAAGAAGGAACTCCTCAGAAAACTGTTAGTAATTTATTAGATATGAATGTATGTAACTAATTTCACATATTTTAATTTGAAATAATTAATATTTATTAGTATTTTATATTCTAAAATAAAGCATTTTTAAAAATTTATATTTCTTTATAGTCATGTAACATTTATTTTTATCCTAATTTAAAATTTTATTTACTACATTAAACATATTGTAAATAAAACCTTATACATACTTTGCTTTGATGGGAATTAAATACATATATATACATATATGTATGTATTTATTTATTTATTTGTTGATTATTTAAAAAAATGTTTAAAACCTTAAGTGTGTAAATAAATCTTGTTTCAAATTAAATATGATTACAAACATTCTTATGTTTTATTTCATTGTTTCAGTAGTTCTAACACTAATTACTTATATTACAAAACTCAAGTTTTGTCAAATTTAACTTAAGTTAAATCAAATAATAGCAATGACTTAAGAAATTTGTATATTTTAGAAAAAAAATAAAACAACTGAAATGTGGCCTTTGAAAGATATCAGTTGTGGTTGGGGGTTATCAGATTTAAGCAAAGAGATGAATAGTGATAGTTCTTCAGAAGAAGATGATGATTGGATAACATTCACGTGAGTTCAGTTTTAAGCTTACAGTCAATGTTTAAATTATCAAATAGTTCCTCTATTATTTTTTATAAATATTTAAATTTGAATTTTTTTGATATTAAAATGTGTACTTATGTTTTTTATTTTGTTTTTTTTTCTAAATGTTCTGAAGAATTACATTTTAATAGTTTTTATTACTATTTAGTCATCAATCTAATTCGGATAATGCTACTTTGAGTTCAACCAAAAATAGCTCAGAGTGCTCAAGCGAAAGAAATCATTTAGAAAATGATGAGATTGATCAATTTATGTACATACAAATGGAATTTTGTGAAAAAAGCACTCTTCGGTATTTTTATAAAAATTTAGTTGATATCAAAATTCATATTGTCAATTTTTAGTTGATTTTATTTATTTTTCACAGTAATGCAGTTGACAATGGTTTATACAAAGAACCTAAACGAGTATGGCGACTCTTGCGAGAAATAGTTGAAGGTCTTTCATACATACATCAACAAGGAATAATTCATAGAGATTTAAAACCTGTTAATATATTCATTGATTCTGAAGATCATGTTAAAATTGGAGATTTTGGACTAGCTACGACTGTTATTCAATGGTAATTTATTCAACATTACACACTGTTTTTAAAATGTTTTTAAGACTATTAATTTGTCTTCTTAAATAACTTTTAAAGGCATATTCACGACGTTGATTCAACAACTGTACAAGATGTTTTTGTTGATACATCTCAGACTGGTAATGTAGGAACAGCTTTATATGTGGCCCCAGAACTTAATATGTTAGGCCCAAAAGTTGTATATAACGAAGTTAGTATATACTAAATTAAACTAATCATGCTACATAAATATATTATTGATCATATAGATTTTTTGTGTTATTTATAAATTATTCAATCAATTTATTTGTTTAAATCAGGACTATAGTTGACTTATTATTAAGTAAAAACTTACTGTTCAATGTTCAGGCTTTAATTTTTTTTTCTAAGTTTAATTAAAAATATATCTGATTATTATAGTCTATACTTATTATACACACTTGTTATTTATGTGCATAGAAAAATATTATAAATATTACATGACTGTCCTAATGATGTAAATAATATAAATTAATTAGCTAAATAATTATACTCAATTTTAAAATTCTAAGATGCCATATTGATTGCTGTGTTCCTTGTGTGACTGATAAGTAAATCAAGTTAAACGTAATATCTTATTTGTTTTCAGAAAGTTGATATTTATAGTCTGGGTATAATTTTTTTTGAAATGTGCCATAAACCATTTTCTACTGATATGGAGAGAATAAAAGTTTTGTCTGATTTGAGGTTGCAAGAGTGTATTTTACCAATAGAATATTTAAAATCTGCAGATCCTGCTCAAAAGCATATTATTAAGTATGAAAAACAATTAAATAGTGATGTGAATGATTTTAATATTGTTATGTTCTAATTTTTACATATAATAGGTGGTTATTAAACCATGACCCTTGTAAACGACCAAATGCTACAGATATTTTACAAAGTCAATATATTCCTCCTCCTAAATTAAAAGATACGGAACTACATGAAATGGTTAGGAATACTCTTTCAAATTCCAAAAGCAAAAATTACAAATATCTTATTGCCTCATGTTTCAATCAAGTAATTATTTATATAATTTATATTTGTGTTTATTCTTTATGTTTAATTCTGTTAAATGTGTATTTATTTTAAATAATTTAAAATTAAATGTTATTGTATTATTTATTGATAGGTTCTTCATTATCAATACATTTTTATTTTCAGTTAGTAATTTTTAACTTTTTTTTATTCTATAGAAAGTTACCACTGTTGAAGACATAACATTTACTATGACAACAGGAAAAAATGTACTGCACCATGGTCGATTAGATAAGATAATTGATATTGTTAAAGAAGTTTTTCAGCTTCATGGAGGTGTCTGGCTGTGCACACCATTATTAATGCCGGCATTAGAGTCTGTGATAAATGAAAATACAGTTAGCTTAATGGCTCGTTGGGGTGGACTAACATGTGTACCTCACAATCTTAGAATACCATTTGCTAGATTCTTAGCTCACAATCCCACCATTCATAATTTAAAACGATTTTCAATCGATAGAGTTTATAGACAAAGAAGGGTTTATGGAGTTCATCCTCGTGAACTTTATGAGGCCGCTTTTGATATTATTAGTTCATCCCAAGGTTTGTAAACTATTTCTATGTTTGAATGGTCTAACTATTTTATTTACTTGTTTATAGGAGACTTGATTGCTGAAGCAGAATTATTATCAATTGCATCAGAGATATTTTCAAAGTTGAAAGACTTTAATCATAATAATTGTACAATCCGTTTAAATCATATGTCTTTGGTTCAAGGAATATTAATGTATTCCGGGATTGAAAGAGCTCGACATTTTGAAATTTGTAGCTATTTCGCTCGATTCAAAGTAAATAATTATTTTATTTAGATTGAAAAATGATAATAACTTTTTTGTTATACAATTTTTAGCAAAACAATTTAACACAAGAGCAAATTGAAGAATTAGAACTTTTGGGATTTGCTAATCATCAAATAAGTATAGCTATGAATTTTTTTTCAATGGAACATTCTTTGAATGATATGATTGAAATATGTCGTAAGATAACAGTTCGCAAATCAAAATGTGGAATTTTCTCCCGGGAAGGCTTATGTCTTTTGGAAACTGTCATCAAACATATAGAATCATTAAATGTCAAAGTAAATATAGTTTATTGATAGATTTAGTAAAATATATATGTATACAATACATTTAAAATAGTTTTCAGTTGTAATAGCACCTGGATTAATGAATATTACGCAATTCTATTCTGGATTAATATTTGAGATAATTTATTATAAAAAAAATAAGAAGAATATAACAGAATATGATGTTTTAGCTGCTGGCGGTCGTTATGATAAGCTTATATCTTCATTTAGGTAACTTAACTCAATATTTTGAAGTGAATTAAACTAAAATGTTTATTGTTATAGGAAAAATTTGGATATTTCCAATGATTTAAAGCAAACGGCAATAGGTATCAGTTTCTCATTGGATAAACTCGCTACTTTATTTCAAATAGAATCATCGGGAATAGATGTTATATTGTGTTCTACGAGTAGCAATAACGCCATGACTAATGCAAAATTAAATATTGCCAAAGATTTATGGACAATGAAAATCAAAACTTTAGTTTTAGATGTAGAACAAGTATAAATGTTATTTGTTTTAAATATCAAACAATATTAAAGTATAAGTGAAATTTACAGACCCTAGAACAAATTCAAGATTATTGCCAAGAGTTGTGTGTGACTAATATAGTTATGTTAAAGGAGAATAAATCAGTCATATTAAGGCGTTTAATGGATGACAAGTAAGAAAATTGTATTTTTTAACTAATATTTGCATCAAAAATGTGTATTTTAGATTTCAGGACAAGTTAATGAGTGTTGCTGAATTTATGGAATCTATGCAACGTAAGACTAGACAGAACAGTCTACCAAGTGTTATTTCTCAATCAAATAATTCTATTAAAAATGATACACGATCGACAAGTGAAAATCAATTAATAAATATTGTATTTTGCACAGAAGAAAAGTTAGTTACAACTGTTAAACGCCGCTATGAGACTCAGGTACACATTTTGACCATTTCAAATAATTATAATTTATTTCATATTGATTTACCCATTATTTTTATATTGATAGATTTCAAATGCTGTTTCAAAAACATTACAAAAATTATCGCCAAAAATCCGAGTTGAAATATTAGTTCTTAATGTTGATGTTGAATTAATTAAAGCATTAGGGTCTCTTATAGATTTGTCTACAATAGAACATGATATTTCTGTGTTAATTAAAAGGTAAATTGTTTTCAATACCTTACTAAATCTATGATATTATCTATTAATTGTTATTCTTTTCAGATTTTCACATCATAAAAAGGATTTGAATAAGATACAAAACCATATTGCTGATGTAAAAACTAAAAGTACTGATATTGTTTTGGTATTTTATACATTAAGAGGAAACATATTCAAGTTAATGATTTGTTAAATATGTTTTTAAAATTATTTTTGTATAAAATAAAATTTTTATTTATTGAATTCAAATGGTTCTTGGTTGATATACAAATATCATATGCTCTGTTAAGCTTAAGCTTGTGTTAGTAGAAAGTTAGAAATTAAACTACACAATATTTAAAAAAATAATAGCTTTTCTAAAATGTATGTATTCAGTACAGATACTTACTTAAATTTGACAGAACCCAGAATAAATAACAGGAGAAAATATTTATAACAGTACAGAATGATTTTAAATTTATTATTTTTATTTAAATACTATTGAGTTAAAAAAATATTTTAAAACAATATAGAATGTATATAATGATTATATTTATAAAAATAGACATATTTCTTCCATTTATTCGACCCCAATGAATATTGCTCTTTTATTCATAAATTATAAATTTGTTCGCACTAGATTATAATAGGTTAGACCTAAGTAGTCTACAAATGATTTCCCAATTAATTTTTTAGTTTATTTCACTGGTACATTGTAGGCTCTATGATTTCTAAGAAAAATCTACTTGATTGTTTATAGAGTACAATTTTTTTTATGAATGAAAGTACTTATATTATTTTTTAAAGAGTTTTTCTGGAAAAAATTCCCAAAAGTTTATAACTCTGTTTACTTTTTTTGCTGAGCCTTCTAATGGTTTTTTTTTAAAATAAGTCTTTTGATTGGGTAGTGGAGTTTTTAAATAATTATCTTTAAAACCTTCCTATTCTCTTACATAAACCTACTATATTGAAAAATAGATGAATAACAGGAGGGCAAATAACTCATAGGTAGTTTTAAATTATAAATTTCTAAATTTCATAATTTATAGGTTAGGAATAAAGATTCCCAACTAAATTGACAGAATGTAGGATCTATGTCAAACTATAATTAAATATAACTAATACCTAAACCACAAATGTTCAATACTTGTTTGGTATGTTTACAATTTTTTATTTAATAATTTCAAATAATTACAATACATAATACTTACCTATGTACTAAAAGATTGTACTGTGAGAGGTTTTTATAATTCTTTCAAAAAATATGGGTAAATTCTCAAAATCAAATATTTAGTTATATTAGTTAATGCAGTATAATATGAAGTTATCTTATATTTATACAATCCTATGAATTTTGGAATCAATGAAACAACTACTGTTATGGGTACTATATTATACCGTGATGCATTTTTGAAATGGAAAAAAAATTTGTAAAACAGAAATCATGATCAAAAAATGTATTGGTAGTATATTTTTAGTGATTTATATAAAAAAATGAAACCATCAAACTATGACTATCATTTGTCTTATTATTTCAGAGGTAAAATACTACAAAGTTCAAGAAAAATAAAATGATCACAGTAAGATCAATAATAATTTGAAAACAAATAATGCATTTTGAAAAAAAAAATATTAGTTATACCACAGATTATATGAATAATTATATCAATAATTTGTGGTTATATGGTATTTTCATTAGTGTAACACAACTACGCAAGAATGTCAAACACAAGGCCCACGGGTCACATTTGCTGCATTGATCATTTTTTTTTTTTTTTTTGTGGCCTACTTACGACTGCTACCAATATTAACTGCCAATTAAGTAAAATAATGAGAAAAAAATTAAAATTAAATAAAACAATTTTCATATTTCATGTAACATCAGTGATAAAAAGAGGTTAAATTGATATTGTGTATTGTGTATGTATTGTATTAATTTTCCAACAATAAACTATAATTGAAGTATTATTGATAAAGTTGTATGTATTTATTAATAATTGTAGATTCAGTAGGTAAAAGTGTTTTTTTCAATTGATAATATCTAATCTGATCATTCTGGTTCTAATTTTTTAGATTCTGACTTCTGAGTGAAGCAAAGGCGAAAGGATGTATGGGCTTTACAATGATGTTAATTTATTATTTTTAATTTTTTTTCTGTGAACACTTTTTTGGGTAATTTGAGTGGTCTAAAAGTTTCATACATAGATAGGAAATAGCATTTAAAATGTAGTTAAAAAAAAGGCATTTTTCTCTCATCTTAATAGTTTTTACAGGCGTGAAAAAAAGTGCAGAAAAACCGAGTCAAAACAGTAGAATTTGCTGTAAATGACACTTCCACTACTTTGATTTTAGTTATTTAGTCGTAACTCAAAAAGTTAAAAACTCAAAAACTCTAGAAACCTGAAAGTGTCACCATATATTTATGAAGTATTGTTATATAGGTACTTAAAGAAAATTTTAAACAAATTATAAACTCTTGAGCTAAAAATAGAACTTTAAAAATACCTTGTTTTGTGAAAGTTTATCTCTGATAATATTTTTAATATTTGATCAAAAGTCTTGAAAATGTAATTTAATCATACTCTTACATTTATCTAATGGTATTAAAAAAATTTCTTAAACCGTTTGTCCAGAAATTTATTTTATAATCGCTTAGGTAAATTATTATACAATTTTTACAAAACTGACAATTTTTATATCAATTTTCAAATTTAAATGTTTATCAAAAAAAAAAAATTGGTCCATCTAATCATTGCTGGGAAACTTTGGATATAGATAGAACAACATTTTTAAATCTTTAGATAAAAATTATTTATCGTTTGTCAAACAAGAAAAACGTATCAAACGTGAAAATACAACAGAACAATTCAGTGGACTCGGCTTATACGATTATGCGACGGTGATATATCTTCCAGTTGCATTCTTCCAAGGAACGTGTTTGGTAGCGAATGTTCTGTAGTGATGGCGACCTGCTCGTGTTTTGTACAACGTGCAGTAATCCTTCATACGAAGAAAATGGACAAATAATATCGTATGTTTAAAAAAAAAACCATAGTATTATGCGTCGCGTCGGACGGTAACTGGTTTTCGGCGAGCATATATATATAGGTACTGCATAACATGTAATATGGGCGGTACACGTGGGCAAATGAATTGTTATTATTTTCATACACGTAGGTATATAATATGTGAGTACACAGTACACGGTCTTGTGGAATTGTTTTCTACGTACAGGCCACACTCTGGCTGAAATCGATTGGACATAAAAACGCTGCGTGCGCGGAGACGAGTTTTGCCGGCGATAGGTACAGTGTGTTTGCGAATGTTAAAGTTTTCGATCCGACGTGAATGTAATTTTGACGTTCAGATAGGGTCGCCAGATTTCAAAATTACCAAACCGAGACATATATTTGAATGTTGATCGACCTTTTGGTTTTTTATTTTCAGTATTGTATACCTATATACGAGTATGATACCGTTTAATTAAATAAATATAGATATAAAGTATTTATTAGTAACTTTTTAAGTATTTCATAAACAAACTAACTTATTGATATAATGTATTATGATATAAAATCGTTCAAATATTGTTGCAACTACATAAACTACGTATATCATATAATAATATTGATACCGTGAAATAAAAAGCATTTTTTTTTAAATGTTAGTTATCACCTTTATTCATTGACCGCTTCATATATATATATATATAATTTTTTTTTTTTTGTAGTTAATATAAATGTTCAATTCACATGATCTATACTAGAAGAAAATCTAGTAAGCACACTAACGAGTGTGCATTTTATAAAAACCCGTCGTTTAAAATGTATTTAAGAATTTAAAATTTTGGTATAGAGTAATAGGTAGGTACCTAGGTAGTAAACATTATTTCGTTTGATAGAAGCGTTTTTAAATGAAAATTTTATGGTTTCATAAAAATATTTGTAATGGAAGAGAGTTTCGTTAAACAGAGGTCCACTATATTATGCAGGGCCGTATTAACCATTAGGCACTGTAGGCACTGTGCCTAGGGCCTACGACGTACGGAGGGCCTACGAAAGACGGTTAAATTAAAAAAAAAATAATAAACATTATAAAAACAAGATCTTTTGCGTCACTCAAAATCTAAAAACAGTCTAAAATATATAATCAAATTGTTTACATGAGCGCAATACCTATATTGTTTAGACGGCGATAGCTTTGTGACGGCCTTGCGCAAGGGCGTCCGCAGGGAGGGGCAAGTAGGGGCATATGCCCCCCTTGGATTTTTTATGTGTCAATTATCATAATCATTATGTAGTATAAAATATCACGAAATAAATATTTTTTAATTTAAAAAATTTTTTTTAAAACGTTGAGTGCCACGCTCGACAAATTTTATGTGGATCTTTATGAGTGTTTTAAGTCATCGGTTTTCGATGCACTGTTTCGACTTTTATATGTGAATATTTAGTAGGATCTCGTGATTTCATTAGTATCATTGATTATAAATACTAAAATACTATAAAATATAAAATTTTCACATCAATGATTACATTTCATTTATATAAAAAAAATGCATTTGTTAATTTAAAGTTACACAATAATAAATTTAAATTAATACTGTAAGATTAAGTTATAACGTTCTAACTATACACATAATTAAAGAGCGGATTTTTATGTTCTTAAAACCTTAAAATATGATGCAATATGCTTCAAAAAAACCTTAAAATATTCTCTAAATATTCCTTAAATTTGTAAAAATGCAAATATGATTTTTTTCTAAAATAGATACAATAAATAACTGTTAAGCGCCATTCTCTTGGTAACAGGTAAACTATTGAATAATAAAAAATGTAAATCAGTTGATACATAGCTATGTAAATATAATAAAATGTAATTTAAAAAAACATAATAGTTTAATAAAAAATAAAAGATAACTTTGCACCATTCCTTAGGAACATAACCAATTCGATTACAGACAAGTAGATAATTTAATGATTTTGAATTTTTATCACTCGTTAATCACATAATTTTTTTTCCTAGGAAAAATTATTGCTAGAAAAAATCACATGTCGAGAAATTAACAAAATATATGAATTTTCATAAACAATAATAGAATAGAATCTAAAATATAAAAAAATAGGCGAAATATTCTCTAATGTCCAAAATATGCTTTATTATGCAAAATTATTTTTTTTCTTCAAACTCTGTGAAAGATAAATCGTCCACATTTTTCACCCTCGTTAAGTTGCATAAAAGCAATAAAAATATGTAATAACCTAAAGATCCACTCTTTACACATAATTAATAATTTAATTTTTACGTTCCCTACCTATATGATAGAAAACACGTCAAAAACAATAAGGTACTTTATCACTAAGATAAGGAAACAAAAATTGAAAAATTAAAATACCTTGCCCCCCCCTCGACAAATTCCTGCGGACGCCCTTGGCCATGCGATACGGAAATTATTATAAGAGTATATTATTACATTATTACAGTATATCACACCTGAATTTGAAACAAATGTACGCGATAAATTTGAAATACAAACAGTTTTTGTTATGATAGATTCCTTAATTGTGGAAATTAAAAAACGAAAAGAAGCATACACAAAATTAAATGAAAGGTTTCGTTGTTTAACTGATGACAAATTAACCAAAAGTGAAATCGAAATAAAAGCGACTAATTTAGTTCAGGTACCTATACCCATTAGATCTGGAAAATGATTTTGTAGCATAATTCTAATTTTTGTAAATTTTCGTGAACCAGGCATGGCTGTAAGTGACATGCTTCAAAAACAAATTGAAAAAAATTAATGAAAAGTTTTCCAAATTTCAATATTGCTTTTATAATTTATTTAGCGATAGTTGGATCTTCTTACGGAGGTGAACGGTCATTTTCTGTGTTAAAAAGAATTAAAAATTGGCAAAGATCTATCAGTCAAGGAAAATTATCATCTCTAGCACTGTTGTCAAAAGAGTCAGAACTATTAAGAGAAATTAGAAAAGATGATATCATTGACGAATTCGCCAACGCAAAATGCCGAAAAAAAAAATGTAATCTAGATATGTTTAGTGCTCATTAATTTTATTTATTTGATAAAATTAAATATTTGATAATTCCATTGTAAACTCATGACGCTGTATTAATTTAAAATAATATAAAATAATAATATTCAAAAGTGGCCGTTATGAAATTCAATTTTTTCAATGCCTAGGGCCTACGGATGGCTTGATCCGGTCCTGATATTATGTGGTATATTATTATCATTTCTAGGATCACAAGTTTAATAGCCGATGCACTTAGCATAAAAGCTATCTAAGTTTAACGCTATTGTTATGGAATCTCCTGGACTCTAGATAATCTAGTTATGTGTAGTGGCGTTTACCGTGAGACATAGAGAGGCCATAACCCTCTCAAAAATGACCGTATTTTATATTATACTTATTATTCATGATTTTTACTAATAATTATTAATAATTTATTAATTATTAGTAATTGATATTCATTATTTATGTATTTGCATCGGTGGATGCAAAGACAATTTCGGACTGTGTTCTGTGTGATTACGATTTGATATCGTACATTTTTTGTACCGGTCATCAATAAACAATACCTACGTTAATACCTACTGTGATATATTATCACGACTACATTCTTCTACTATCTAAATCCCGTCACCTCGAGGACGTCAAACTTGTGTCTTTGCGGTACACACACACACACACACACACACACACACACACACACACACACACACACACACACACACACACACACACACAAAATATAATCATGTTCTCGGAGAGGGCAGACGGTGTTAAGACGGCATTCAAACAAATCAATCATTGAATAACTGTATAGGTATACCTATTTTTAGCTTACATTTTTAGAATATCGAACTTGGAATGTTTGTACGTAATAAATCATAATAATTCTTTAAAATACGAAGTTTTTAATTTCTTATACCATCTTCCTAAGTAGAATGACAGAACAAACTATCAAAAGTCAAAAAATACGAAACAACACTATTTAATTACGCATTCACCCTGACTAAACCGTAGCATTGGCTTTCTATAATCATTTTCTCTAATTAGTTAATGTAACTTATGTAACCGACAGTTGCGGATATTTAATTTATATGCTTCATAATTTTTACACATTACACAACTTTCAAAAAAAAATAAATAAATAAATAAAAAATAGCAAATAAAATATTGGTAAAATAGAGTATCTACATGTAAGGTTATATTTATTACCCATTGATGAATGATATTTTTGAAATTTTCATATTTTCAAGTCATAATTTTTAATTATAGTGGAAACGTAGGTACCTATTTAAAAATATAATTGTACCTATTCATATTTATTCAACTTTCACCTACTACTAAAATTTATTTCAAAAAATTAATATTTTTAGATTTTTAGCAAACAGTTTATTGATATTTTATTATTACCTTTTAAATTTAGCATATTGATCAGATTTTACCTAACGTCTGAAATTAAATTATATGCTATCTATCTAAATTCTGTTGCAATGACCCTTCCGTTTACAATAAATTTTATTTATTATTATTCTTTAATAATGTGCATTCATTCTTCTAAACATGTCTTAACCCTTAAAGAGTCACGTGGGGGTCTAGCATACCCCCACATAAATAAAAACAGATGTATTATATTGCGTAAAAGGTGAACATAGATTTAAATTTAGAAGATGGTTTTTATAATAATATTGAATCGATTTTCATAAATAAGTACTTTCGAAAAAAATAATCTATGACTTAAAATATTCATCAAAATTGAAATGGGTCATATTTACCCCCACGCGACTTGTAACGTTATAATTTTTTTTTTGGACTTGAATTTTTTTCAAAAGTTCGTTTTATCGTAAATGCAATGTTATAATCGATATAATATTGTGGAATTAGAATTATATGGATCAGCCACCGACTGTGCAATTAAGTTTTAAAAATAAATATTCCACTTTGAATTTCCACTCCATTACTCGATGGCGTGTAGGTACACCGTATACGGAACAGATAAGAACAAATCATGTAATAATTACAAAAGGCTCTCAGACAAAAGGCGGTAAAATTTGCTGGTGAAGAACAACCTCCTGAATGTTCTACAGTTTTAGGAAGACGAGAAAGATGTGCTATTTGTCCAAGAAATAAGGACATAAAAACTACAAATTCATGTCAAACATGTCAAAAGTTTATGTGCCTAAAACATACGAAAACAGTGTGCAAAGATTGTTGGGAGAAAAATCAATGTTCAACAGATTCAGAATAATTGTATATACACGTATCATAATAATTAAATGTATTGTAATAATAATAAAAAAAATTTAATTCAGAAAAATGATTATATAAATTTAATGTAAATACACATATAATTAATAAATATATGCCGTGTTTGAGCTCTAAGAAATACAAGAAAAATTAATTAAAATACATGTTGTGATAGTAAAAGCTTTTGTTTACCGTCTTAAAAATAAGATTTTGCAGTTAAAATAATTTTTTTACAGACCAAATTTTTTTTTTTATGAAATTTTGAAATTTAATTTTTGTTTTTTTTTCGTAATATAATTTTTAGTTATGCACATAATTTTATATTTATTTAAACTTTTATTTTTATTAATGAATTTTTATCCATATTTATATATCATATGGTAACAAATAAAGTCTTTGAATTTAAAAAAATGAACTTTTTTATACATATTTTATACATTTTTAGAAATGGGGTCTGATAGACCCCCACGCGACTATGAACGTTAAAAATAGGCACGCGCCTGCTAAAGGGTTAATCAGTTTAGTGACTAAAATAATTCGTTTAGTATTTAAATACAAAATAATACACATCACTCTTTTAGACTAAAGTAGCCAATATTTATTTAATTTAATTTAATGTTTGAAATAAAATTTATATGTTTAATATTCTGTATATGATATAAGAAAAAAAATTATAAGTGTTATTCATTATTCATATAAATTATGATCATATATATTTAGTATATATTATAGGTGCTAGTAACTAGAATTAATGGACTTAAATTTAATTTTTCTTAAATTGCTAATTCTTAAATTTTTTCAGTTTAAATGTATATGTACAGCTGTGGTTTACCTTCAATGATTATGTCACATTAAATCAAAATAACCTGATGTATGACGCTGTAATAAGTGTCATATTGTCGTAAATTTAAGTGGTGTCTCCTGTTGGTACTTTTGGTTATCACTATTTTTTTTTTTATGATACTTACTACGTAATAGTAGCTTCTTATAAGCTATATTTATAAATTTTTTATAAGTTTCTAGTTTTATTGATGGGCTAATTAGATATCTTTTGATATTGACCTACCATGACCATTTGTGTTCTCTGCAGGTAACCGTCTTTGCGGATATTATGTAACGATAGACCATTCGTGTACCCGGGCACGTATCACAAGCAAAAGTTTCAGACGTTCAAACTCCACCGAAATTTTCTTTTAAAAAAATCGTATTTTTTAGAAAACGATTCTAAGCGAAACTCAAGTACTAATTTATTTGAGTATAGTTAAAGTTTTCGAAAAATTAAACTGTATGGTAATTATTAATTTATGTAATTTTCAAGATTCAAGTGAAAAAGTACTGGAATAATAACAAGAAAAATCCACATCGGCTTAATAATAGGAATTGGTAAAAATGCTCCATTTCATCGTATTTAAACTCTTCTAGATTATAAAAAAATCAAAAAAAAAAAAAAAAAAAAAAATCATCCGATTACTATAAAAATATAATTGTAGCTAAGGCTACTTATAAAAACTTTGCATAAAAATTAAAGTTTTTAAATCAAATATTTGAAATTTTGTAAAAGATTAAATCTTCCAAAAAACGAGATATTTTTATTAATTTCTTCATAAAGCCGAAAATGGTAGTATGTTTTCAAAACCATTGTCTTATTGGTATAAGAGTTATATTGATATTTGGTGAACATTTCAATTGTCTAGCACTATTATTTCGAATTTATGGCCAAATTAAAAAATAGATTTTATTAAAATTTTGTTAACAGTAAACTTTACTGTTTTTACTCAATTTTTAAGTAGTTTTTCTATACGCTAGGAAAAACTATTGAGAATAGAGAAAAATGACCTCTCCAAAGACTAACTATGATGACATTGTTGACCAATAGTTTTGTCAAATTTCTTAAAACGTTTGTAAAGTATACGAGTATAGCAATATGTCATTAATATATTGTGAAAATTTCAATTTTTTAGCGACATTGCTATCCGAGTTATGACTAAATAACTAAAGTCGATTTAATGAAAATTTTGTTTACGATGAATTTCACTGTTTTTACTCCGTTTTCGGCTATTTTTTCTCTCACCTGGAACAATTATTGAGAAAAGCGAAAAATGAACCCTCTACGTACCATCTACATGCAATTTCGATCTATAGAGAACATGGATGAAAATTTTGAACAAAATTAATTGTACCAAAAGTGTCAAAAATAAAATAAAATAAAATAAACACATAAGTATCATTTTAAAACCAATAAATCGTTCGTTTCATTCAGAATCTTAAATACAGTTTTCTAGAAATATAGTGTTCAGTAATTGATGTAACAAATGTGAACTAAAAATGAGTTGACCCCGACAGTTAACTAAATAAGAAATTGCTAGTAGATGGCACTTTGAGGGTTCATTTAAAATTTTAATCATTTATTTATGAATTTATGATATATATATATATTACATAATCAGCTGGAGTTTATAAAAATTGGATTATTTTTAGATTTAAAATTGTACTTTGAAAATATTTAGTTTTTTAATCGATTATTGTTTCTAATGAAATTTGTTATATTAAGATAAAAAGTTCTGAAAATGTAATATGACTTTACTTAAAGTTATATTTACGTAACTAATTACACTAAAAAATTCTTAAATACTGGCTCTCAGAATTTTATCAAAATGTTTACCAAAATTATCATACGATTTTTACGGAGTCGACTGTTTTTAAACACATTTTCTATTTATACGTGCATGAAAAGTATGAAAATGTTGATCTATTCAATAATTATGGAACTTTTGATTCAGATAGAAAAACATGTTTTGAATATTTTGATAAAAAAAACCATCTAACAATTACTCTAAAAACGATATAAATAATATATATATATATATATATTGTACTAAGAGAGAGGAAATTTCATAATTACGTAGTTCAGCCATTATAATATTATGTTTGTTGCTATTTTATTGTGACCCCCCTGATTTTTTTTTGTGTACGTGCCTGCGTGTACCTATCATAAAAACAGATGAACGACTCAGCACTTTATCTATATTAATTATTTCAAAGTATAAAAGTTATATCAACATTAATAAATGACATAATATTTATTTTTACTAAGTACTTGCTCCAATTTTGATACATTAATTTTTATAAGTATGATCCGGCAATACTGTTTAGTTTAATTTTTCCAGTTGACTAGTAAAGGATAGTTACATAGGTTGAAATGACTTGTTAACGATATAATTATGATCATTAAGTTTATTAATGTTATTATTATGTAATATTTTCGGTACGTGCAAGTGTGCAACAGTACAAAGTGTCATGACTCATGACCGTTGGAGACTTCACAGACTTTTATACTATTTTATAAATGTATAATCATAGAGTAACACTGAAATACTGTAATACTATTACTCTATAACTATTATTGTACACTGATAGAAATTTGAAATGTACACCGACACTCGTTTATCTTCGACCACTTAGCCAGGAAATTCCAATCTTCCCATCTGTACAATAAATCCTCTAATTAATAGTCTGATCACTTTGTTTTTGTGAATTATGCAAATAGTTTGATAAACATTAATGATGTTATGTATTAAAATCGTAACCAAAAGTGTGTTCGTGTATATGCATGACGTTTCTCATTCATTGAGCTCTCATATTGCCCCTTATAAAGTGCCTGCTACGCGCCGAATCGGGTCTAGCTATTTTGTCACTCTGTACAAATGAAAAATGTTCACCCTTTGTGCACAACATAATATATAGATAGTCCCCCATCGTTACTAAATAAAAAGATACGTCGTGTATATTATATAAAACGCAGAAAAATAATAAAATTATTTATTTGTATTATTAAAATAAATATTTAATAAATAGTAGTCAAGTATAAAGCATTAACATTTTTTAACGGGCTATTATAATGTAAATGAAATATTTATGCTGAAATACACAAATTTATAAATTACTAACATGATTTTTATAAATCAATAAAATATATTTAACTCGGATATGCATAATATAGTTATGTAAGTTTAGATTTTGAGTGAAGCGAAGGTTTTTCAATGATGTTTATTTTTTTTTTTTTCAGTAAAACCTTTTTTTGAGTAATAATAACGCTCCAAAAGTTTAATTTATCTACTCTATTGATCGGATATTATATGTAGATTGCAAAAATATGTAAACAATTTTTAAAGTTTGGTATGATCGTACTCATGCGACATACGAGTACCTACACTTAACAAACCATACTGAAAAATTTCAATCATTGTTAGTCAGGATTTTTGTATAAGCGTTTAGTAAATTATTATACTATTTTTACAGAATGAACTATTTCTATATGAATTTTCAACTTTAAATATTCATTAAAAAGAATTGGTCCTTCCAATCATAATGAAACTTTGAATACAGATATAAAAATATTTTTTAAACCTCTTGATAATATTGTAAAATGTAATATTATAAATCAACACAGGTTTAATGTATGGTTTGAAAATATTTAAAATTGGTGATTTGTGAAGATTCTAATAAAAGATCATGAAATTTATTAATAACAACTTACTAAATTTTAACCATTCAGTATTATGATCAAGTTTAATAATAATAGTATAGTAACAATTTAAGAAGCTGATTTTTGTTCGTACGGTATTGCTTATAATCTGGGGTGTGTGGAGATGAAGCCCCCCAACTAGCCACTGTACAGCCGTACAATATCATGTGTACAATACGAACATTTAGATACTTAAATCTCTGTTTCACTTCACTCGTCTATATTTTACTGCTTTGATTGTGTAGCTGTTGATGATATGATCGAGATCGATATTGGTGCTTACAGTGCTTCGCGTAAGTCACGCTATTAAGTGTCAGATATACCGGCCACTGAGTTAAGATCATCCTATACCATTGATCATCGGATCAGTTTCAATTCATTGTCATCGTCATCGTTGTCTGTAGTAATTGAAAATAGTTGTAATAATCTTTTCAGTGGTTTTATACACAGACACAGACACAGACACACACACACACACACACACACACACACACACACACACACACACAAATATATATATATATATATATATATATATATATATATATATATATATATATATATATATATATATATATATATATATATATATATATATATATATATATATATACTGTACACTTTCCAAAGGCATGGGACTGGAAGGGGCAAATGTCCTCCCCTAATAAATGCATCGTTTAATATTAAATTATTTTAACATGCCACTTAATACGTTTCACAATGTATTGTACATGGTTTGTTAAGTAAAATTGACAGAATTAAATTGGTATGATATTGTATCTGTTGTTTATTTTTGACTATTTGTAATGATACGGTAATGCATTTAAATTGAAAGTTAATTGTAAACATATTGATAATCATAACTAAGTGAAGGCTAGAAGTTTTCAAATTAAATATAATTTTTCTATCTTCCTTCTAACATAATGTGTGATCATTATATTACTATGATAACAAATAAACATTTTTTTGTTTATTGTATAAAAACTTGATGCCAATAATAAACATTATAATTTTTACGTTTAAGAGAAATCTTTCAGAACATTATTTATTGAAACTTCTATAATTGAACTTCATGAAAGCAATTTATATCAATCGCATTTGTAAAAGATTAAATAATATTTTTTTTCAAATATTGTAGTTGTATGTTAAAGTAGTCATGGAGTATTTGAGGAAATTTAATCTCTGAAAAATTTGAATCTAATTATACCTATAAACACCTTTTTAATATTTTACTGCCCATCCTTTACAAATATTGTGGTAACGTCCTTGAATACATTCCCTGTGGTCATTGCACCAAACCTATGGTTTCCGCAGGGGGGGGGGCGTACACTCTAATTAAATTGAACATTGTATTACGTTCAAAGCAGTGTAATCGTTTCCGGTTTGCCATTTTCGTGTATCCGGGGCTCGATGGCGTTTATTTCTATTCGAACCATTAAGGGTCTTTCTAAAGCGCCTGAAAAATGTACACTCGAAAAGATAAATCACCAAAAGCAACGGCATTGGATTGCCTATCCCTGACGATTTCGGCGTATCGATGGTAAGGCCGAATTAGAACGTTTTGCACCCCGAGGCCAGTATTCTTCTCACTTTTAAAATATAAACGATGAGTTAACAGCAGACTTCACACTTAAGTGTATGTTTATTGTAATTTTATGGCTTAACCTTTGCATGTGCAATCGTGATTATTTATTGTCATTTACGTGATACCACTACACTAATAGAAAATGTTGTTCTGATACAAAACAGATATTTCTGCAATCACTGGAATGAATATTTTTCGATTCATTCCAGTGATTTACAAGAGTATAAAAAATATTATTGGTAAAGCTGTTAAAACTTGTGCCCAGAGGCACGTACCCATCTTCCTCCCCTTTTCTATGTGACCCTCAACATTAATATCGTACCTAATATATATTATTAAATAGTATGTGACTATTAAGTATGTATGTATAATGTAAATACGTTATGTATAGCATATTCAACGTTCGTTATTAATTATTCCTTTTTATATTATCATAATGTTGTATTAATTATTTCAACCCGAAAAGACATAATTTATGCTCACATTTTTTACGAACCAGTTTCCATAAAAACCTTGATCATTTCATTTATCCACATAGGTAAATATTACAATTCAAATATAATCTAGCATAATCACTAATGAATATTCAAACACTCATTAAACTATGTAATATGTTATTAAGAGTTTTGCATGTCTACATAATGTATTTTACTATTTATTTACATTAGTATTGGATGTATAAATTTATGAAATATATATTTGATTGTATATAGGTCTCAACATATACATATGTTTTGATAAAATAGGTATTGTATGATGTATACATTAATACAATTTATAAATATCATTTATATGTTATTTGATGTTTACTATCATACGTTTTTTTACGGATTTCGAGGCTGTGTTGAGGTCTTTATTTTTCAACTTGTAGTAATTCTAATTTATATCATAGTTTTCGCTTGACTTCAGTATATAAAAATAAATTCAGAATAAAGTTTATATTTTCAAAGGCTTTATATATTTTTTTAGTGTATTCAACATTCAATAACTTTTTTAATTTAACACCAATATTATATTAAAATAAAGAAAAAGTTATTCATAAATTCACCTATATTTATATGTTTTAAGTTTCATTCATATTGGTTCAAATGATTATCACGATTTTTTTTACGTTTTTTTTTTACAATTTTACAAAACGGATTGTTTCCATGTAAATAATGATAAAAAAATTTTAGTTTTGTAAAAATGTTTTCTATTAAAAGATCCATATCCATCTATTCATAAAATTTGACTATGACTTACTTGATGAATTTTTAATTTGAATCATAATTAAAATGACTGTTATTATAATAATCAACACATTTATTTTTTGTTTGTTTTTTTTTATGAAATTCACAGTATTGGTTATACGACCTGATCATTTTATACAAGCTTCTTTATATGAAATCCTTGTTATATCTACATTTTTATATCAAGTGGTTCTGCAGTTTTTCTAGTTAGAACTTTTTCAGTAAGTGTCTAAATATGGCTGAATAGAAAATTTTCAAGAATTATGAAATCGATATTCATTTCATACATATAAAATTACACTTTGCTTTTTGTTTTTATCGATCTATTATATTTTATTATTTTTCATTTTTAAATATTAAATAGTATACAAATTTACATGTAGGTATTACTTAAATACTAACTACATATAATATAAACAAATCGATGTCGTATTAAATGGTTAAATAAGGCTAAATAGAACATTATCAAGAATAATCAAATTGACGTTTGATAACTTTGTTCTGTTATATGAAATCATTCTTCAGAATTTCTTCTAGACCAGGCACCGACAACCCGCGGGCCGCGGTACGCATGCAGCCCTCGGGACTTTTTGCTGCGGCCCTCCAAATATATTTCATGGTGTTTAAAATTTCAATTGTATAGCTTAAATTGTTATAAACAATATTTAATCATGACTATTGTATAACAATGCGAGATAAGCTATGATCGAGAACGTAATCTAATCGTATATAATGTATATACCTATCGTCGATTACGATAAATACGTATCTGGTTATGGCCTTAGTGCAGTTCGTTTCGAAACATTCCAACGTGAAGTTTAAATTTCAACTGTTTTATAATAACCTATCAATTCAATGTCAAAAAAACGTAAAATTAGTGATGAACATCGTACATTCAACGAATCATGGACGGCTTTATATTTTTTTATCGAAAATAAAGGTAAACCTTTATGTTTAATTTGCCAAAAAAAAAATTTATCTGTGAAAGAGTAGGTATAATGTTAAACGTCACTATGAAACAGGCATAAATTAAAATTTGACACTCTCACTGGTGATCTCAGACAGATTAAAATAAATTATTTTAAAAGTTCATGAAATAATCAAAAAAATAGTTTTAAATTACAACATAATCAAAACGAATCAGGAGTACGAGCTAGTTTCGTAGTTGTTGAAATGATAGCCAAGTGTAATCGTCCATTTAACGAATCTGAGTTTATAAAAAAATGTATGTTAGCCGTTGTAAATGAAATATGCCTAGAGGAAAAAAAACTATTTGGAGACATCAATCTTTCAGCTAGGACCTGTGTTAGACGAACCGAAGAGTTAGGAACAAATTTAATGTTCAATATGAAAGAAAAAGTTTCTAAATTTGCTGTTTTTCTATCGCAGCTGACGAAAATACTGATGTTAGTGATACTGCTCAGTTAATAATATTTATTCGAGGAATTGATTTTAATTTTGATATTTCTGAAGAATTAGCCGAATTATGTAGTCTGAAGGGAATTTCAACGGGAGAAGACTGATTTATCGAAATTGACAAAACATTTAAAAAACTTGATTTAAGATGGAACAAACTAGTAAGTGTTACTATAGACGAGCGCGGTGGTAGAAATATGAGTGGAATTAATAAAGGATTAATTGGGAGAATAAATGCAAAAATAATGGAAGAAAGACATGAAGCACCAATGATATTTCATTGCACCATACATCAAGAGGAATTATGTTGCAAACTTTTAACATGGAGAGATGTAATGAATATTGAAGTATCGGCGGTTAACTACATACGCAAAAATGCTTTGGCACATCGTCAATTTAAAATATTTTTGGAAGAATGCGATGCTAAATATGGGGATGTAATATATTTTTCTGAAGTAAGGTGGTTGAGTAGAGGTGTGGTTTTGAAATGGTTTTTTATTTTACGAAATGAAATAAATATTTTTATGTCAGAAAAGGGTAAAAATTTACCAGAATTATCAAATGAAAAGTGGGTTTTTAATGTGGTATTTTAAACTCATACAACTTTATTAAATGAACTGAATACGAAACTGCAAGGTAACGACAAATTGTTGTCAGATATGTATTCAAATATAAAATTATTTCAAGTGAAATTAAAATTATTACACAAACATATTAATGAACAGCACTTGGATCATTTGGTATGTTGTAAAATTGTATTAGAACCATCCAAATCAACTTTACATTGGGAAACTACAATAA
Organism: Therioaphis trifolii; assembly: GCA_027580255.1. Taxonomy (NCBI): domain Eukaryota; kingdom Metazoa; phylum Arthropoda; class Insecta; order Hemiptera; family Aphididae; genus Therioaphis; species Therioaphis trifolii. The sequence goes on along the minus strand of CM050405.1, from coordinate 13,177,184 downwards.
TTAGTTTTTAAATATAATTTAAAACCTACAAAATGAATTTTCAATACCATTTTCTGATTTTTACGTACAAGAGAATAAAAACAAATCGTTTTGAAACCCTTTTTCTGTTGACATTGACGATGTTGAATCTAATTTACAGATGGAAGTCATAAAATTGCAAAACAACGATATTCTTAAAATTGCTTTTAAAGAAAGTAATAGTAATGACCTAAAAATATTTTATTCAAGTATTTCTGAAATAGATTTTAAAGGTATTAAAAGTTTTTCGAAAAAAATGATTACTGTTTTCGATAGCACATATATTTGTGAGCAGACATTCTCAATACTTAAATTTCGAAAAAATAAATATTGTTCACGATTAAGCGATGAACAATTGAATGCTGTTTTAAGGATATCAACATCAAATGTAAAAGCGGATATAAACGAATTGACGTTAAAAATTCAACCTCAAAAATCACACTAGTAACTTAATATTTGTATACTAAAATGCATTCAATAATCAATTAATATTTATTTTTAAACTTTTAAATTTTCTCTACCAGTGTATTTAATTAAAAATTAGTTAATAAGGACAACCACAATGTTAAACTCAAAATATGATTGTTGCTATCTGTAAATATATTAGTATTATATGTTAAAATTATATTTTTCAATATTTTAATTTTGTATGTGGCCCTCCATAAAGAACTAAAACAAATTTTGGCCCGTGTAGGTAAAAAGGTTGCCAACCACTGTCTTAGACACTTTATTCAACAACATTTTACTCATCATTAACAATTAATATGGTTTTGCATTATTTAAAAACTAAACTAGAAAAAAATTTTCTATCGATTTCTTCTCAGAAACGATTCAAAATATGGTGATTCATATTCCTTTAAAATTAATTAATTAATTAATTAAAAGCTGATTATAAAAGTGGTCACCCAATATGCTATGATAAATAAATCCATTTTACCTGTAATATCTTGTTCAAGAAACCAAGCCACAAATGACGAATTTCCACGATCATTGTTTTCTGCAGGTTTTTTTTAAAAGTGTTTTTAGTTTTAAATAATTCAAAGTTATGCGTTAATATAAATCTAGTTGGAGAAAAAATGTTGACAAAATGATAACCGTTTTATATAACATTTTGATGTGGTTGAACGCAAAGCGTGGATAGTTCTTTGTAAAATGGAATGTTTATAAATTTGTTTTCATTTGACAATATCAGGAAATTCTGTTTGTTTGAAAAGCTTAATTTTGATGGCCTTTGCTTCGTAGATTATAAATCAAAACGAGAAATGTGTACATATTATAATTTTAATTGCTTAAGTACATTTAAAAGTCATCGAAACAAAGATAATAACACATGCAGTTGTCATTAATATGATAAATCAGTTAAATTAATTTTATTTCATAATGATACAATGAAAACCCACGTCTTATAATTCTATTTTTCGTCCAAATTGTTTCATTTTTTCAATAATTACTTTATCACTAACAATGATACCAAATTTAAACTTGTTTTGTTTTATAGCTATAAAATAATCTCCAATGATAGAAACTCTTACTTTTAACAATTCTTTGTCAGTTGAAATATAGCTTTCATTTTTTCTGCAAGGAAATAATCAACATTTTAACGACTAATAGCAATTTCTCCGATAGGGAAAACCACAAAAGAAATTGTTTTATTGTGTGAAAGTTGAATTTCATACACAGATTAAACCAAATTGCTAAATTTTTTATTCATAGTTAAATATAATAAAATAAAACTAAGAAAAATGTTTAGATATAATTGAAAATACTTAAACTAGAAAATAAATGTATCGGTGCTAACAATAATTCAGTAATAAATGTAAAACAAAACATATAGATTCATCTTATTTGCTCAACTATCAGATAAAAACTGAAGTCTGGGTAGACCCACTATTTGCTATCAAATTTATTGAGTTTTCCTAATCAATATTGGTAAGAATTAAACATAACGTTAATTTGTTACTATGCAGTGTGCTGTAGCTATTAGTTATATAATGAAATTTTTAATGGACACTCCGAAAACAAGGACATTACTTATTGTGAAATAATATGCGGTAAGAACATATTATAGGAAATAATTATAAAAACATAAACTCGTAAAACAACGAACAATTCTATTAACAAATATGAATATACGTAATTCTCAGTATATAAATATTAAACCAAAATATTTTTTAATAATGTCAAGACGTTTACTATGAGACATTAAAAAACAAAATATTTTTTTACAGAACTAAGGAATATAAAAATAAGAAAAGGATAACGCCCAGATCCTTCTATTTTAAATTAAAAATTATTTTAATGCATTTCTTTTAAATTTATTTAAAATATTCTACTTTTTATTTAAAGCATTTATTTATATATACTATGTAGAAACCAACTATTCTATTAGGTTAACTTTATTAAAATAATAATAATCATATAATACATCATTAATTAAGGAATTATATATGAGTTATATGTTTATCATTGATTCAAGAATATTTATTTTTACCACGATGAAACCAAATCAACTGTTCTCTTATTTTTTAAATTAATTTACGTATTAAATAAATACTAATGAACTCAAAAGTACTCACCTATACATTTTGAATAATTTTGTATATAATATTGAGTTATTAAATTTAACAAGTATAAATATAATCTTGATGGACACAATACATAACTTTCTATAGAACTTTTGAAATCCTGATTGGTATGGTTTTTAAGAATACACATTTGTAAATTAAAAATTGAATACAAAAAAGTATCTATAATATTTTCAATCAATGTATTATAGTTTTATTTTAATTACTGTTGTTGTAATCATGTAATATTTAAAATAACTTATTTTATTAGAACTTATTATACATATTATGCTGAAATTATTAATACACATTTGTTTTCGTCTTATTTTACTTATTTTAGTTGATTTATGAGATACAGATATAATTAAGATATATATAACAATTAAGTATATTAATTAACCCTTAAACTGACTCAAGTTCCCAGTAAATAATTTACATTGACTGAACTTAAAGAACCTATATCTACGTAAGGTAGTGTACACGTTACATATGTCTAATGTACTATAAGTTATACTTTTTATGAAAGTTTAATATTTAATGAAAATTCATAAAAAAAAAATCTGTTTAGACCTTTTCGTTCCTTCCTCGGATAATATAATGGTGTTGGATGTATAGATCACTTTAGATGAGCCACTTTTACGATTAGCATACGATACGTTTATTATGATATAATTTGAAAATTGAAACCAATAATAAATCATTGTTTTATAACAACGATTCTTAGTGAAACTTTGGTGATAATTTTAATATCAACTAGTTAAGTTTTTGAAAAAATTAAAACCCTCATGATAAACTATCATGATAAATTATCAAGCTTAAAGTAGAAAAAAAGTTCTTGTATAATAACAAGAATTATCCATATTTATTTAATAATATTTATAAAAACGCCTAGTTTTGCCATAATTAGACGATATCGACTAATATAAAACAAAAATAATATGGAAACCAATTATCGTGAAAATGTAAATGTAGTTGAGGCTGCTTATAAAGAGCTTGAATACAAATTTCAGATCTTAAGACCAAAAATTACAAATTTTATGAAATGCAAATAAAAAAAAAAATTGACTTTTTGCGTGAAATGAATTATTTAAGCAGTATTTCTAATTTCAAATGAGCGTAAAAAAAACTTATTGAGTAAATCATTACGATACTTAGTACTAACTTAGACTCTATAGAAAGCTAAACGTAACTTTAGAAAAAATTCAATAACTTAAAAAAGTGTTTCAAGTAAAAAAAAAGGATGAAAAAACTTTTCCTCTTTACAGAATTTAAAATGTTTTAAGTAAATAGTTACAGTAACTTATTTAAGTGTAGTTGAGTTGAAAAAAGACCATTTGAGTCAACTTAAACTACAAACAAAATTAAACAGTTAAAAAATATCTATTTCAAAATATTTATGTTTTTTCTTCAATATTATCTTTAAAAAAACTTTATAATGATGAAAATGCACATTTTCTATTTCCAAATATCTATAAAATGTTAAAATTATCCCTCATTTTACAGGGTATACTAATAATAAGATTCGAAATATGTATTTACCAACTTTTAGACTCTAGACTTCGTGATGTGTACCTAATGTTCAAAATAATATGAATGTTGATAGTGACAGTATATGAAAATCATTTAAGTGCAACATGTATTATGCAGATGTATACTAAATTACAAACGGAAACAAACAATTAAAAACTACTCATATTGATAAAATAATATGTATACTTATATATTTAACAACTATTACGTCTAAAATACTGTAGATTGAGCTGAATAAACTTAAAATAGGAGTAGTAATTAGAAAAATGATAAGAATATTTCAACAATTTAAAAAAATATTTGGATAAAACCAACATTATTTTTATAACCTTTGTAACAATGAATAAAATGGTAATAATATAGTAAATTAAACCAACGCATTTATAAAGCACTACTCTTATTTAATGAAGGACATTAGTCATTATATCGATTTTAATATTATAAGAAATAAATTAAAAGACTTATGTATGTAATATTTTAAGCAAAACAAATTGTTTCTTAATTTAATTAATTTTTTTTTTTTTTACTAAATTTTATAGCATTGAATAATTAAATTTGAGAATACAATTTAATATTATATATTTCTATTGATAAGTTCTATTTGCAAGTTTTAAATTTTTTCTGAGGATTATTTCGTGTTAATTTGGACTAATATATTTTATGTTAAGAAATTTAAAAAATACAAAAGAATGAAATTCGTAAATTTTGTAGTACCTAAATACCTAATTAATAAGATTTTGTGGTAGCCAATAAAATAATATTATAGAACCTAGATTAAGTATTATAAACACTGAAAATAAGTATATTTTTTTAAATACTATCAAACAAATGAATTAATTTAGTAGAACAAATTTATTAATCACTCTATTAAAATTAACTATATAAAAAAAAAGAATTATTATTAAAAACAAACATGGCTTTTGCGATTTTATACAGAAGATATTTATAATATAAAATAGATAATGAAAATTATCTACGAAAATATATCCACTAATCAAATAAATGTTACTGTGCAAAGATTAGAAAACATAATTATTTAATTTCATTACTTTTTCTCCGATAAAAATAAAATATATTAAATTGTTTGAAAAATTGCTCGATTAAAATATTTAAAAAAAAGCGAAAAATGATTAAATTAAATATAAATATTTAGGTTTAAACAAAATTCATGGAATATTCAGAAGAATTTAGGTGTAAAAAGCTACTTTAGATATAGAAACTGTATTTATTATATTGGTATGCCAATTTGGAAAATAGTGCATAATTACAGTGGTTTAAATAACTTAATTCTAAATTGAATTATTAATACGTTTTAATGTTTTAATCAATATGGTATCATTAAGGTGTGTGTGTGTGTGTCTGCGTATTTATAAATTTTATACATGGTATGTTGTAGAGCAACACACGAGTGATTTCGAGAGGACAAAGTTAATTACGACTAAAAACATTGATAGTATTATGGCTGGGACATGTAATATACGAATAAAAGCGAAAAAATTGCAATTCGCCAACGGACGAGTATAGGGTATAGTAAACCAGTATATAATTATAATATTAACCGCATCGCAGACAGCTAAACAAACACAGTTGCCAAATAACAAGGTTATAGATACTTCGGCAACGCTCTTAAAAAAGAAAAAAAAACGAATGCGTCATTTGTCCTTGAAAATCAATGAAAAAATAAATCTCATTCGATTTATCGCAAAACTGTTTTAAACCATTTTGCGATTTTGTTGCATTGAAAAAAATCCAACGCCGTACCATATGTACAATACTGGCTTGGACCCCGAGTCGCTGCAGTGTACGCGGGTCCAGTATCTATTATTATATATTTCTGGTATTATTATTAATATTATTATTATTTCTCCAACGGCTAAGGAACGTTTGGATATTTTATAAATATCGCCGCGTCGTTGCGGATTCGAGCGGACGCGAGGTGTGGTTTCGCCATCGAAGGATAAGGAGGAGGAAAGACGAATTGAAACGAAAGAGGGTATTATTTTAAAATGGCCGGCCGGCTTTGTACGCGTGTTTTATTGCATAACGCTGTGTGCAAAATAAAACGAGAATACCGAAGGCTGAACGGCTGTGGCGACGGCGGCGGCGGTGCAGTGGTGGCGGCGGTGACGACGACGGCGCTGCCCGCCGCGTTCGAGTCAACGACCTTTCGACACTTTTTGACGGTCGATTCCCACTCGTCGCCGTGTGCCCACAGATCGTGTACGCGTAGAATATATAATAATAAAACATCGTATGCAAACGCGTACGAAAAACGCGCCCGGCAAATAATCCGATATTTAAAAACATCTATAACGATCGACAATCGCATTACAATGATTATCAGTCGGGTACATGACTTATACGCTATCGATCATTGCGGTGTGACATTGTATATTATTATTAGGTACATATATTATGTATATTATAATATATACGTATGCGTTCCGAACTGTTAGGTACCGGAGAGCAACATCATTGTAATACTGTAGTAGAGACTTTTCGGGCGTGCCTAAGCGAAACCGATATTTTCCACTGCACTCGCACGCATTGTGACGGTCGTGCTCGCCGGGCTCGCGAGTCCAAAACGCTAGATGTTCGCGAAACCCGAAACGGTCCGGAACAAAGAAAACTTTCGCGGGGGAAAAAAATTGAAAAACATTTAGTGTTCTCGTCTTACGGCGGTGTACCGAGAGCCCCGTCGCCGTCGTCACGTCTCGACACGCGATGATTATTTTCACGACACGTTATTACGAGGAGCGAGCGAAGGAGAAGGCAAAAAAAAAAAAAATAATAATAAATAAATAAATAAAAAAAACGTTGGTGATTTTACAGAGCTATGCGTCCTCCGCAGCATAACAGACATCGTCGTGAGATGAGAAAAAATTGTGATATCTGTCGGAAACACACACACACACACACGAGTATAGTAGTAGGTGTGTAGTACCTGTGTACTGTGTAGGCACGTCGATCCGACGGGGCCGGGTTCATTGTCCGTCGAGCAAATGCGACTCGACAGTGAGGGTTACATTCTGCACTCACGTGAGCAGAGCGGTGTCTATACTTAATAATAACAAACTCCACGTATCGTCGTCGCGAATAATATATGCTATTATCGTTGGAATGATGTCGTTACACATCATCATCATCGCGCCACACACATGACGTGTCGGCCGTATGGGCACACACACACACACACACACACACACACACACACACACACACACACACACACACATACACACACTCATTCGTGTGTACTATCATTATTGTTGTTATTATTGAACAGATAAATTTCGCGAAAAATCTCGCGATACGCACACAATAATAATATTATTTGCGGTGTTCCAGGCGCACAAAGCAATGGCGCAAAGTTACACCAGTCGGCCGCGACGGCGGTGGTGGCGGCGGCGGCGACGGTGGCGGCTAGACGACGACCAGACCGTAATAATATTGTTGTGCGGCGCGTAGCTGGGGGGAGGCGCATGCGCGCCGTGCGCGTTCTACCGTCTGGCCTCAACTCGGTCTCGGTTGAGGCAGGTCAGTGTCAATGCACTTTAATGACGCTCGCAACTCATCATCCGCTACGCCAACAAGCAAGCAGCAACGGCTCCACCACGGTATTATTCCACACTCCGGCCGAGCGTATTGTATGCAATTTTTTTTCTTCTCCCGCGCACTCATAAAAACACACAGACACACCGTCACTGCTTCTCATTTTATTTTCTCAAAGTTCTCCAATGTGTAATGTCTCTTTTAATGTCGTCTAAATTAATATTATTCTCATTCTTATTAGTATTATAATAATTATTATTATTATTAATGTCATCCACACACGAGAGACGAATAAAACGCATTGATAAATCTTCCGTTCCGCGGCGGAGACGTGTCGGCGACGGCGCTCGGCCGAACCTCGCGAACGTGGTAATAAGGGCGCGCACAGCAGCAGCAGCAGCAGCAGCATACGACAGGGCACGGCGCGACGCCGAGCCGCCACCGCCGTCGCCACGACCGGGTAAGATCGTTTTTATTTATTTATAATTAGTCGTGTATTTATATACGTACACACGTGTTTACAATTAATATAACGCGTCTATCGTTCAGGCCACGGTAAAATGCGATCCATATTTTAGTAGACGGCGCTTTTGCACGGTCGTCGTCCGATTTCAACTTTTAACGACCGCCGCCGCCGCCGTTGCCGTTGTCTAGGTTATGGACGGCGGCCCGCGCTCGGGGCGAGAGTTCAACGTCCCCCGGGTCCGACGGTCATTCGCCAAACACACACTCACCCCCTCGCCCGGAGGGTCTTTTACGGGGTGAACGACCCGCGCGGTGACTATATGCAAAGGGGTTAGGGTACGTTTTGTTTTTCTCTCCCCATGTTCGGTTTTGTACTCGTGTTGAGGTGGGTCAAGACGCACGCATTTCGCAAACCATTCCGACGGCGTGACGATGTTTGTGCAGCCCGCGTTTTGATTTTAACATGAAGGTCGAAGACTAGGTACATATAATATTTTGGTGGGTAAGACGTGTGGTAGGTAAGTTATCCGTAGAATATTAATCACTGTAACTTTTGAATCAAACAACACGCCATTAGCGTGCGTGTTTGCGTGCGTGCGTGCGTGTGCGTGTGCGTGTGCGTGTGCGTGTGCGTGTGTGTGTGTGTGTGTGTGTGTGTGTGTGTGTGTGTGTGTGTGTGTGTGTGTGTGTGTGTTTGCGTGTGTATGTGTGTGTATGTACGTGTGTGTGTGTGTGTGTATCTATGTGCGTGTGTGGAGAGGGGCAAGGCAAATGTTCAAGTGTGTGCATGTGCGTGTGTGTGTGACGTAGACATAGGTCAGTAACTCTCAAGACAGACTTTTACAGTGTGCGCTAAAATACATTGTCCTTGTCGAGACAACGTCGTGTATTATCTAAAATGCATCCAAGGTTAACAACCTATCTCATGCGCATAAACTGCGGTTCCCCCTACCACCGCATTAATAATAATAATAATAATAATAATACGAAGCGAAAGTTCATTTTGATTTTGTTTGATTTTTACACTCATAAGATTTTCATTTTGATCTTTTAAATTTTTTGCAACAAATGAAAATAAAAATAAAAATAATTGTCCGTGATAATATTTAATTTCATAATAAATATTAAATACTCAGTAGTGTATTTAAACCGTTAAGTTGCCATTTTTTGCTTGTAGGTTATATTATCGATTAGTGGTATATCATGCCAGACACGTTGGTTGTTTAAGTATAGGTTTCCGTTCTAGGTGGAATTGTAAAATTGATTTTCTTTCGTCTGGAACATAATTTTGTGCGAAATAATGGACAGAATAAATAAAACAGAGACCTAGGTCAGTAACTCAGTGCAATTGAAGAACACGCACAACGCAAACCGGATGCGAGTGTTTAACGTAGGTATTGCGTTTCCTTTTTGGTAAATTACAATTAATTTCAAAGTTCTTTATGGCATGTTGAATAATATGTACTACATAATATATTTAAATATAATTCGATGCATTGCAATTCACAAACAAAAGATGAAAAACAATACTTTATTTACACAATACAATAGAATCATATTCTGCATCATATTTTTTAAATGGTTATGATTATTAAACGAAGGTTTTAAATCTTATTGTTTTTCTATTATCATTTTCCCCTTTAAATTGTATAATAGAAAATAAAATTCATTGTTCTGCACGATCGATCTAAACAATTTTATCATAATTTAAATTTGTTTTCAATTTAGTGAACATTGGAAGTAAAATTAATCGTATGAATTATTTAAAAATCTAAAATTAGTTAAGTACCTACTTGTTATATATCTATTGTCATACATAGCAATTATTTTTATTTGTCTGCTATGTATGATGTAAGATAGAAAAAAATTAAGGACAAAACTAAACATTTTACTCCATATAAATAAAATTTACATTTTTTGTTCTAGTTAAATATTTATCGTACTTAGTCATTAATATTATAATTGAAAAAATATTTCGATTAAACTATTTGAAATCTCTCTTAACTTAACAATATACTTAGTAAATAGCTTTACAAAAATAGATTATTGCAATTCCAATGCCAGATGATGTTTTTAGATCTGTTGCAATTTTAACTGTTGTAGTTCAGTGGCATAAAATGGATACACTACTCTGCCCTTTCAAATCTACCTTTAGAATAAACTATTGATTCACATTCCATACCAACACAACAGAAAATTCTCAATTAGAATTTTTATTTATTTAATTATTATTATTAATTTATTTAAAGTAGAAAGTATAATATTTTTCGTGGATTAAATACGGCAAAATATATTCATTTTTTTGAATATTTATATTATTTTATCAAACTCATACATAAATTTGTATCGGTACAAGGAATTTTACCATAATTGATTCACATTTTAACATGTACTTATAGCAATCGATTGACAATTTAAAATTGTTGACTTCGAATCTCTTATAAATTATAAAATTATACGTCCAGTAATATTTCGAACACAATTTAGTTGAATATAGAAATAATTTCGAATGTATATTGTCGACATTAATTGATTGGATTCCATTTTCCATACGATCCTATTCATATTTATCTTACCTATATCAAAATGTGTTTAATATGTGCAAAATGTAAATATAACTAAAATATAAAATACATTTGCAATGTTCAATGATATTATATTTCTACAGATAAAATAAGAAAAAGAAAAATATAGTTAAATTTTATTTTTTATTTGTTAACAAATAAAAACCAACCTTGAATGGTCCTTGAATACATGCCAATATAACTCTTTGTTACTGCTCAAGTTTAACTACTTATATTAAAGATATTTCTAAGTTTAATTGAACAATTTTGTTTTACGTAAACATTTAAAAAGTATGCTGCAATCGATATTATTTATATTAGACATAAATATGTGAAAAACTGAGTTGCTACGACCCGTAGATCCGAACTTGTGTCGCAAAGTTTAGTATCACAAGCTCGTTTCTAAAGGATACAGTTACTCAGTGCACTCGCCCATTTAAACAAATTATGAATTGCTCAAATACAGAATTTATCAAATTTACTCGAATCTTGTTAACTGTTAAATAGAAATTAAATTAGATGCGAAAAATGTTATAAATAATGCACATAATATTAATACAATTATTTAAGTATTATTATTAGAGCATAATATTATTCAAAACATAATTACATGGTTGTATTTAAAGTCATCGTTTACATACTTATTTTTATTATTTTTTTTTTTAATAATTTTTCGAATTAATTTAATCATGTTTTAGTATAGGGCTTGACCATATACTAAAAAAAAACACAATAAACTATAATTTGGGCTGAACTCCAAAAAAAAGACTTTCAAACATTTTTTGATTATTATTATATTGGAAAATGTTTTTATAATTTAAATGAAGAAATTAAACATTCTAAATTCGTTTAATCTTATTGCGTATAATGTTTTTAAAAAACATTTTTTTATTTTCGTCATTCTAAGGTTGATTCACGAAAAATGTTTTTTTTTTTTGTAATTCTGATTTAAGATAACGATGTAAAAATATTTTAGTTACCTTTTTTTTCTGTTAATGCTATAAATAAGACTTTTATTTAATACGAGGTTAGGTTACGTACGATATAACGGGGATTAAAATAAAACTATCTCCCAAAAATAGGAAACCAAACATCCCGCTCTGAGATATTCGATAAGGACTGTATCAAATTATTATCTAGTAACAAACGATTTTTAAATCGAATAAAAATATTTCTTATTATTATTGTTATAGTATGTACTGTTTTTAAACAGATATATGCAATGGCGAAGCTTTATTAGTTATGACGTAGGTATTAATAATTAATGATTATGATCTCAGTACCATCAAATACAAACAATTATGCTAATAATTATACAGAAAAATATTAAAATAATTAATAACCCTGAGCAACAAACATCAAGTAAGTTATATGATTGACCTACTAAATTTATCAATGTTTTTGTAACTATTTTTACAGTGATAGATTAGATTAATTAATATAAATTTGTATTAATACAATTTTCTAAAAAAAAAAAAAAAAAACAGTTTGTTTTAGATAAACTAGAGAAATACAACTCAAGTTAAAAGACAATTAATTCGAATAATAGAATTAAGCTTTTATTTATTTATATAATCAAATATAAATAAATAATACATTTTAATGTTCACAAAGAAACAATGAAATTAAGAGTTTTAATCGAATTAATTAATTAAAAAAAAAAATTTATGTGCGTATTGATTTTTATTTGAATGAAAGTTTATATCGTCATTTTCTTTTAGTTAATACATCTTTTGAAAAATATTTACGATCAATTAAATATAGAAATAATAATAATAATAATATAATATCAATATTTCTACTGAAATAAAACTGATCACTTACTAAAATGGTTGTTTTCATAAAAACCACATAGCCTGAAAAAGAGTTCAACAAAATAAAGGTTTTAGTTTCTATGTGTATAGCAAACAATAGTAAAAAATATAAGTTTTCAATTTAGTTTAGCTTGGGTTTAATTTATTTTTACTTTTTAGCTACATTCAAATTGATAGTTCGTACGAAAAGTTCGTATTATCAAAAAAATTTTAGTGGTGATACGTACACTGATATTAGAATGCATTCAAAAAAAAGGAAAGCACAACTATGGCAACACTGATGGGTGTTGCAATTATATTTTGCACTGAAATGAGATAGCGCTATTAAATAAATACATATGTATGTAGATAGATAGAGCGATATTTTAAGCGAATCGGTGACTAGGAATTCTCTATGAACAAAGATAATGTAATACATATTTTAATTAATTTATAGCAAAATATTAAATGTGTTCAGTGTTATTTAACCTTAAATGTTTATTCCATTTGAAAATTTGTTTATTCTTAGGTGTTCTAATATTAGAGATAGTTCGTATAATGTTGTCTATGCTGTTCTTAGTTATACGTTGAGAAATAGGTACTCATTGTAATAGTAAATTGATTAACGTCGCAGATAACCTTCAGTCATTTTTAAGATTGAAATTATTGATTTATTAGTAAATATCTTGATCAATATCACAATTTATTTATTCGAGTTAATCAGTGAAGCTTTTGTTTCGCACAAATATTATTTAAGAACAAAATATCTTAAAAATTATTAAAATTATTATTTTCAGGTTATGAATGCTCTGGATGAATGGACAATTTATCTTCGCTGACAAGAGTGAGGTAGTTGGTTGTATAGTAGTTCACTATTTAACTTATACTATACAATCGGCTAACTTTTCTTCTGTCATGCTACAGGTCTTCAAACAAAACTTATGGCTGAAAATATCAATGGCATGAAGAAAATAGTTAAAGATTAACTAAAGAACACTAAAAAAAAATGTATATATGTAATGAACATATTTTTATTTATCTGTGCTGTGTGTGTGTGTGTGTGTGTGTGTGTGTGTGTGTGTGTGTGTGTGTGTGTGTGTGTGTGTGTGTGTGTGTGTGTGTGTGTGTATGTGTGTGTGTGTGTGTGTGTGTAAGTGTGTGTGTTATTGTCTATACATTTAACATTCCTACTTACCTTTATGTAGCTTTTTCATACAAATCACAACAAAATCATATTAAGTTGTTCATTTGTATTCGACAGTAAATTCTATGATTATAATAATGTTTGTGTTTTTGTAGTTATAATCAAACTACACGTATATACCTAACCTTATTGATTTATTTTACATAGTACCTTCCTTAATGAATAATGCCACCAATTTAACAATGATAAACTAATGAAACATTTTATGATATGAAATATGGACAACAGAAGTTGGCCACTTTGTAAGTGAGCCATTTCACAAATTCTTAATCAATTAACAATAGATTGGTTTTAAGAGGTCATCAAAGGTATCTGAATAAATCATTTTTGAATACTAAGACATTTTTCATACAGTGACAAATAAGAATAATAATTAATATCCCAAATAAAAATGAAAGCACCAAATTATTTACGCATAATATGGCACGCGTATTTATTATTTAGGTTGACAATGCCAATAGTAAAGTGTGCCTATACTTATATATTTATTTATTTATTGAGGTACTTGCCAATAACAGTTTCATTTTAGAATAGATCAATGATTTGTTTGTTTATGATTACCATCAACACATTTGCTATTGTTTATTTCAATATTTTAACATATGCACAACGTACGATATCTACAAAAGTTGTTCATTTTTAGTGAACCAATTCAATATTTTTATGGAATAATGTGTCTACCATTTATGATTACTTTAATAGAATTTACGACATAAAAGGTAGACATTGTCTAGACAAATGATCTGATTTATTTGAATTGTGAATGTTTATCACATAATATAAATTCCTATAGCAATAATTGCGATAAATAAAATTTAAAATGTATATTTGCAAACTAATCTGACATGAAAATTACTTTATTGTACCGTGGAACACTTTAAAATCTTCTACGAGACATATTAACACATTTATATGTTCACCTATAAACTTTAAACGAACTAATTTCGATTTTTTTATTTAGTACCTATTCAAGAACAATTTATATTTGAAATAATTTATTGGTATTTATACATGATACCGTGTTATCAAAAGCTACTTGAGACAAAATTAATTTTAAATGTTCACTAGTTGCTTCGTCTAGACCATATTTCGATCAGTTATGAAGTATAATTATTTTATAATTATTAAACAAACATACTTTAAGGTTTTTATCACAAATTCTTTAAAAATAATGATCGTACAGGTATTTAAACATTAATTGTAAAATATATCACCTGTTGTTTATTGCTAACATTCTATAATTTTTATTAGTATGAAATACAATTTCAATCTAACTATAAGAATTCAAACACTCTACTGTCAACTAAATTATATACTAATAATTGTAATAGCAATATATTTTGTTTCATCAATCTGAATCAAATCATTTTACTTTAACCTAAATGGATACTATTTTAATATCTATGTCAATAAATTAATTACTATTTAGGGGATACTTACGAAATTGAAGAGCTTTTATTTATTCAACTCAATTCTTTGAAAATGTAATACTTTACAAAATGGTCACATTCTTTACCTTGATCCAAACAAAATAATTGCGATTTAAATATTACGCAGAAAATGTATGTGCATTTTTTTTATGACTGTACGAATAATTAAAATAGGTAGGTATTTAATAAATGTTATCTATAACGACTATAAAACATCAACGTTTAAGTACCTATCATATTGATCAATGTGTCATAATGTAGGTATGCTATATATAAAAAAAAATAACTTGAAGAATAAAATGAGATTCATTTGCTTATTTTTATAGATTAAAATTATCATATGAAATGTAGTATCTAACAAATGTTTTTGATATTTTAGTTACAGCTCTTTGAAATTGACAAAAAATACATGTATGTTATAAAAATCAACATATAACCTGAATGAAACATTTAAACATTTTGTTATTATACAAGTAAAAAAATCTAATAACTTTCGAATAATTACATACCATCTAATGTTTTTTATAACAATTTATGGATAGTTGATTGATTTAAGAGTTTGTTTTTACACAAAAAAAAAACAAGTTCAATCAAAAATTGTGAAAAATTTGATAACTTGGCCACGATTTTGTCAACAACTAATCAAACTAATTGTAATTTTATAACTTACCATATTAATTTGTATTTCTGTTTTTATTGTACATCATATAATAATAAAACTGTTTTTGTGTAAATGATGTAAATAAAAAAATTATCTAATTTAAGGGAGTTAAATCTTAAAATAAACATTATGTACTTCGAAAACTCAATAGCATTATAATACGTTCATTGATAAATATCTCTTATACAAATTTTGATAGAATATTTTTAAATGTTGTGTGTTCATAAAAATGATTTACCACTTTTCACAGTATCTATAGTTATAGTACACATATTATATAGTACTACACCATGAAAATATTTTTTTTTTAAATGTTAAATATTAATGAAAATATCTTGATTATTAGGTAATAAAATGTACTAAATTTTGCGCCACTACTTAAAATCACGAAATTAAGGGTCGATATAATACTAAGGGTCTTTTTCAAATAAATCTAACTAAAATAATACTACATTTCATATTTCAACTAAATAAAATAAAGTCAACTTATTATCAGCACTTAGTTCCTAATACATGATATTATAATATTTTTTGTAATTAAAGAAACATGTACCTACTAATGGTCTTACTTTGAATGTGACTAGTCTATAAACAAAGTTTAAATTTTCAAATTTTAAAGTAAATTTAATTTAACAATATATAAATTATAGAATTAAGTATCGTTTTACTCCATTTTTAGATGTTTAAAATTTAAATTTGAAATAATATCCCATGGTAAAAAACACAATACTCAACCTTTTACACTTCACAGTTCACAACCAATAAACGATAACCATAATTTGTTTGATATATTTTAACCTAAAGATATTTGTTAAATACTATTCGTTTTTTACATTTTAGAATAGAAAGAAACAAAAAGTTTCATAAACAAATTCTATATCATGGAATTAAGTTGGTTCATAATGTACATTATATAATCTTAAGTACTTACTACCTGTATAGATTGTAAATTCTATCTAGTTGATGGTATACTGGTATAGAAAACTAGTATTTGAAATTTCATTTGAAAATAAAACGATTCCTACACTTTACGGTTTATATATTATATTATCACATAATTGATTTCAGTAATTTGTATGTCATTCCAGAAACAACTATCTAGCTGGTATCTTGAGAACACTCCTAAAATGTTCGGAAGTTATTTTTTTATTATTTTACTTACTGAATCTGTGATATGTTCCAGATTAATTTTATATTTGCCATCTAGATTTTTTCATTTAAATTTTCTACAAATATTCACTAATTTTACTATTTTTCACTGATTGATACTAATAATAATTGCATCATAATTTAATTAAGCAGGTACCTACACACTTAACAGCATACTTTTTAAAATATCTAATTACTAAAAACGAAATTACTTGCCGGACTAGTAATAACATATTATATAATTTTAAATAAAATAAATATTTACCTTAAATTCAAAATTGTATACAAATGTATGTAGTAATATAATAATTTGAAAACCTATATTTTTCTTTAGCCTTTATTTTATTAGTTAGGTAAGTTTCATTTTCATAGAACTCAAATATTTTTTGTCATTTTTTGAAATACAACTTTTATTCAAAAACTTAGCAAAAAAAAACTTTCTATATTCTGTTAATACTTGGTATATTATTGAAAATATGCTAGTAATAATGTACGATCATAATGGTGGAAGTTTGTCTTTTTTCATTTCGGTCCTCGCATAAGATAATGGTAATGAGTGCATAGAATTGTATAATTTAATACAAGCATCATATGAGTGTAGTTATATTCAACTTTCTAGCCTTAATATAAAGAAATAAAAATGTGTTTCGTAAAAAATGCGATATTTTTACAGTTCTATTTTGAGCCTAACAGAGGTCAACTTTTCTTAAAAAGTTTTTATACTAGCAAAATTGCATTGTTGATATGGTGAACATTTCAAGTTCTAGCACAAATATATATTTTTTTAATTATATGTGTGTGTATATATATATATATATATATATATATATATATATATATATATATATATATATATATATACTTTTACAGTCATTACTAATTAAAAACTATCTAATGAAAATATCGTTTGCGGAAACTTTCACCATCTTTACCAACTAATTAACCAACTTGTTGGTTAATATTTTATTTATCTTAGGAAAACTTTTGAGGATAGAGAAAAATAAGGGTAAACCTTTTCAAGTACTAAGTACGTGTTATTTCAACAATTGAGTTTCTGAACGTAAATTTTGGACGAAAACTATTCCCTGGAAAAGAGGTTTTCACAATGGCAATAAAATAAAATAATAAACATCATTATAATACCAACTGATTCTTTATTTCAATCAACATTTAAAATGTATATTATTATAATATATTTAACTTCAGTTTTTTGTAAATATATAAAGTATAATTTTGGGTATAATTGCATTCCATAAGTCCTGCGAGGGAGATGCAAAGGGTGCACTGCACCCCTGAATTTTCAAAAAATCAAAAAAAAACTGAATAATAAAAAAAACAGTATACTTTACTGAATTATAAATCAGTTTTCATATTATATATGACCCATATTATTTGTTTTTTCACATGACTTAAAAATAACATATCTACGTATTCATGCTTTATTTTGAATACAAAACTATGTTTGAACTACGCACGATGCACTCCCTTGTAAAATGTTCTAGCTGCACCTATAGTTACATTTAAGAATCTATACAAAGTGAACACCATCAACCACCAAATTTTGTATTTTCGTAAGCTACAAATTTTAATTTTTGAACTTCGATATTTGCTTTGAGCCTTAGGTAACACTTTTCAATTAAAATAATCATTTGATCTTAACCTATATGAATATTACACGTTACAGTTTAATTTACATTTAATACATAACATGGTTTCCTATAAATTGTAGGATATCTTCTATTTGTGGATCAAATTGATGGTGCTAAAATGTACGTCAAAAGTAAGTAATTCGTATTTCATATAGATACCTAAGTCCAAATACATACCTACGTAAGAACAGTTGCGAATATAAAATGAGCTTGAGGAATCTTAAGTAACCCAAGTAATACTCAATGACTTTTAAAACTTTTTATATTTATGAAGTACCAAATTTTAGTGATTGTCTTTGACACCTGTATAATCTAACTACCAAAGTACCAAACTTTGACTTTTGTCATTCATGTCTCGTATTTCATGTTATGATAATATTTTATATTTCATAGAACAGAAAAAGTTATTTTATTCTATAAATAAATTTTGTTATTTTACTATGAAAATTAATAATGAATGTTACTCGCTAGAGCTGTCTTAAACAGCAGAAGACTATATATAATATTATACAAAAATAGAAAGGTAAATACGAATGATATTAATAATATATGAACTACGAATTATGTTAAGAACCGGTGGGTATTAACGTTTTTCGAAAATGGTGAATCTAAAAAGGATGCTAGAAGTTTGCTAAAAAAAATTAAGAAAAAAGGAACAGCATATTTAACATTGTTTTGATACGATATATTAGAAAGGTCGAAAAAACCTCGGTGGAATTACAAAGTAGTATATGTGATCCATTAAAAGCATTACATTTATTGAAATCTTTAAAATATTTAATATCTAGTTTAAGAGACATATGATGAGTCATAACATGAAATTTCAAGAGACCTAACAGTACATTGTAATTTCTATGAAAGTAAAATCATTAAGCTTACTAATGATATAAGAGTAAGATTCCAAGATGAAGACAAACGAATTAAAATAGGTGTTTTATTGAATGGCTCTGAACATTTTCAAGTGAACATACCTACATAACGTGATAATTGATAAATATTGTACTGAATTAGAAAAAAGAATTCAGGCGTATAAATTTGTTTCCGATAGTTTTTACTTTATCTCAAAACTAATTGATCCAATTGATAATACACATGGTACAAACAGAGACGAAAAAATCCAGCAAAGTATTAAAAACTTTATGGATTTTTGTAAAAATGATGTCGATAATTCCTTTGAAAATTAATTAATTCAATTTCATGAGTATTTGATCTTAAGTAGATCGCCAAAGTGTGTGAAGAATAAAATTTACCTATATAAATAATGGAATACTTAATTTGTGGAAGTGGTTTGATAATAAATCATTGGCTGGTGTTTTTCATAATTTAAATATAGCATTAAAAATCTATTTAACTCTACCAAGTAGCAGCTACGGCAGTTTTTAAGCAGAAAGAGCATTTTAAAACTGGAACGCATAAAAAATAATTACAGCACTACCTCTACTCTACACAACTTAAATGCACTTATGATGCTATCATCAGAAAATGACATTCTCCAGTCACTTGACTTTGGTCAAAGTATCAAAAACTTTGCATCCTTAAAAGCAAGAAAAAATGATTTTAAATAAAAATAATATTCTAGTATTATATTTATAAAGTTTTATTTGTGTGGTATTAAAAAAGAACTTTGTTTTAGAAAAAAAATACTGTTCTTATGAAAAAAAACTTCTGTTTTTATGAAAAAAATTATTCTTGGGGCCCTCTAAAATACCCGGCCCCAAATATGTATAATCCGGGTCTGTCTTTGACTTAAGACATTTTTTAATAAATATTTTATGAGTAATAGTTACTTACCCATAGAATTTTTCTTGATCTTAGCTACTCTTTAAAGTGGTGACTGAGGTCTGGGGAATACAGTTTCCGAATCTTTTAACGAATCCGTATTATTCAAAGTCATCGTCCGCTCATTATTGTTTTAAAATTTAAATCCGAGATTATCAAATTTTTCAACCGGGGTCCAATTACATTTTTACCATCATTTTAAAGATTAATGTTATGGGTATTACTACCTCATTGGTAAAGAAAATAAAGATAAATTAGATAATATAACTATATTATCTAAAAGTTAAAGTGATAAACTAAAAGCTTCAAAAAAGTACCGAGAAAA
Source organism: Therioaphis trifolii (assembly GCA_027580255.1). NCBI lineage: Eukaryota > Metazoa > Arthropoda > Insecta > Hemiptera > Aphididae > Therioaphis > Therioaphis trifolii. Next base: position 13,156,501 of record CM050405.1, on the reverse strand, counting down.
TAATTTTTTAACTTACGCTAGAACTGTTGACAATCATTTGTAATAACACAAAAAACAATGGGGGTTGTATGGACCTTTTTAATTAGAAGGAAATTTATATGTTTAGAATCAACACTTATCGACTAATGTTAAAATTATTGGTTAATAATAAAATTATTAACCAATAATTATTATTGGTAAAATTATGTAAGTTATTTTTATTGGTATATCTAATGATATAGATAGGTCGCTACGAGTTACGAGTATCATCATTGTTGCGCAAGTAAAAATGAGATGTTCTAATTCCTAATATCTGAAAATTAGTGCAGGTATGAGGTTTTTTACCTCTTGAGTTTCTTTTCAAGGAAATAAATAGTCGGGGTTTCATCTTCTCTCACCAAATTGAAAAAAAAATCGCCTATGGTGAGATGATATAATGTTGATTTAGATGCCAATATTTTATGCTATGTATTCTGCGTGAATTGAAGAGTGAACTTGGTAATGTTCAACCGGTCGAAAGAAAAACTGCACCCATTAAAGTTCATATAAAGTACGAGACATATTTACTCATTTTTACTGGGACAAAAACCGCAGTTTTTCTTAGGATTGTTTCGTTCAAAAACGGTGTACTTTAAATTTTTACTTGAAAACGTAATTGGAAAATAAATCTCTTTTTCATTTGATAAATTAAACATTGTTCTTGAAATCGGTAAAAAAATAATTGTATTATCATGTGTTAACTAGATCAGTAAGAAACAATTATAAAATCATTCATTTTATCGTTTATTGTTTTTTATAGTTCTTTTCGTCTGACATCAATCTCATTATGTTGTATTAAATCACTAATTAAAATAAATTCACCGTTTTAATTTATTAATAGAAAAAAAAATGGCATAATTACGTGTACGATACCTGCACACGATGCACCGAGATAGTGTGCGGTTTTAATCTATCGACCGTTTTAACTTTCAAGGTCAAAATGAAAAGCGTGGAATTCTTAAGCATGAAGTTCAATCGCAATCGTTTTCCACGGTTGCCCCACAATTAGAATAACAGCATAATTCTCTTAACCAGTCCAATTCAGTTTTGATACTACCCGATCAAAATTTCTTCGTGATAAAACACACGGACACAGACGACAGATGGTGTGCACTGACGCACCGTCCAGTTGAACTGTGGTCTGTGACGCCGCGAATAATTTGTCGAGGCGACTCGCCCCGGTGTTTCACGCACAGTGAACAGGCGCGAGGCATGTGCCTTATTATTCACGAATCGCGATGTTCTGCGTGTCACGGCTCTCGGGTCTGTTTCATAACCGGATAGGAGACGTTTAAACGGTTGTGACCAAATATCACGTACTATTAGACACCGAGAAAACTACGCATTTTCACTGACTAGATATTTACTTTCTTCTCGCGCTGTTATAACCAAATATCGTGTATTTTTGATTTTTACTTAAGGAAAATAATAGGAAAATACCAAATATTTTTTTTTGGTATTTCAAATTATTTTTTATAATTTTATATATTCAAATTTTTTTTTTATTTTGGTTATTCGATTCATGAAAATTAAGTTTTTGTAGTTTGTACCTATATTATTACCTATACTATTATTTTTACTAAATTGGTAAAAAGAGTAGAAAAATTATTTATTTTATTTTTATGCATTTTTTTATCTGGCGTTAATTTTTTGTGTTGATTTACATAATTATAAGTTACACGATAATAAATATTATATTTTTTAATATAAATACGCAATTAATGGTCTGAGATGAAAGAGTAAAAAAGTATATGTGGTTTAATTTGTATTCGACGAGTCAACGTTTCCCATTGACGTTTTAAGGGTCAAAATCAAAAGAGAGGAGTTTTTGGACACATTGATTTTTTTCAATAACTCCGGTTTTTAAAGTACTTTTCGACGTCATTGTGTGTATCTTTTTTGTTTTTAATTGGTATACAAGGTATGTCAAACCCTTTTTTTGGTACTTAATAAATGAACCTATAAAATATGATGTATTTCAATTTTTTAACGCCGAACTATCACACCGTAAAATGCAAATATCAATATTTTTGTTTCCTTTTAAAAATAGCTATATATTAGTATGGTTTTGTGGATCATACCAATTACAATTATGAATTTAAAAATTAACAACTTAATTAGATCTTAATGGCACTCGACATACCTGATACTGCCAATAAAATTGGTTACTGGTGCATGTCAAAACTTACCGTAGTCTGTAAACCTTAAAAACCTTCATTATTCACAGAAGAGAAATTTTTTAAAAGAGTAAATATATAAAATAATGACCAAGTGTTATTTATTCAAAAAATTAAGTGTACTAACAAATAATAACCAAGCACCGAGAAATCGTCTTCATCGCCACTCAAATATAAAAATAATTATAATATATGATAATAAAACACTATATTATTCAAAATCATTACTTAAAATGACCTCATATTTGGTGTTTTCAGATTAACAGTAATAATTCATATATTAAATAAAAATGAGGTATTTCAAGGCTAATATTTTATATTTATAACTGTTCTGACGATTTCCTTGGTCAAACGAGCATTAAGTCCTTTTAAAGTTACTCCTATACTCGTTTTGAACAAATTTAGTGTTTTACTTACTTAAAATTGTAGTCTCAAATTTAGGCAATATTTAGTTCTTAATCAATTCTAGATAGGATCCATAAACAAATAATAAACACTACCAAAGCCTAGTGACTAGGTGATTGACAAGTAGTCTTCTACTCATAATACTAGTAATCAGAGATTACATTAGGCGATCACTTCTTTCAGGAAGTTGAGAACACCATGTACGTGTCATAAATGTCATTTCCAAAAGGAAAAATTAAATTGCCACCCATGTAGAGTTTGTTAAAAGAAGTATGCATCAATGAGTATAAGAAGAATGACTTATTATTATGTCGAAGTAGTAAATAGAACATACAAACACACAATGGTTAGGTATAAAATAAATCTCCAAAACAATTTCAATGAAATAAATCAATATATTATAACAAGTAAATAGTGTCAAAAGAAGTTAAATAAAACAATTATTAAAACACAATATTACATAGCAGTAGGATAAATTATAAGTGCTTCTTACGATTAAGATCAAACAATAATCATTTTGAGTTTTCATAATAATAGGTAATGATGCTAGATTTATAATCAAAATACAAATATAAAACACAGATTCAACAAATTTAAAAATGTTTATCAATTGGAAAAATAGTTTGTCTTTAATTGATTATATTATTACTATTGAGTATTGATCAAATAGGCCCTCTCCACAAAAAAGTATTCTAGATTTCAATAAATTAACATTAATACTAGTATTTTTTTTTTCAATTGAAACTGTAACATGGAAACAATCGATAATTTTTAGAACCATATTAAAAATAACAAAACAAATAAATTGTTAAAAAAAAAAATTAACAATTTGCTTGGTACTTATTTAACATTTAAATTAAATATATACTAATGAATTTAACAATAATTTGATTTTAATATACATCTACAAAATTATTAATAAATTTTAATTTAAAAATTGAACTAAAAATTCATTAATAATTATATAAAACTGACTTTAACTTAATTTACAAAAAATAATTGTTTTTCTTTTAATTGATCATTGTTCATTACAATATTGACACAAAATTATAAAAAGCAACTCACTTATTGTCAAATTGTTCCAACATACATTATAGGAACAAGTTAATACAAATATTATAGCTCCACTTTTATATATCATTGCATTAATGGACATCAATGTAACAAATATTTTATTTGTATTATTTAATACTAATGAATAAATAAATGGAAAATGTAGTAACTAAAAATTAATAAATAATAACAACAACTATAATTAAAACGAATATAAGTAAATAGTAGGGATGTATTTAAATTAAATTAGTTGTTTTATTGTTTAATGATCCCGAATAATGTAAGGAATTGAATGCTATTAAAAGGATACATACAGATTATCATAGATTATTCGATTAATACATTTCAGAGTTAAGGTAATAAAATGGTTCCATTTATTGAGTTTCAAGCCGTTTTAGTAAATTGATCATCTCGGAATCTTCAATGCATTCATAATATTTCAGTCCTTGTGGAGTTAACAAAGTAGTTGTAGCACCCTAAAAATAAAATTTTTCATAAAAAAAAAAAAAAAAAAAAAAAAAAACAAAAAACAATTGACAAATGTAGGTAAATATATAAACTATACACTTACTTTGTCAATTAGATATTTAGCTACTCTGAAATGATTTTCCCACAGAGCACAAAGCAATGGAGTAATACCAAAATTATCTTTTTTCTAAAAAATAAATGGAGCGTGTCAATAACAAATAAACTATATAGATATTTTTTTTAAGTTACATTAATAAAACGATTATTAAAAAATAAATAACTACACAACTATTATTTATCATAGGTAAAATTATAAAGTAATATAGGTATAACAATATTGATAGTCAGATAATAATTGGATGGAAAAAAATCATATTTTTATTTTGAATGAAATACCAATTAGAAGATTTATTGAGAAAAACAAAAAACAACTTATAAATAAGTAGCTACTTACATTTATATCAGCACCATTTTGAATTAAATATTCAACAATATCCAAATGACCATAATCACAAGCTTTATGCAACATAGTTCTTCCATTTGAAACATTGTTTATGTCCCAATCCTAAAAAATGCAAATATAATATTTTATCACTGGTATTATCATAAGAAACCACATACATTTTTTCTTTTTTTTTTTACTAGTGAAGTTTTAACATAAATTATAATATTTCTACCCGCACACACTAAACAAAAACAAAAGTACATTCACTACAATGAATGTAAAAAACTTAGTCTAGGATGGAATTAGATTTTTATGTAAGATAGAAAAATAAAACAAAGGTAGAACCGATTTGGTTAAGAATATATTGTTAGAAGGTAAGACATCAATATAAGAAAAATTAGTGCCACAGGATGCAAATTTTTTTTGTGAAATAGCCTGTTAGATGAAAGAGCTAAACAGTTTGGTAGATGACGGAAATCGCATGAATACCTTGACAGTTGGGAAGAGCGTAATTAGGACTCCTCTCTAAATTAAAGACATATTTTATTAATTATTTATGCTCCAGTCTGAGTCTGGAGTGAAAAACTATAAGAAATCAGCTTATGTTGATATTGTCGAACCAAGGTTGAAAATAGATTTTGGGACAGACCTTTTTAAAATCAGAGGCATACAGTCAAAGGCTAGGAGGTTACAACATTCAAAAAATAAGCTTTTTTTCTGAAGCTATAAATCAAAAATAAATATTGACAGTATACAGACTCTGGGTGTATACATTATATTGTAAATAACTCAGAATTGAATATTTAAAAAAACAAGAATACATTAATGTTAATCAATTTTTATAATATTGTTTTAATGAAAAAAATATATTATAGCTCAATTTTCCAATTGATAATGCCCCAATTAAAATAATATTTAGAATAATATGGTTTGACTTACAATAAGAATTTAGGAAATGGGAATTATAATATCAAGTCTATTTATTTCTATAGTAAATAAATAAATAGAAAACATAATGAGCTACTATAATGATAACAATGAATTAAGTGAACTAATTGGTAAAAGTGGAATACATAATAGGTGACCAATCTTTTATTTTTTCATATTATCTAAGATTTTTCTATTAAGTATCTTTTCATACAACTTCTGAAAAAAATATAGACAGTTAAAATAATCAACCTCTAAATGTCATAACTTCATTCATTATCATTATATCTAATTTATTTTATAAAATAATAAAACAACATATTTTTCAAAAATTATGGATTAATTACTGGGTGAATATATTTTTTTATTATTTATGAACTCACAAACATATGCGTTGCCTATTGTGATTCCTTATGAACGAAAATAATAAATAACAATAAATATCCAAATTAAAATAGTAACATTAAATTTAATGTTTAATAAAACTGAACATATCATTTTTATAAAAAAAACAATTTTTTTTATTTTTGGTTTTAAACAAATTCCACTGATAATGAATAACTTTTATAAAATATCTTATACTAACAGTAGAAAAAAAATCTTTCAAAACACAATACACTTAATGATAGAGTAGTTTTTTTTTTTTTTTTTGTAAAAGGTTCATCAGAAAACCAACTGAAGTAATCAGTGAAATTCTATAAAATATTTGGAGTTGAAAAACAAAGTAGTTTTTATGAATAAATATTGTAAGTAGGTGTGTAACTTGGAAACGTAGAAATAGGGAGAAACCGATACCAGCAAGTGGTAACTGTACTTAATAACTTTAAATTGATACTGTGTATAATTCAATATAATGATTTTTAGACATTAATCAAATCAACGAAAAAATTAAAAAATTACCTTGTTTTCTCTGGCATGTCTCTGTAAATGTTCTTTAACTGTATCAAGATCACCAATTTGTAATGCCCACGATATATCTTCACTTGCATTGCTTGCGTTTTCGTTTGAACGATCTTCCATTGTTAACTAAATTCTTTTGGCTCAACAACAATAAATTATTTGCAACACAGTAATGAGTAAAATCGAACTCCTCTATTAAGTCGGAAAAACTCTTAATGCAAAAAATTCGTTCAACGCGGCTCGACTTTAACAGGGCAAAACATGAATTGTATACGTAGATATTGCCAACAGAAAAACGCATAAATTATTCCGTAGACGGTTCGGTTAGATGCACATTAGTCGATTATTAGTTTGTGGTAACTTCCCGTGGTATATTACAATACGAAATGTGAACTGACGAATATTTTATCATTTTGCCACTATATCGCATTAAAATAGAGAATTATTCATTTTGTCTTATCAAGCTATAATTTTCCACAATCATGATTGACATAACCATAATCTAGGAGGTAGTAACCCGACTTAACTACACAACGGCTGTTACATTTCCAAAGAGGTTACTATTTCCATGGAGGTTTTTTTTCTGAATTTAAATTGTATTACAGAATGATAGCTAAATACCTATACGTCCTACATACTACAACAGTCAGCGCGTAACAGACTGTCGATTTTACCGGATCGGTGTAAGTATTAACTACGAATGACAAATTATAACGTATAACAAGGAAAATATGTTTAATTTGCTTTAATATCAAATTAATATATTAGATTACTCATATTTTATAGTTAATTTTTTTCATTGTTAATGACTAATATTGCAAACTAAATACATAGTTTTATTGATAAAATATAACCTAATAGCGAAATAATCGATCAAATATTTCATTGTCTTCGAGGTAGTTAAAACTTAATCGTTTTGAAGCGTGAAATGGAAAATTAAAGTATTTAACAAACTTAAAATAGTTGATAGTTGATTGGTACGTTCTTGCGATATTTGAACAATTACTTTTTATTCACTATGTTAGCATCTCCGTCTAAAACACTCGATGATAAAGTTTTCAAATCATTCATTTGTTTTTTGAATAACTAAAAATAAAAAACACATTTTCGCATTAATATGCATTGAATATAATTAAAATAATAAATTATAGGTACAGTGTACACATAGACATAATATATTGTAATTAGTATTGAGATGTTTATTGTTTAAGTATATATAGGCACAAATATAGGAGGGGCTTCGCTCAAATATCAAACACTATTTGCGCCCATGTTTAAGTTTGCACTAAAAAATGAACAAACATACATGTTTATATGAAGTTGAGCAGTGACAAACTAAAAATAGCAAAATATGCATAAAAACAATTTAAATCTAACATATTTTTTCTAGAATGTAATTTAAAAAAAATTAAAGGTTTTCAAAGAAAAAAAAAACTACAATATTACATTTACAAGTACCTACCTACCTAAAAATGTCTTAAGTAAGAGTTTCATTGAGCATCAATAGTTTGTTTTAAATGTTCGATTGTGTAGGTATCTAGGTATCTTTATCTATTTGATTCTAGTATGTTTTTAAATTTATAATTAATGAAATCTATAAATTTATGTAAAATATGTACATTTAATAAAAATTAAAAATTATAGTTTCTATTTCTAATGATAATTTTGGTATAATTTAATTTAAAGTAAAACAGATATTTAAACTTAGATTTAATTTTACTTAAAATTAACTAAAAACAAGTTTTATATTATTATATTTTGCATTGAAAATCAGAAAAAAACCATAGTATGCACTTATATGGTAAATGTCAGGATATATCCAAATATATATATAAATGTAAGATAACATTTTTGGTTTTTGAATTTAAAATTTAGACAAAAAAAAATTCTATCTACGAATACCTACATGCATAGGAGTATAGGACAATTTAAAAAAAATATTTTGAATCATAAACATCTTAATCCTAATTATTATAATAAATAAACTATATTATGTAATGATTCACATAATTCTGAAAAAACTTAAACAAATACAGTAGACGCCGCTTATAAGACTCACGGATATAAGGTTCAGTCGCTTATTAGACTCAAAATCGTCTGGAACGGCCCGGACGTATCCAAATACATTAAAAAAAATTCGGTTATAAGACTCAACACGTCGGTTATAAGACTCAAATTTTGTAAAATAATTAGTAGAAAATAAACTTTTTTGGTTATAATTGAGAAATAAAATTGATATTGAAAAATTAATGGCAACGATTATCGTTATTATAGTGTACTGATTATCTGGCGGCTGCACAGTTATCGTAATTACGGGTACATAAATACACATACGTACACGTGCACGTAGTTTTTTTTATTGGGATTATTAAATTTATTCAATAATAATTAATTAAGAAATTTATTCAATAATAAAGTATGTAATATGTAATATGTGTTAATGTATGAAAATGAAAGCAAAATATGTAGTAAAATAAAATTTATAAATACGTAATTAATTTTTTTTTCCACTTCGCATATAAGATTCATTCGGTTATAAGACTCACTTTGTGCTGGTCCCAAAGTGAGTCTTATAAGCGGCGTCTACTGTAATTCAATTGAAAATTATAACGATCTCTACAGTCTACCTGTATATTTTGATTGAGAAGGAAATACCTATGAAGTTGGCAGGTATACAACAAATAGAGGGAAATTTTTAAAAATAAGCCGAGACACTTTTCTAAAATAACTTCAATATGATCTCTGGTTCATAATATTATAAAATTATTACTAAACAATTTTTTTTACCATTAGCTAATAGTTTTTAGTAGGTACCCTCACACATAATATACGAGTACGAGTATTATGCTGTGAAAAAGAAGATCGAAATTATTTCCCACTATTAAACTTAATCAAGCATTTAAATAAAAAATCGAGAAAATATTAAAATAACCTATGTATTTACCCTAATGTAAACTAATACATACATTCAAAGTTTTAGGATTCCAACGAAAGCGGTCGACTTTTTCTTTAATTACTTTCAGAAGTTCTAACGATATTAATCCTTAATAACAAGAAAACACAAATAAAAATTAAAAGTTTATAATTTTCACGTATAATTCAATTTAATATTAAATTACCTAATAACCTACACTGACCTAGTCCAAGTTTTTGAATAAGATTCACCATTTCAATACACGATTTTTCCTTATAAAGTAATTCTTCAAGGTTCAAACCTGTTGAAACATAAAATGTCTATAAATTTTATAAAATATAATAGAGTATTCAATATATGTTTAAAAAGTAAATAGATATATTACTACTGTTTTTCGACTTCCAAATAAACTTCAATCTTAAATCAACAACAAAAGGACTATTTCTATGCATATTAAAAGTTTTTAAAATAGTTTCCAAAGTTTTTGGACAGAATGCATTTATGCTGTTCATTAGTGACTCGATATCTTTGTATAGAGATGTAACTTCGAAACAAGTCACTAATTTTGTGCACATTTTACAATGCCATATCGACATATTGTTTAATGGATTAATTGGTAAAATGCGACCATCGCAGTTTTTAACAATACAATTTAATGCAGATAACTGTGTACCAAATTCCTAAAATAAAAATAAAAAACGGTAATTTATGAATTTGCAATTTACAGGGTAGCTTATAATTGAATATGAACAATGCGTAGGTAGGTTGGTTTGTACTTACTTCTGGATCACAGCATCTATTACAAGTACAAACAAATTGTTTTGAAGTAAATAAATGTTTTTGTCTTAAAGTAGTTGGCCAAATCGAATGTGTATAAGTAGTTGTGATTTCCTGTCCTTTACGAATCGGCAGAGAAGCTTTCACAATCATATGAAGCTTTTCGTTGAAATTGTGCATCGTGTTCGGAACACAACAATGGTTCATAAATGATGCCACTGGATACAAACCTTTTAAACTGATTAAATTATTATTACGGGTCGTTACAGTTTCAAAACAATTAGCATCCATAATTTTGCAGACATTTATCATTATTCGCTCATCTTCTTCGTCTAATTTCGTACTAATGTTTCTTTTCAGTTCTTCTACCTAAAAGAAAAGGACCAATAGATATAAATAATGTGACGTTATTTTGAACAGGTTTAATGTGTATTTCTTAAAATATGCTATGGAGATTAATTAAAAAGAAATATGAGATTAATTTACGTCAATATTTTTCAATCTTCATCAAAAAGATGATTTAGTAGCATCGATAACAATTTTTTTCAAAACTTTTCTTAGGTGAAATTTAATATAATTATAAAAAACATACTTTATTATAAGTAGGTACCTACCTAGTGTAATAATGATAATGATCACAAATATGAATATAATCTATACTTTTATTTAGTTACCATTTTTTTTTAAATCTGTATAATTGAACGTTTTAAAAATATAATGGGTAAGTAAGATGTGTACTCGACTAATTTGATAATCTAAAATATTATATTATTATTTTTACATGGTTATCGTAATATCGTATATACCTATTTATGGTTTCTAAATTTAATAAAACGTGTATTGAAAACCTCTCTCCGTATATACCAAAGTGTAGGATTACTAAATTCTGAAGTTTTACTCGCAACGCATACAGAGACGGAACAAGAAATTAATTGGGGGGGAGGGGACATAATCAAAAGTACGATATAATTTGACTTGATGCGTAAATGTGAGAGAGAGCTATGAGCACCAATGCTACGAATACCACGCTTCTATAATATAGAATGATTAAGTGAACACATTTTTCAATATTCTATTAATAAAATTAAGTATTTTGGATGTTAGCCGTTAGTGTATTACTATGCGTAGTTGGGGGGGGGGGTCAAATGTCCCCTTTGCCCCCTTGGATCCGCCACTGAACGCATATGATGATGAATGCATGGCGGCAACTGAATCGCAACCTAACCGCGAGAACACGCATACGTATAATAATTAAGCCTTTGAATTGAGAGGGAGGCTAGAATCTCATTAAAATTGTTCAATAATTACTACATTTTTTTTGATTTGTCACTATTATAGAAGTCGTCAGGTGTTATTTATCAGTGTTGGTTGTGTTTACAGTTATCGCCTATCGGTTTAGGGTTCAGATTACTGTGTTTTCAAAAATAATGCGTAAAATATGCTTTTAAAATTATATCAGTTTATGCACCAAAAATAGCAAAATATGCCAATAAAAACCACATTTACAGAATATATTATAATATTGGGAGTTAATATTAATGATGAGAGCATGCTTAACGAGATACAAACAAGAGCGAATGCGGAAAATCGGGCACAGGTATCATCTCGAACAAAATGCCGAGGTCCAAGTTGCTAATAAAAGAACACAAAAAAAAAACTCTACACTTGTTTCTTGCGCCCCGTAACAATGTACGTATGCAAAACTTGGTCAACTACGAAAAAAAAAAAAAAGAAGCTACTGACTATTGGAAGAAAAGTTTTGCTGAAAATATACGGACCCACACAGAATTTAAACGACCATTATGAAAAAAATTAAATTAGGGATTTGGAAAAACTATACACACAATCAAATATTGGAAATCGTCGTACGGCAAAACGGATAGGTAACTTGATTTCATTGCGAGGAGAATCTCGTTACTTTTCTAATTTTGGAATACGAGGATATGGTCGGTTTCGACGCACTTTTACACATCTTTGCGAAATCAATTAACGTGAGCAGGTATATGAAAGCAGTTAGACTTTGCGATTCTAAAGTGTAGTTCTGGTAAATCGTGTACAAATAAATTAGGCAATAATTCTGAATAATCTTTTGAAATACCTATTCAAAATGTAATAAATATCTAAGAATAAAATAATGATCAATTATTATTAGTAACAATAGTTAGGTTTGATGAGAAGCATTGCACCCAAAATTATTATTATTCGTTTGTGTTCGTGGACCGAATGGCCCTGGCAGGACCGAATCGCGTATTCCACGTTGCCGGAATACGCACACGTACGACCTGGTGATATTTACTTAAAATCAGTTTTCGGGGGGGGGGGGGGGGGGGGTAAACCTGAGGTAACATAAAAACGAGCAATATCGTTCACGCCGACGGGCACGTGCCTCGAACATGGGTTTGTCGGTGGCCTTCTTCTGCAGCATGTCCAGGAAACGCCGGTACGAGCCGTCCTTGAGTGCCAGTAGCCCCCTGACGGGCGCGACCGCGTTGTAGACGCCCGCCGACCACCGGCCGTCGACGGGCCCCGGGCCCGGGCCCAGCCGCCTCAAGTACCGGCACTCGTCCACGTGGCCCGGCCCGTCGGCGCACCGTTGGCCGCACACCGGCAACCGGCATCCGGCCGGGCACCCGGCACCCGTGATCACAGCCGGCGGCCCGTAGCACACGGGGCACACGGCCGCCGGGCCCTGCCGGCGCGGCGCCGCCCGCGGCGACACGATCAGCGGCACGTCCACGAATATCACTTCACCCGCACCGTGGTCCCTGGTGGCCACTATGCCGCGGCCGGCCACCACCGACGGGCTACTGTCGTCGCCGTCGCCGTCGCGGTCGCAGCCGATCGTCCAGCCGTCGCCGACGCGGCCCGACTGCCGGTCACGCAGGTATTCCCTCACGCGGTCGTTGATTGATGCCAAATCGTCGCCGTCGCCTCCGCTGCCGTCCGTGGTTGCGACCATCGCGTGGGTACGGCGGACGCGGTGTACTCCGGGCCGGATCTCGGAACGTCCGCACCTAGGGAAAACAATACGTTTTTGAACACGCCTAGATATTCTCGGTGACAAGCAGGGCCGGATTTAGAGGAGTGGAGGCCACGGGGCATCAAAGCAGTGGAGGCCCCCTGGCCCCAAATTATTTTCCAAATAAAATGAACAATTTATTTTCAAGTAGATTCTTTTTCTGTAAAATTTGTAAAATAATCAACAGTGCAAGATGTAGCGTATATAATTTCAGTGTTTTAAATTAATTTTTTTTGTTGAATAGTTGTAAATGCATAATAATATCTAACTCAAATTCATTTATATTTATAAAAAAAAAATTCCAGTTGTATAATATTCGAAAAGTACAATGATCTTATTAATTTGTATCCCTTCTGAGGTTCGAGGTATTGAGACTCGACTGTGTTCGAGTAAATCCTTTAAATCCGTATTACTGGCAAAGTTTGATTTGAATTGTACATGTAATTGTTTTAGTATTTGATGACAAATAATTGTGTTATTTAATCATTTTTAAAGAAAAAGTAAATTTTTTTTTTCAAAGATCCAATGTAGGCATATCAAACAATGTTGACACACCTTCGTAATTAATAGAATAAGGACGTTTTTCAAATAAAAAAAAATAAAAAAGAAGAAGAAGCTTGGGTTATGTTACTATATTGTTTTGATCGAATTAGTAAAAACTGAATTCAACTCGTCGACGAGTTTGAAATTCAAACAGAAAAATATTATGTAGGTTCCGGAAATATTGAAATGAAATTAAAAATGTTCAGTTGATCACTCGTGATTCGAATTGCTTAAATCATATAAACGAAGAATTCGCGTGATTTTTAAAATTATGTTGTTGTAAGTCATGTGATTTATCGCTATTCGTATTAGAATTTCGATTACCTTATACACACTGCGGTTGACAAAGTACGAGAAAAGTCCTTGGTAAGTACGTGTTCCTGGTCATTAAAACTCAGCTTGAAGACAATAATAAAAAAATCATAACTTACATTTTAAGTAGGTAACGAAAAATAGTAGGCAAAGTCGACAAGTTAAATTATTTAGTTAACGGAAAGATTAATAGCCGATTAAAAATGTAGAAGGAAAAAAAGATTTCAATAAGAATGCCCACCTTTTTTTCTTGTATGATTCGTAGTTCAGATGTATTTGTGTGCAAGTGCGTTTCGCAGCAGCCACACGCCTCGACTGGAAGTAGGTAATCTAACCTACTGCAGTGCGGCGGCTTATCGGCGGAACTATCAATAAATTATCGAAATAGATCATTTGTGATGATAGAACACATAGGTATGACAACAAGAGGTTGGGCGTTGGCCAAGCACGCGGAACCTAACCGGCCGCACGGACGTGTGTGCAAGAGATTGTTCTCGTCCTGGCGACGTCCCAAAAGGTGTTTATTTGAGTAACTGCAGTTTTGTTTTAATTTCGTTGTAGGTAACCACTTGTAAAAAGAACAGGCTTTTTTTTTTTTTTTTTTTTAAAGCAAACGCGCCTAACTAATGCGCGTATAACTCAAAATAGTATTCGTCGCATTCTCAATCTAAATATCTCTTTTGATAAGCAGAGCCGGATCAAGAAGTTTTTGCGCCCCCGGGGTATAGGTGTATACTATCCCCATAGCTCAAATGCCCAAGTAGGGGTGGTAAAATTTGCTTGAGATTCAAGATATTTGTTTGTAAACATGAAATTATTTTAGTGCAGTTTGATATTTATTCATTATTTTTATTCACTAACAGGGAGTTTTTGGGTTAGAATTCAGAGGCGATTCAACTAAAATAAAATAATCCAATTTTTTCAACAATTTTCTTTTTTGATTTTTAATTTTTAAACGCACTGCCACTATGTTTTTCCTACAAGGTGTCATTAGTTATGAATATGAGTATGAAGTGTGACAAATATTGTAATTGCTAATAGTGCCTTTTCACTTAATACTTTAAAAAATATGCACCTTTTTAATCTTGCATCCAGGGAAAAACATAGGTACTTAACAACATATTTGTGCAAATTTGAGAAAATTTTGAAAAAACGTTTTCATTTTAGAAAATTAAGAATTTCAATTAAGAATTTTGAAAAAACCTCCTTTTATTTACTGTTAACAGTGCTGTAGCAAGGGGTGGGGGGATAGTGCCTACTCCCTGGGCACAAAAATGAAGAATTTTGATTTTATGTTAATTGTAATACACATATTATAATAATTTACAAAATGTCAATGTCCTTTATGTTCATTAAAGAATAAACTACTGCCAAAATTATATCAAATAAAAATAGTTTCATATTACAAAACCAAAAGTAGTCAGTAGATACAATCTATAAACATATACACACCCTGGAAATAATTATTTTATAGTATAATATGTCTATACGCATTACGCAAATATATTTCATTTATATATATATATGTGATAAAGTTTTGTAGTCCAAAAGTGTGATTATGTTGTATACTTCTTATGAATAAATATACACTTTAATATTCATATATATGTAAATATATATATTTGTAGATATCTAATTGGTTGAGATTTAACTAAAGATTATGCGTATTATGAAAATAGATTACATTTATTTTCAAATTAAAATTATTCCAAATAGAAAGATAGATCAGTGTTTCCCAACTGGTGTTCCGCGGAACCTAAGGGTTCCGTGAGCCGGCGTCAAGGGTTCCGCGAAAACCTGGTGCCGGAAGTATCCGTCAATCCTCTCATTTAAGTGTAAAAAACTTATGTCAGTATTACAACTATAGAAAAATATGGGGGTTCCACAAAAAGTTCAAGCTCCTGCAAAGGATCCGCGAGTAAAAGAAGTTGGGAAACACTGAGATAGATTAATATGACAGTAGTTGGTCGTTGTCTACGAATATATTAGAATTGTTTATTACATTACATTCTTGTTATGCCGTCAGCTTTGTCGAGGCCCCCAGTAAGTTTTTATGGTTTTTACTTTCACCTTTTCAAATACTTATAATACATCAGTTTGTAAAATTCTTTTAATTTTGAGTTTTTATGATAAGGGAACATTTTGAAATTTTTCCCCGGGGGCAATATTTGTTTGCTAATGGCACTGCTAATAGGTTATTTTTGTAGTAATAACAATAAAAGATACTTTGACTATTCTTTATAATATTGTAATTTTAAAATAAAACAACATTCCAAAATGTATATTTAAGAACTTGTAATAATAAAACAATAATTATATATCACATATTGTTCAAATTTAATATAATTTCTTAAATATATTATATAGAGTATTCAAATAAACACATGAGTACATAAATGATGTCAAAATGTACTCTTCATTACATATTGGTATGTATTTTATTCACAGTTATTGTCACTAAAACAACTAAAATAAAAATATTAAATAAACATGTATATGTAACATACATAGTCCGGAATTGTACATTTCGCAATTTGTACAGTGATTTTTGTACATATTGCAAATTGTACAATGTTGTTGTACAAAGTAACTAGATTGTACAAGTTACATTATACAATTCGCAATGTGTACAATAATCATTGTACACACTGTGATATAAAATAAAATACGTGAAATTATAACAACAGTATTTATATTATCACTTATAGTCTTATGAGTTATGAGTTATATTTCCTATTTAAATGTAATCTAATATATTAGTAAAGGTATAATGCAATAAAAATGATAAAGTTTATCTGAACGATATTAGATGAAATACGTGAAACCGGTGAAATTATAGATGTTTTAAAAGTATTTTCTTAATAAATATTACATATCACTATATCAGTATATCATATTATAAAAATAGATGTTCCTGAGTCTTTACATATTAGTACAAGTCTTATTTTTTCGATGTTTAGCTTCAAGTACCTCATTTACCAATTTTTGGTAATTTTCTTCATTAGCAATGGCCATTGAATTTACACTTAAATTAATATTTTTAATTTTTTCGTTAAACAAACTTTTAAAATTTAAATTGTTTTCAACTGAACTCATTTTGCTTGAAATATTGTAACAATGTCACGTATAATTCACTAGCCCGTACTAAAGTCTGTTTAAAATTATATACCTAACGATAGTACCGTAAAACTTTATCATTTTTATTGCATTATACCTTTACTAATATATTAGATTACATATAAATAGGAAATATAACTCATAACTCATAAGACTATAAGTGATAATATAAATACTGTTGTTATAATTTCACGTATTTTATTTTATATCACAGTGTGTACAATGATTATTGTACACATTGCGAATTGTATAATGTAACTTGTACAATCTAGTTACTTTGTACAACAACATTGTGCAATTTGCAATATGTACAAAAATCACTGTACAAATTGCGAAATGTACAATTCCGGACTATGTATGTAACATATACATTAAGTAATAAAATATTAATTTAAATCAACATAAAAAAAAAAGTGAACATAAATCTCTCAACTACATAAATTGTTTCTTACATGTTTTTTTTTTCCTAATAAAAATGTATTTTTCAGCTTTTGTGAAATATATTAATTGGAATAAAAATAAACAATAATTGAGTTGAATACATAATTAATTAGTTATAATGAGTTTGACAGAATTGTATAACAAATTTATTAAGAGTAATTTAATTATTTGTAAGGTGGGATGTAAGAACCAAGTATCTTTGATTTTAATAGTTTAGAAATATCTATATTTTGGTACATAAATCAGAAAAATCGTATAACTATGTTCAAAAATACAAAAAAAAAAAAGTAGGAATTTGTAGTGGTAAGTGGGATAATTCATAGTAAAATTTACATAAGTTAGTACTGACTTGTTAAGTAAAATTTCATGAAGTGGAGATACCCAGTTCTTTCACCGAATCACATGATACATTGAATAAAACATAGTTAAAAATGTATTTTCACAAGTTATGAGGAAACGGCTAAATAATATTTTATCAGTAATTGTCTGATATTTCAGTACTATACACAAATTAATATCAATATTCTACATAAAATAAATTAATGAAAGCGATGAATTTATCAACTGTTCCAGATGGCATGAAACAATTTTACATTTTTACATCTTTATTGTTGATAGTTACAAATTACAATTTGAGTTACCGTCCTTATACAAGGAATTTCACTTCAAATAAATAGATACTAAATTAACATAATTAAATTTATTATGTTTTTGCCGATAATAAATAATGTTAATTGTGAACAATGTGTAGAAACGTATAAATGCAAAAATATTTTTATTTGCATCAAATGGGTAAAATTAAAGTATTTACATGTTTAATTAAAAAATAAAATATATTTAAAATATGTATACATGAAAAGTACAAGTTAACTTTGACACATAAATTAATGTTTTTTAAACTATTTTTCATCTTATTTTCATAATAGAAAGTAGTGTATTGTAGTAAATAAAACATTTTTTTTTTTTGGGAAGTATAGTTAAAGTTTTCATAGACCAAGTATGATATTTGAACTACCTATTAAATGTTTTATATTTATATATTAACTAACTCACATGTAAAAAAAATATTGTAAAACATGTTGAATTTAAAAAAAAAAATGTTTTTTTTATGAGTTTAAAAATGAATTGTATAATACATGTCATAACATTGAGTTGATAATAGTAACAAAGGTTTTATATACATTATACATAATAATATAAAGCTTCCTAAATAATGTATAAAGTACAGTCTTATTGTCTTGGTTTTGGTATACATATTTTAAACCCTTAAAGAATATTATTAATTTTGTTTTACAAATGCATTTTGTATGACTTTCATAAATAAATTATTTGACACCAAAAGTTATATATTAAATTATTCCAGACAACTATATGTACTCATTTGAGTATTTATTTTGAAACTTAAACAATGCATTAAGTTAAGAATAATTAAGAATATACATTTTTCTGTCTGTTAATAATTTGATATATTGATAACTAAAAATACTTGCCTTACATTATAATTAAAATTAACTACAGTATTTAATTAAACTTATCGATATTAAAATATGGTAATATTCAGGTGAATTTAACTATTTGATTAGACGTTAATATTGATGTTGGTATCTGTTTACTTGTAGAAGGTATTTCACTAGCTTGATGAATGCTGACAAAATTAGTTGGTGTTGGAATTAAAACATCATCATTATTATTGTCATTTTCTCTTGGTTGCGCTAAACTGTTTGATGGTAATTCATCAGGTTTTAAAGATTCGACAAACGTTTGACTTGGTGGTAATAAGTCCATGGTTAATTCATCAATAGTAGAAGGCTGTAAAACTTCATAGACAATGTTAGATGTATAAGTCTTTTGGTTTGTATTGTTGAATGATGCATTTTTCTTCTTTGGGACACCTATGAAATATATTACAATTAATTACAGATAATTAGCTAGACTTTATTATTTGTACAAATTCCATAAATATTTATTCTTAAAAGCAATAGTTAGTTTGAAAACTATGAGTGTATAATAAGTAACTTTTTCTGGGAAGTCACTTTTACTATTAAAGTGATCAACTCACACTTTCATGCACAGTAAACTCCACACACTTGAAAGACAATTTTAAATGGAATAAGAGAGAGAATGCATTTATATATATATATATATATATATATATATATATATATATATATATATATATATATATATATATATATATATATATGTATATATATATATATAATTTTATATGAAGGCACCCAACTAATAACAAACATTTCTGTACTTTTTTATAACCATTTTGTGGATAGCCATAGAATCAAGTTATTTATATAAACATACTCTACAGATAATCAGGAGTTTGCAGTATAAACTTTGTCTTTAATATACAGGACAAAATAATAAAATAAAAATTAGAAATTTAAACAAAAATATAATTAATTCTTACGTCGTTTTCTAATGTAACTGGGATCACGAAATTTGGGATGTTTTATCCATCCAATAAGATTAACATTGTTATGTTTCCTCATCCAAACTGGTTCTTCATGGCTACTGTCAGGTTTCAAACAGAATAATGGCCACAATTTATTACCATAAAATGTTGTAAAGTATTCAGAACATACTAATCTAACAGCTTCTTCGGTCAATACATTTGAACGGCTTTTATGTAAAACTTTCTTACATTCCTGCAATGCATAAATACATAATATATTATTTTATGTTTCATACTAAAAATAAAAGTACAATTTGTTTATAGAATTAAGTGAACAACAAATCAACTTAATTATATTATGTTTGATGAATATGTGAGAACAAGTAATGACTTTGAATAGTGTAAAGCTTAATAAAATATTATAATACATACTACACAGTATATATTATTATTTTTTTCATAAAATTAATAAAAATAAAAACTAAGATAGCTATTTAATTGATAAAAAAATTGAATTTTATTGTTGAAATTATCACTACTAATGAATAATTTAACTGTAGTATTAATTTGAATTAGTATTGTATTTCATATACCACCAAAATTGAAAAAAATACAGAGATATGATTTTAATTAAATTAAAGTAAATTTAACAAATTTATTCTTACCCTAAGTAAATAAAATAACCTATATGTAACTTCAATTTGCATCAGTTTTATTGCTGATTCTGACAAAACTAAGTCTGGTTCATCATCTTTAGATTTTTTACTATTGATTTCTTCAACACAGATTTTTATAGATCTATCTGTAATAACCAATTTACTTTTTCTTCCCCTTTGAGAAATAGGGGTAATTTTGGAAAGATCGACTACTTCATTTTGAAATTTAGAAGTAGACGGACGATTCATTGGAATGCCACTAGAAAATGCAGTAGGACGTATAGGAGATGAAGTTTGTCGTGGTAAGGTATTTCGAACTGAAGTGTTTCGTGGAGGTGTAAAACGAGATGGCGGCAAATTTCTTAATACCTGTTAACAAACAAATTAAAATTAAACCTAAATAAACGATTTTTAAAAATGTATTTTACTTACTTGTGATTGAATATTTACCGGTTTTAATATTAATCTATAATCAACACCTCTACGTGGAGATGATACCATAGCTGCACGATAATTTGATGGTAAAATGACAGATCGAATAGTTTGTTGTTGTTGTCCAATACGTACATTATTTTCCATATTTGGCTGTAAGGTACCTCGGGTAAGTATGGTACCAGGTTTTTGGGCTATTGGAATTTGCATGTAGTTTGTATTGAGCTGTTGAATATTTGCGACAGTAGTATTAGATGTGCTAATATCATTTGAACTTAGTACCTTAAAATAAACATTTTAAAATGATTATTCCATAATTTTCATTGAAAAATGTGAAAATGTTTCAATTTCTACTTACTTGAGGCGCAACATTTATTGAGTTTAATACTAATTTACAATCAGTTCCTTGTTGCTGAGAAACAGATGCTGTTCGATAATTGGATGGTAAAATAACAGAGCGAATTGATTGATGCTGAGATCTTTGTTGTTGAATATCGACATTAGATCTTATAGTATTTGTAGATAGTACAGTTCCAGATTTTTGAATCAATGGTATTTGAGTAAAATTTGTATTGATTTTTTGTAAACTAGACATGGGGACATTTTTTGTTCGAGGCCAATCATTTGGTGCTAATATGTAACTTGTACCAGGTTTTTGTTCATTGAGCTCTAAGAATATTACAATACAAATTGGTTGGTTGATTAAATTTACTTAATAATTTCTATATACATACTAGGTCTGAATGAAATCTTTGAAGAGTCACTGGTTTTTATTTGGCTATAATATGCTGTATTCAGTCGAGGTAGACTTATGCCAGCTCTTTGAAAAATCGGAGTAGTAGATGTGGTAACACTAATTGTTCTTGAAACCATGACATTAGAGCCTGTCAATTCAATACATAATTTTAAACCAAAAATTATTAATATGAATTAAAACATGTCAATAGGTACTACATAAGAAACAATAAAAAAAAAAAAACAATTGACATTTGTACATTGAAGTGGTTCAATCTACTGATATAGTAATATTTAAGAACAAATAAACTCGATATTTTTACACTGTTTATTAATAATATGTAATTTAACTCACAGTTGCTTTCTGAGACGGTGGCGATAGTTGTTTTTGAAGGCTGGGCTCCTAATGGTGATACAACATTGGGATTTATCTTTTGAGTGCTTGATGTCAAAATGAATTGTGTA
This sequence comes from Therioaphis trifolii, assembly GCA_027580255.1. NCBI lineage: Eukaryota > Metazoa > Arthropoda > Insecta > Hemiptera > Aphididae > Therioaphis > Therioaphis trifolii. Next base: position 13,134,287 of record CM050405.1, on the reverse strand, counting down.
TTTGATTTAGTATCACCAGCTATTGTGGTAGTTAATACATTGTTCATTCTGACAAGTTGGGCGCCGGAGGGTAACATGTAAGTTACATTGGACGGCTGAGAACTTGAAGACAGAATGTGTCTCACATTGCCGGTGCTCACATATTGGGGCATGGTCGGCCGAGTGGTTGATTGAACCACATACTGATGGCTGACGGGCACTTGCGAACTGGCGACAAGGGTGTAGTTACCGATAGGTCTCAGGCTGCTGGACGTCAAAACATAATTGCTGGTCGACGGCGAGGCGATCACGGAAGTAATTTGACTGGTGATTATCTGACAGGTGACTGGAGTCGGTGTTTGGATCATCGTGAAGTTACTGGGTCGTGGCTTATTTTGATCCATTTCGTCGGTTCGGTAAGACAACAAATTGATTATGCTTATTTAATTCAGTAATTCATAGGAACGAATCAATGAAATAGCGGCGATATATATCTGTTGATTAAACGAGTGTACTGTTAATTGTTGTTGAGTTCATACGTAAATACAGGCGGAAAAAATACGCATCACAAAATTCATTACAGACAATCCGACTAAAACCATTCCACAAGAAAAAAACACACCGACAGCCTGCAGATATTCACGAATAACATTATCTATCAGTTTGAAATAAATCGCTTGGGCTGACACATTTTCGTCAACAAATGCTGTTATCAGTCGCGGCGGCGGTGATAACAACTACATGTTAGCCGGTTAGCGCGTCTATAATACAAAGAGTAATGCTATTTACCAGATTTGACAACCCATTTTTTGCCGCGTCCATCTTTGGGAAAACAATATTATGGATTAATCGCGATTCAAAGGTTGAATCTTTGGTCCCTTTTCCTCAGTCAATAAACTCACGTTTATTAAGTTTATTTCAAAACGTCGCAAAGTCGCCGTGACTATCATGTGTAAAAAGACATAACTGAAATGACCGTACTGAATCGATTTAAATTGAAAAATTATGTAATTGATGGAATTATAGTCTAGGTATATATTATGTGGCGTGTACCAGTAAAGTATACGTGAAGACAGCAAAGCAGGGAAGTCTACAGCCATAATTCTCGCTTGGTGCCAACAGAGGTACTGCCAAAGATGTAAAATACTCTGCCCCTATTGTATCGGACAGTTTCTTATAGTTTTTTTCAATATTAAGTTAATTATTATAGTCGATAACACGGTGAAACCTGACAAAATTATCAAGTCCTGGTAATAAAAATAGTTATCTATTTCAGTATTCAGTATATTTATACTTGTCTATAACAAATTTTAGTGGTTAGTTAAATTGTTAACTCGGTGAAAAATATGGCATAGGTGTTTTAAACATCTATATAGAAAACATGAATTTGTATGGGTTAGGTATATGTAACTATTTCCATTACAATTTGTTTGAGGAAGAGGGTTCTCTAGTTAACCCTATTCTGTCCATGTCATTGTCATATGTGTAATTAAAGAAACATAAAATAAAAATGTTCTCAGTACTATTACCGTATCCGAAATCCAAAACACCATTAAATATTTCCAATGATATTATTAACCGAAAATAAGAAGAACAAATTAAGAGTAGATATCAAACCACCTTCACCCAGGTGGTGCCAAGTTATCCGACTATGACTATTATAAATTATATTTATTGTGTTCATGTATTAAACGTAAAGAAAATAAGTAATTTATCAATAAAAGATAGTAAATACAAGTAATTGTTTATAATGCTTAGCTAAAATTTCAAACCCTAATTAATTATCAAATAAATAAAACATTTTTTTTTTAGTTCTGAAGGGTTTTAACTCCCCCCCTATATACCCCGCTGACATGTGTATATTTTATTATTTTTAGTTTGATTGTGGGTAAGTTTTCTTTTATCAAATCTGTTTAAAGTATTCTTGTTTGATAAAAGAGACATTTTTTTCAACCAAAAGATTCAAAACATGTTTTTCTATCTTTATCCAAAGATTTGTAATGTTGGTTGAATTATTTTAATACACATTTAAAGAAGAACATTTATGTAAAAAACAGTACATTCCGTAAACATCGTAAAATAATTTATTCGCGCTTTCAAAAAAAATCTCGGGTCACGATTTTTGAAAATTTGTTTGCGTCATTAGTTAAGTATATGAATATAATTATATTTAATTTTCAAATTTTTTTGTTAAATATTAAAAATGTTGAAGTTAAACTTAAAAAAAAGAGATATTCTCAAATTCTATTTTTATCCCAAAAGTTGTAAATTTTTTTTGAAACTTTTGTAAAGTATGTAACAATATGTCAAATCATTATATGATGAAATTTCAAGTTTCTAGCAACATTGCTTTTAGAGTTATGAATAAAAAATTAAAATTAATTTAGTAAGAGTGTCTAACTGTTTTTACTAGGTTTTTCCTCTTGTCAGTAAAAACTATCAAGAATAAAGAAAAATGATCTTTGAAGATCAACAATATCTGATCAATTACTGATCTAGGATGAAACTTTTGGACAAAGCCAAGTGTACCAAAAAATGTTAACAGAAAAAAAAATCACCATTGCAAAACCAATAGATCTTTTGCTTTACTAAGAATGTAAACAGAATCTAATACTGAATTTGTCTTAGACTGAAAGAGTCTACAACAGGCACTAGTCCACAGTGGACACTTCTGATTGTTCCATGACTGTCCATTATACACATATATCGTTGAACTATTTTGTAGTTCTTAGAAATAGAAACAAAATATCATAATATATTATAAACAAAATAATATAGTTAATTTGAAAACAGTAGTATAAGTCTTTGTATTTATTTTCAGTCTTCAATTTAAAAACTCAATTTTAAATGTCTTCATGGTAATATATTACACTATTACAGTCTGCTATCATGTATTTCTAAGCTAAGTTCTGATTTTACAAAGATTACAGAAAATTTTATAATTAAATGTAATATTATTTCCAAATTAGTTTCTACTTTTCTTAAAAAAAAAAAATAAAGATATGAAATATACATCAAAGCACTTTTTCTACGATGTAATATGTTGAAGGCAATTTCAGTATCAGAAATAGTACGTGAATATAATGTGCATAATATATAATATTACTATGTAAATTTTTTATTTTAAATCCCACTTGGGGGCAATCCTGCTGTAAAGGTGTGTTTACATTGTAAAACAATAGCAAACGAGTGGTATATTGAAAAGTAATGATTATTGAATGGTATCAACTACTATAATGTAATGAGTAAAGTAAATGATTCACTGAAGTACCAAATCACCATAAATTCATACCAGTCAATGGTGTGCTCAGCATTTCCAAATAAGGGAGGATATTTTCCGAAAAATCGAAAAATTGCTACCTAACAAAAAGCACACATTTGTGTGAATAAAATATAATAATTGTTTATTTGCAGTAACTTCATTCATTGAATATTTTAAAAATAACATAATAACTGTTACACATAATTATAATAACGAATGGTGAATATTACACATGGGTACTACCTACACAATTTATATAGATTACTAAGTTGAATAATTGATTACTCGGGACATACAAAATATTTTATTGAATATTTTATTGATATTTTTTCTTATATTTCGGAGTAATGAAATAGTATCCTCAGCATGTCCAACTGCTTCTTTTAAATCAATTTTCTCATATTGCAATTCCTTACACATCAGTTAACAATAGGAAAACATAGTCTTTATCAAAATAAACAGAAGAGAATTTAAAACTTATTCAATAAAAATAAAATAGTAAATTACTTTAATGACTTAAAGTGAAATTAAAATTTCACTGTCAAATGTTTTTAATAATATATATATTGGCATCAGATGCTGAAAATATTATTCTACTCTAATGAAATGACTTCTAATGCAGCCACTACAAATAGAAATAACTCCATAAAATCATTAACAGCATCATAACGTTGTACCCATCGTGTGGCACAATATTTTTTCAAAGTTTTTGCTATAGGTTCCAAGGCACTTTAATCAATTTCATCTGTTAACATTTTGTTACGTTTTTGTGTGTTAAAAATCGTATACATTTTTTCTAATACCCCTAAGCAATTGCATATTGGTTTAATACTGCTAGAAGTAGAAACAGCCAGATTTAAGGAGTGGGCAGTACAATGCACATATATTTCATGAGGATATTTTTTTTTAATAATAGCTTGTATACCTTTGAATTTTCCGGATATGATACTTGCTCCGTGATACCTTAGGCCAAACCAAAAATCACAATGAACTCCACAATTAGTTAGCCCTAAAATTTAGAATTTAATTTTATAGATTAAATGAACTTTTTTGTTTTACTTTTAATAACATACAAACCGTATAAGATCACTGATGAAAGTGAATTACCAGTCAAACTCTCAATTTTAAAATACTGCAAGAAATCTTTGCATTTATTATTTTGGTCATAAATATATTGTACGCATAAAATCTGTTGTTCATTGTTGTACACATCTATTGTTTTCATCTGCCAGAATTGAAAAACATTCAGAAGAGTTAATTTTCTGGACTAAATTTATTTGTATGATATCTCCATAAGCAATTATAATTTCATTTTGAATTTTTGCACCAATATATTTATATTGATTATCTACTTCAAAATGGAATTTTAAACCATATCCTCTTTACCTCTATACTTTAGTATGGCATGAAAATGTCTATCATTAGTTTGAAAATCATCTAGAAATTTATATTTTAATAATACTATTGTAATTATTAATATGTAATGCATATTTTTGAATACATTCTAAAACTAATCATTATAAATGACTTTCCCAGATTCTTTACGTCCTTTGCGACATTTCGTGACAGCTACATAATATATTACACTCAATAATAGGTATAAGATATTTTCTGTTTTATTGTACTTGAGTTAATCTACAAAGTGAATATTTTATTATTTTATATATTTAGAAGTTGAGCTGGGGATGCAACTTAATATTTACAAACATATCTTTGTCAATGGATTCAATTATTTATATTTGTTTCTTTGTATAAATGTTAATAAAATGATCAGAATGAAATACATGATGATTAGTAGAATGTTTACAAAACACCTAAAATAATAATTAAAACAAACATTTATTATTTTAATTAAACATTTTTGTCTAACATTATTACTTTAAAAGAGGCTTCCATGCATTAAATTCTTCAATCACTCATTTTCCTAATGACTGATTGTTCAAACCATCAGTTTAGGAAACCACAACACAATTTTCGCAATAAGAACCATTATTTTTTACAGAATTAGCAAGCCAATTTAATTCAAGCAGTCAACATTGGGATTTCAAACCTCTTTTTTGATTTTTTTGATTCTATCGGGAACTTAAATGTCGATGGTGGAACCCATATATTTGAAAGTGCTTAGACAATATTTATGAAAAAAACTGATTTATAATTTGATTTAATGAATATCACGAATACGACAGCTACACTTACATCATACTTTTCAGAATCTGATAGAGTACGATTAATAAATAAACCAACCCCATTCAATGCATGTTTTCAATATTAAAAATATAGATATTATTTAATTGTCATGGTGTTGTACACTATATATTAAATTATAAATATTATAAGCATAAATTAAATATAGTTAGCAACTATGTATTAGTTTAATTACAATAAACCAACCTATATTACATATTGTTAACAGGTATATACAATATTGAAATTTAATATATATATCTAAAACTTAAAAAATAAATTTATCCTACACATTATTAATTTTACCGGAGATCGACATATTGGTACTTTTTCTAATTACAATTCTGGCATAAGTGTTATTGCAGTTTCATTTGAACCTGAGGCAATGTTTAAACTTGAAACCTACAAATTGCATATCACCATATTTATAGTTATATATATATATATTTGTTCGATAGTGGAAAATCGAACCGGGAATAAAATATTCAATTTTAAATTTCACTTACATTTATAGAAGTAGATATTTTTCTCTCGTTGTTTTCTGTCACAACTTTTGATGAACCTGATTCAGTGTCAACATTACTTTTCAATTGTTAAACACAAATAATCATTAATTTAACGTTTAGACATAAGTTGTATGCCAATGCCAGTAATATTATAAAAAAAATGTTGAATTTCGGGGCTCGGGCAGTCCACAATGCAAGAACATAGTACATACATAATCACAATTTGTATTCTGTGCTATAGAGTAATAAGACATAAACATATTCTGTATTCAACCACAATAATATTATGTCTACGAATTTGATAAAGCTCTACCAACTGTTGAAAAAAAAACTTCAAGGATATCAGATTTGATCGCTCTGTTGTAGTTACTGTGAATATTATATTCTGTGTTATAAACATAGATCTATATTGTTATAGATCAATATTTGTTATAAACATAGATCTATATTGTATAGTAACATAGATCTATATTGTTTTGTATATCGGTTGCCACTGGCCATTCAATAAATTTATAAATTCAATTAATTTATAAAGATAACATAGGTAATTAAAGTTTTATCACCTACAGACAAAAATTTGCTACTTTTACACTATTTTTAAAATAAATTTAATTTTAAATTTTAAATATTTTCAAATTGTTAGATTTTGATACGAGATTTTTTATTCTGGAGTTTTGATCAAAAAACCATAAATATATAAAAATATGCTGGGGGGATAAGACACCCCTATACCACCGTGAGCACGCCCCTGATACCATTCGTTCGCCTTCGGAGTTTGGATCGGATCAACAAGTTGAATAATGCCACAGAACGGGACCGAACGAATGGTTGAAACCACGAAGTACTGTTATAAACCATGATTGGAACGTTACGGCTGAATCTCTCACCGACTCGCATCTGAATTCGCTATTATGTACCTACCTGCTAAGCATGCATCGTTCTTTTAAGCACTTAGGTATCTGATGTAATACTGTGTTAGATCCTATTTAAAATATGTGGAAATATTGTAGTTTGACAAACTTTAAATTTTAAATAGTTAAAAAAAAATTTTTAACTTTTATTTTATATTTTCTGTAACTTAAGTAAAACATGTTCGATGGATAAGATGTTAAGTAATATCAAATTTTCTGGTCTTCAATACAAATATTTATAAAAGTTTATTGGTACCTGAAATAAAACTTCTACTGAATGACTATAGTTATTATTACTTTTTTGCATTTTATTACATTTTGATAAATTATGAGCTTGATTTTCTAAACCCTGAGAGAGCTTAAATTTGTATGCAAGAATAATAAGTTAAAAACACATTTTATGAAAAATAAACACATTGAAAATGATCGTGTTTAGTGAAACTATCGACTGTTTTTTCTTACGTTCAGGAAAACTGGAATACATATTGAAGAAGTGAAAAAACATTTTGTGTACAATTTTGCCAAAATATTTTGAGCATAGTATTGATTTCGGTTAAAACGTCAAAGTACACGAGTACAATTTGGAAATACATGGTCAGTGAAGTTTTGAAATCAGGAATTCGTAGTTTGACACTTGAAAGTATTTACGGCGTAACGAAAATACTCGCTTAGCAAAAATTAATTTTGTACTGGTGTAGTCATTGGCCGTTAAACCACACAATATTATATTATATAATAGTGAGACGGTGCATACGTACACTCAGTGGGTAAAGTATGGATAATAATGAGCCGGGAATGGGTAGATTAAGTTCGAATATCAAAAATTTCACTTGACCCATACATATAATAGGGCGTCTATCGTCTACAGGGCCGTCCTGAAGATGAAACTCATGGGGGGGGGGGATTCTAAAAACTGCCGACTACGACGATTTTATTATCTTCGTACTGAATGTCGTCTTTTTCTCGTTAATACTGAAACCAGTTAATGCTATATCCCTACCCTAAATGTTGTAGGTAGTTATATATATCCTAAATAGTAGGTATTGAAAAATTCAGTTGGTTCATTATTTTAAAAACGAAAATATTGAAATACAAAAAAAGTCGGTAAGATAATGATGGTGGAAATTTGTCTTTTGTCCTTTCAGTCCTCGGCCAAGATAATGGTGATAGTGTATTTAATTTTAAAGAAATGGTGAATTTTTTTTTTTTAATTAGATGATTCGGAGAAAAGTTTCAATGTAATATCAACTTTTACTCTCAGGGTTCTGTTTTCAACTCAAATTTAACAACTTGTTTCATAAATCTTGTCACGTTTGTACAAATGTACAATCATGTTGTTAATATGTATAACAAAATTACAAGTTTCTTGCATTATTTTTAGAGAGATGACTAAAAACGAAAATTGATTTAATTTATTGTTTAATGAATATCTGTTTTACGGCAAATAGTATATGTATTCTAATTAAACGCTTAGGGATAAAAAAAAAATAATAATAAAAAAAAATATATATATATATATATTTTTTTTTACTTTTTTTTATTTTTAATTTTTTTTTTCAGTAACATTATCAAGGAATTGAGTAAAGCCATTTTACATTTTCAAGAATTTCTACCAAATTAAAAAATTTCAATACATAAAAACTAACAATTTTTGTTGGTAAAACTATGGAAGAGATAGATTTGAGACCCTTCAATGTATCATCTATATGCAATTTTTGAACTTCTGACCAATTAATAGAGCTGGGGACTTAACTTTTGGACTAGTTTTACTGCCCAGTGTCTTCAGACAAGAAAAAAAAAATAAAAAATAAACATTACAAAACTAATAAATTCTTTGCTTCACTCAAAATTTAAAATTACCCTGTTGCTAATATCAAATGCTTCTTTCAAGAAAAATAAATTAGGTAGGTACTTAAAATAGCCATCCTAGAATAAAATAAATAATGATTGTTGTACAATTAAAGTGAAAATTTAAAAACGAATTAAAACGAATTCTGATTTACATATACAGGGATTGAACTGAACTTTTAAAATCTACTTAATACTTACCTAAAAAAATGGACATTAAAAAAAAAACGAAAAAAATTAAAATCATACTAAAATCGATATGCTTATGTATATCATTTTGGTGTATTCACAATGTAAAATGTTTTCTCTTACAGTGTAATACATTACAAAGTAATAACTTTCAAGTGCATTTAATTACTACTTATATCGTTCGAGTATAAATTAGGACATAGACCGAAATTAAAAATAATCCGTCCGTTTTTATAATTAACTATGGTCTATGGTAATCTTTAAATTTTTCTGTCTTTATTTAATATTTATATCAAAATTTCATATTATGACGTAATTCACAGTAATAATTAATTCGATGTATAATAATCTATTACCTAATAATTATGTTGAACTTTAAGACGACTAAAATAAATATTGAAATATTGATGATGGATTAAAAATGGTCGCCAACGTAACACGTCACATAAATTACTTGTTAAATAACACTCAGGCATATATTTCAATCGTTCAGAAGAAAATAGAATTTCAAATTTAATCACACTTTTAAATCGACAAGTCGCAAATCAACACGTGGATAAAATGACTCTTCAACAAAGACAACAGCAATGCGAAAGAGACAATGCATTCAACGCACGTATCGAGAAGCAATCACAAAACGCGAGAAAAACGATGGACTGTGTTCCGACCGAAACGGAGAAATATTCCAAATGCTGTTCGATATCGCCGATAACGCCGACTCCTGTTACTCCAGGTTGTCCATGCGAGCCCAGCAGACCTACTGCCAATCGATTTTGCACCAGAGTACGGGACGTGTGCGAAACGGTCGAACTGACTGCGTTCGGAAAAGAATTCGCTCGCAACACGGGAAGAACAGTGAGCGTGCAAACAATTTTTTAAATATATTTGTTTAATTATCACGAAACTTTCGACGTGAATACGTAAAAGTATCTTTCATTCTCCAACAATTCGCGTCAGGCATTATGATTAAAGAAAATTTGGTGATTGTTGATACTTAACATTAAATACCTATCACGTGCAGGGTGATAGGCGAGCATATTGTTCGAAAATATTGACGGCGCTCAAGTACTAACAACGATGTATAGGTCAGAAACATTAAAAAAGAATACCGTCACCCTTCACACTGCCTATTATTAACTGTTAAAATAAAAAATTTCTACAAAAAAAACAATAATATTCTCATATCGCGATAGTGAGCGTGCAAACGAGTTTTAAAATATTATTATTTTATCATCACGAAACTTTCAACGCGAATGCGTAAAAATATCTTTCACTCCCATTATTCACGCCAGGCATTATAATTAAAGAAAATACGAGGATTGTTCATACTGAACATTGAATATCACGAGCCGGGTGGTAGACACAGATTTATATTGTTCAAAAATATTGACGGCGCTTAAATACTAACGGAAGTGTATAGATCAGAAAAATTAAAAAAAAAAAGATTCTTCCACCCTTCAGACTTACCTATATCTACTTGAAAAACAACAGATTTCTATAAAAGCAATAACATTATCACCGTTCTAAAAGTACATACAATTTTTTTTGAAGCCCAACAAATGTATTAAAAAAGTAGCTCATTCCCTATTTAAATTCCAGGTAAATCGTTGGTAAGGTTTTACCAATAATATCCTTGCCAAAAATTACATTCTCATAATAAAAAAATGAGCAAAGCTATATTTTGACAAGTTCGAAAAATAACTCTCTCTCATTCAAATGAGAGCAATATCAAATCATCATTACTTTACAATAATTATTACCTAATGAATTAATAATGATTTCATTATTAAGGGAGTAAAGCCGCGGGCGATTGTAAACTCGGCCCGAGGAAAAAAAAAATTTCAAAAGGTCTATTGTAAACTCGGCTCGTGTTTTTTTCAGGTAAAAATAATTTAGGTGTAAACTCGGCCCGGGGTTTTTTCAGGTAAAAATAATTTAGGTGTTAACTCGGCCCGGATAAAAATGTACATATGATTTTCTTATAATATTTTTGAGAACTATTTAGCATTAACCGGAGGGCACAGAGAGGAGGCGATTCTCATTATCCTCCTAAAAATTATTTTCATTGTCATATTATTATTCATAGTATGGAATTTGTTATATAATCAATGTAAAATGTATTTATGTAAATTTTTTTTAAGGAAAACGCCATGTGTTTAACGTATTCACTCACTGATATTTCCTTATTTTTATATTTTGTAAGTGTTCTCTCTAAGAGTTCTCTTTTTTTTTTTTTAGTTTTTTTTTTAATTGAAATGGTTCATCTAGGCCAGGGGTCGGCAACCTTTTTTGACGGAAGAGCCAAAAGTTACAATACACACAATTTTCCAGATTTTAAAGAGCCACTAAAAATTTTCGTAATTTTTTTATATATAATTTTATTTTTAAATTTTAATAGACATAATAATAACAAAATTAATTTATAATAATATAATAAATTTATAATAAAAAAAAAAACAAAAAATTAATAATAGGGACTGCGTAAGACTAATTAGTTGTGCATAGTATCGCGATTAGTCTATAATCAAACATTTTACGACGATAGACTGTGCTCCTTGCGGGCTCTATCAAATTATTTTATAGTTATAAAATATTGTTTTTGAACATAAAATATTAATTTTTGTGTGTTGCTGGAGAGCCGCAACTTTAGACCGAAAGAGCCACATGTGGCTCGCGAGCCGCAGGTTGCCGACCACTGATCTAGGCTGTTGATTTTAATGTAAATTTCTGTTGGTAGTTCATTTAATTTTGCAATGACGGCATATATATATTGGGATGAGTGGAATTGAAACTTGCATTAAAATGCGCATGAAATGATTCACATGTATTAGTTGTTAAACACGTATCAACTGATGCACAGGCCCATATATCAGGGGGAAACATAGCATCTTCTCATATGTATGTATTGATTAAATAATCTGTGCTTATTATATTTTATCGGTAAACAACCTTTTTATTACCTGAAATTCCGGGCCGAGTTTACAATCTACCTATTTTATTACCTAAAATTTTCGGGGCCGAATTTACAACAAAAAAGATAATCGCGGGCCCAGTTTACATTTGCCCAAAGCCGCATAGATTAGTATACTAATACAGAGATAACAAAATGTAGTTATGAATATGTTAACAAAAAAAAAAGTATAATTTGTCAAATTTATCATAGGTAGAGAACATATTTTAATGAACTCAATAAAATGGTATTTATATCTTATGAAAATACTAAATATAAATGTTACTGAGTTATGCGTCGATTATCCATAAAAGGTACTCATGTGATTTATGCTTGTGGTGTTAGTATTCTCCACAAGCGTAATACATTTATAATACTAAGTAAAACAACACATAGGTATTGAAAACATAATGCAAATATTCAGAACACCCTCTGAACAGAAATGTGTAAATACTATATTATAAAATGTACCTACTTATCGTAATTTTGTAGATTCCACATTGTCAATGCATAAAATTCAATGGTCTACAAGATTCATGTCGGCATCCTGAATGCAAACCTAAATTAGGCTGCATGGATAACCCGTTTCCGAATTGCCCGCCAGCACAATTATGGAAAAAGGAATATAAAAGAAACAACAAGAAAATTGACGACTGTTAAAATTATCGAATAAACTATACAAATTTTAAGATTTTCATTATTTATTACTATTTATTCATTACGTTTAGCTCTAGCAGAACGTTTAACCTCATCTAAAGAAACACACAGTATTTGCTTGTTAAATTTATACATCGTTCTCCTATTTAGCATGACACGAAAATATGATGGTAATTGTCATATGACACTTTGATTTATCAAATTTGATTGAATTTTGGATTATATTATAACCGTACAAAGCCAAAATGATGTATTTATGAATAAGAATCCTTCATACGACTAATTTTAACGCGCTGTAAGACAGCGATATTCGAAAGACGTGTAAAAACATTATTGATAGATAATTAGCCATGTGATAATATCTAATAATGCCTACAATTTAATAACAAATAGTTCAAGTACAAACGTAAACTTTCCATCAATTACTTACTTGAAATTAAATGAACATAATTGCGAATGAAAAATAAATTTAACACATTTCACTCATTGATTTGTTTTGAAAATTAATAGAATATTTCATGAAAGAAAATTGTTTTGTTCGAAATATTTTATCGGAATGGAGTACATCATACCCTACGGCCTTCATGAAGATATTTCTAATAATATTAGATTAGAATTGTTAAGTAAAACAAAACGTATTATCATTGAATTTTTAATATTTTTCTAGATTATGACTACTAGCGAAGCGAAGAACTTATTTGGTTTTGCAACCATTTGTTTATTTTTATTTATTAAAAATACGGGTAGTACCAACTTGTTATTATTTGTGTTCTATTTCATTTTCATGTTTGTCAATACTTTTTCGGAATGTAAAAGCTGAATAAATTATTATAAGTTTTGCCAGCTTTTCAATATCTAAAAAAATTAATCTATTTTGTACTTTTAAAAAGTGATTTTTCGAAATTATCTCTTTTAAAGTCACAAAAGTACTCCATAAAATATATTTTCAATATTTCACTGTCTTTGAAATTTTCACGCCTCTAAAACTATTTGACTATAATATAAAAGATTTAAACATTTTCAGTACCATATTATGAACAGAGGTCATTATTTAAGAAAGCTAAAAACATAAAAAAATCACATAAATAAAAAGCATTTAGATTTTTTTTCTCTTAAAAATTTAGTTTTATTAAGATTTTGAACTGAATATAAAAAAAAAAAAAAAAATTTATACGTTATACAGGATTTAATTGTGTTGAGACACCCTGTATTTACTATCTACTTTTTTTTTATCTATGTTTAATGATCAATATACATACGCGTTTAAACGGAACCGTGTATTTTATTTTATAAATTTACTCTTTTACACTCTTAGACAATTTACTTGATCGTCTTGAAAGTGCTTTGCGTAAATTAATCGAAGCGTTGTAATTAGTTGATAATCAAGTGGTTATTACTCCCGATGAGAAAATAGTAGGTGATGCATGTCTAATATAATTACTTTGTAAATTAAATGTAATGCCCATAACCCAAATAAACTTCTATATTCAAATTCGAGTGTTAATTGTAACGAAATAATTAAAAATTAAATTTATTTTTGTACTTCCATGAGTACGTCGTCACGGTAGTAGTATTAGGAAAAGTGAAAGCACTCTGTTCACGTGGCTGGGTTTTTTTTTAGTGTGTTGATAAATTAAACTACGCTGAAAGTGAATTCCATAATTCAAAATTACTTACTTGTTCTTTAGAACGGACGGGCGTGAAGTTATGCACACGCGAATCGAAAATTAAATCGAGATGCTCAAAACGTAAAAATATTGTACAACCAATTAATTAATAGCAACATGGCTTAAAGGTTTTTTTTTAAAAAATTGGAGATAATTTTCAATCTTCAAGTGATCTTAAATAGATTCCAATCGGTGTTGTTCACTCAGGGCTGAGTGTTCAACAACCTCCCCCAGGTATATAAGTTGAAAGTTTTGTGAAAATGGTTGAAATTTAAAAATTGTTGATAAATTATTTTCATAATGCATTTATAAAAAAAATTAAAATACAGTTTTAAACAAAAACGGACGTACTTTGCACCATGGGTTATTTTTTGCTTCTTAAACAAGAAAATGGTTAATGGGGATGGGTGTATTGAATTTTGAAGAAACGATCATTTCATTAGTTAAACGATTATGAGCACAGCTTCTGTATAAAAAAAAATCATTTATGTATTTTATCATTCGTATTCTAATTGTCGGTAGGTTTTTTTTGTACCAAACCCGATAAAAGTTTTCTTGTTTGACAAAGGAGACATTTTTTTTTCTAAAAGTTTCAAAAAATTTCGTTCTATCTATATCTAAAGGTTTATTATATTTATCCAATAATATTTTATACACATTTTAAAGTTAATAACTGATATAAAAACAGTCCATTCCGTAAAAATCGTATAGTAATTTACTTATATTTATAAGAAAAAATCCTGAATGACGATTTTCGAAAATTTCCAGTATCATTACTTAAGTATATGAGTATGATAATTTCAACTTTTTATAACTTTTTGTCAGCTATTAAAAATGTTATTTGAATGAATTTCAATTTAAAAATGGTGAAAACCTTTTAAATCAATACCATGAAAGAGGTATACGATTGGTTGTTTTCATATGATTATTTTTTTAACTAAAAAACAATTATACATAGGACAGATTGAATGGATCGACCATGATTTCGTGGTATTCCTTTGACTCCAGAAGAGGTCATTGACGAGTTGGGGAGAACACCTAAAAAATTAGATATTGTTCTATGATCAATATAAACAAAAATATGAAACAAATTTTAATATGTATGTGTATAATGTTTAATATAACCCCCACGCTCATTGAAAACATATTTGTACATCATTGGTTCTCATGTTACGTATGACAAAAATCAATAAAAAAAATAAAACTCATACGTTTATTTGGGAAGTTGAAATTCAAATATATTATGGTATAATATATTATAATCAATAATTATTTTCATCCTTTGAACTTCAAAATAAAACGTACGTGTCATGAAAAATTGAATTGTTAAAAAAAAAAAAACATAAGTACCGAATAATCTGAAAAACAAATCGATTATTGTTTACAAATCACTACGTTGGATAAAACGTTTTTATATCTAAAAACAGATATAAAAGTTGTATCAATTTAGTAGGTATAGAATATATTAATATTTATTTATTTTTTAAAATTGTAAGCCTTTAAGCCCAAACTGACAAATATAATTTCCATCATTTCTTCCTATGTTTTGCCAAATCTTGCCAATCTGTACTTGGTTCTATTAGCTTCAAATCTAGCCGTACTTAATCTTTTCATCTCAGTCTGGAAAGTTCTAGTGGTCTTTTTTCTGTTGGACTATGGCGTAGTAACTTTATGTACAAAATATTTTTTTTTTGGTGTGGGTGACCCCCCTAATTTTCTTTTGCTAATTATACAAGGGTCAAGGGCGTCCGCAGGAAGGGGCAAGTAGGGGCATATGCCCCCCTTGGATTTTTCATGTGTCAATTATCATAATCATTATGTAGTATAAAATATCACAATAAAAAATGATCGTATACATTTTCCTATCAGAAACGATGGGTACAATTGAGGCGCTCAGCGCCAAAACAGCCTAACCCACAAAAAAATCAAATACCGTTTTATGTGATAAAATGTTTCAGATTGACATAATATTTGAAATCCACTATGGCCTATTCCACAAAAAAAAATATTCGCTAGATGGCAGCACATTCTTTCTTTTGGCACTGTAAATTATGAAATATAATTTCAGAGCCATAGTGGCCCAACCCTATGCTAGTGGATTAGGCCATTTTTTCCTCCAAGAAAATAACTGATAATTTCAGAACCAGAGTGGCCCAACCCACAGATATATACAACCCCACGGATAATAGACATATTATCTATAATATATCTATTATCCGTGGCCCAACCCTATCCTATTAAATTCGCCAATTTTTTTCCATGAATAAAATAATATTAATAATAATTTTTTCCCGGCAAAATGAATGCAGTTATCATTTTTATCAAAATACGAAATTTAGTTCATTTGATTAATTAATTTACTCATGACAAAATAGTTTGTTAATTGTTATTTTATTATTCTTATAATGAACACTCAAGAAATAAACGAATATTCACAAGGTGGTAAGTTACTACTAAAAATGTTTTAATACCAAATTTTCAAGTTGATCAAATTTATTAAAAATAATATATTTTAAACTGAACTGTTACATAGGTACTATTAAAAGTGATTTTGATTTTTTTTGTTATGGTAAGTTTAGTTATAATTTCATTGTTAATAATCATTCTACACTAAAGATTATTACAATATTATTTAAAAAAAGTTACAAATAAACTTAAACAATTATTTACATAGTATGTTCATATTGCAGTGTGAATTTAAATGAATTACAAATTCCCAATAAGCTTGTCTAAACCACAGAAAATTGAAATAAATAAATAAAAAAAATTCAAAATTCATAGTGGCCTAACCCACATTACATCTTAACAAACTTTAAATTGGCTAGAACCTTATAGATGGTTCAAAAGGCAAGGATTTATACATACTATTGAGTTATTGTTATTTTCCTTGGAGTGGATTTAATAAGAAAAAAAAATATTGAAAAATAGTCAAAACTTTAAATGCCCGTCTTGCGCAATTACACTTTTGTGGGTTAAGCTGTTTTGGCGCTGAGCGCCTCAATTGTTTATTAGCCTTGTTTAAATATGATTACTATTTATGATCATGAAATATATAACAAATGTCGTTAAACTGTTAAACTTAGAGACATTTGAAGTAAATGCATACTTAGGTACACATTTTTAGTTTTTAAATCTACTTATAAAAGAAATTTATTAAATACTGATAAATTTTTATGATGACGAGTAAAATAAATTTTTAATTATTTATTTACATTTTTCATAATTTTGGAATGATTGTTATACAGCGTACTCTTATGAACAACATGAATATGACTAATACGAATTGCTGTGCGTGTAATAATTATAATCATTGATGTTCGCTTCTATGATGATGCATGTCTATTGTCTGCAAGTATTTGCCAAAAATTATTGAACACGTAATTCAACTCGTTTTTTATTATATGACGTTGAACTATTAATAACAGGTGAAGTACAAACCGTTAAAGTTTACCTTGACCGATAAATCATAACCTAAAGAAAATAAATTATAGTTTAAGTGACGGATTGGAATTGGTTGACATAAATAATATTATGAAGTGCCTTACTTGCCACATCATAGCAATTTATTAAAAAATAGTTTTATTGAACTAATTATTTCCTCCGTTTTGGTTAAAAACCAAAAATTGTATTATTTATTTGTATCATCAACTACAATTTAAATAACATAGAAAAAAAACGAAATAGTAATGTACCTATGTCGGAATATACACATTACACATATATAAATATATATAATAATAATACAAAAAATTATAAATAAATAAAAAAAAATAGATATATAAAATAGATAGCAAAATAGATAAAATAAATAGGCTATTGGCGAGAGAAAAGTATTTCGAAGAATGCATGGGTCATATTTGGATCAGAATATTGAAGAATGAAAAAAAAGGGCTAGAAGAATTATTCAAAGACCTAGACATTGTACAAAATATAAAAAAAAGTAAGTTAGAATCGGCAGGTAAAGGGAGAAAAAGTCCATAGTTGAAAAATAACATAAATTAAAATTCTTGTTTTTACCAAAAAACAAAATACCACTATTTGAAATAGGTGAAGACTTCATCGGAAAGATGGCACTTTAGATTTTTTTAGTACCTCTGGAGAGTAAAAGGAGATTTGGATCGGACGATGATTTATCGTTTGGCAAGATGGACTTAACGGCCATGAGAATAAACACTAGTGAATTATACAATTTGTATATATTAGTATACGTATATTTGTATGTAGGTACTTTCTTGATGTAATAACTACTGGTAATCACCTACCTACGTTAAGAAAAAGTTGGAAGACGACATAGGTGGAAGTTCGTCCTTTGTCACTTCGTTGTTTGGATAAAACATGGGTGTCAGATGTGTAATACCTTGAGTAAACCATTTTAACAATACCTAATTGTAGAACGATAGGCTTACTTAACTCACTATAGACGAATGATATTTAAAATTTCAATGCAAAGTCTAATTATTGTTTTTGGAAAACCATTCCGAGGTTATTTTACAACTAATTTAGTTTTGGAAAATGCAAACCATATTTTGAATGATAGATGGATTTTACAATATTAAAATGTAGTAGTTTCGGAATATCGTACTATAAAATTCGATTTCATTATGCGTGAAGTCAAAAACTCTCGAACGAAACTTATTTGAACTGATTTTATAAAAATGTAAACATTATTATTTGTATGTATGAGTATTGAGTAGGTTTAGCACTAACCACTTAAAATAAGACACTGAAATTTTTTAAAAATAATGACACAAACAAATTAACAACTTTTCATAGCAAATCATTTTAGTCGTAATTCAGATTATAAGTAGGATGTACGTATAAAAACCGACTCGTGGAGTCGATTTTGACAATATTTCGAGAGTACAAATAAGCTGTAAGTAATTTTTTTTTTTTTGTAAATATGAATTTTTAAAGTTATAATATCGGCATACGCTACGTCGAAACCTTATAAGAATCTTAATTGGCGAACTATATTTAATGTACAAAGTCTAATTTATAAAATTATGTATGATGTATAATTGTTGAGCTATAATAGTCTCTGACTAGAAGCTAATAATAAAAAAAAAAAAGTTATAATATTTAAAATTGTATTAAATAAAAACTTTTCAAAATTGAAATATCTGTTTCCAATATTTTCAAAAATGAAAATGTTGTTATGTCTGTTTAACTCTATTTATTTATGTGTTTTTCATAGTAGAACGCTTAAATAGAACCTTTAGAAAATACTTAATTTATAGGTGAATAGTGGTTTTTATATGAATAGCTTTATCTACATTAAGAAAAATAAATATTTAATACTATTGTAATTTTGGGAATCGAAACTTGAGTGTTCAATGCTATTGAAATACAATATGAAAAAAATTTTTGTTTCTGAATTTTTTGAAGTTTTTTAGTTTATTAAATGATATTGTGATCCACTATTTATAATAAAACAAATATATAGAAAAACATTTTTTTTTGGAAACTCTGTGTTTAAATATTTATAATTGGACCAATATGCAGTCAAAGAAAAATAAGCATTTAAAGTTTATAGTAGCCGTGAAGAAAATCTCGGGATATTCCAGAAAAATGTTCTGTCATTATTTCACTGCTTTAAACTTTAAATACTTATATATTTAAAAAAATTAGTCCAACATTAAATAAAAGTCTTTTAAATAAATAATTGATAAAGTTTTTATGTAATACAAATTATTATATAAAAATATAATGTCAAGTATTAAAAGTAAATATATTTTAAAAAAAATGTAATATAATAGATAGTGTGGTAGTCACAGTGGCGGATCTGTAGCTTATTTAAGGGGGGGGGCGAATCGGCATCAAGGATTCTTAATTAACAAGGACGTAATAATTGAAAACGTACTGTATTTTTTTTTTTTTTTTTTTTTTTTTTTTTTTTTTTTGATTTTTTATTTGGACGAAATCGACTGTTTTAATAAAATCTCATATAAACTGATTCTCCACTCGGAATAATTATTTTTGATTGAAAAATGATTTATCATTGCTTTACGATTTAATACATCTACCCCACTTTACGCAGCAAACGCAAAGAGAATGTATTTATTAGACTTCTTGTTGCGCTATATTCGATATTTGTTCTTATTGACAATCAAATAGTAAATAATATTTGATATAAGATATTCAAAAGGATATACCGTATTTTTTATTATTTATTAAGTTTGACTTTATAGTTATAAGTTATAATTACGAGTTATGAATTTCATATTCATTATATCATACGGCGCTATAGTTCAGGTAACAAAAAAAATCCCTAGGGGGGGGCGATCGCCACGTCGCCCCCCCTCAAATCCGCCACTGGGTAGTCATTAAACAAAAAAACAAAATATTAAAAATAAGGAACAAAATAATTATTAGTTATTGCATTTCCAAAAATGGCAAATAATTTGAAAATTCTGTTTATTGTTTTACACGATATTATACAGTTTAATAAAATAATTGTGTTTCGCTTATTTTTTAATGAACAATATTATCGTCGTGTAATGAATTACTAATTTACTAAGTGGTTTATGATTAGTGGTTTAAGTAATAAAATGAATACATTACTTATAATAATACAATTTTTGACCGAGACAAGATTAGCAAAAAAAAAAAAAAAAATAAATAAGACAAGATAATCAAAAAATAATGATGATAATTTTAATTGAAAAAAATATACATAGTAAAATAAAATTAATTAAAAATATTACGTGAATACTACCCTTTAGTGGGTTAGTTAATTTCAGTAATAGGCGTGCCAATTTTCACCAATTAAAATAAAAATTTAATTCAGTTATATACTTATAGTAGTAGGTATCGGAAATGGATCTGAAATTATTAAGATGTAAATAGTAAAATGCGTTCCTCAGTTAGAAAAGAAAAGAGAAATGAATAATAAAACCAAATATGATTATTGGTTACATAGTCGATGGATCAATATTATAATGGTGAATTTATAAAAGGAACTTTTTGATATTGTCAATCATATCCTATTGACAATAACGTCAATCACAGTAGGTAGAGTAGGTGAATTTTTAACATGGTTTATTGACCATTGCCGAGCTTTCGTTTTTAAATATGAGTGAAAAATTGGGTTTGGAAAGTTCACGGGTTTATTATGTGAATTAATGAATGGTAAAAACTACATTTGTACATCAATGTTTTAGTATTAAATTTGTAGTAGATCAATCGAGTGAACTTTGTGATTTCACAATATCATAAGTATTGTTTATTCAAAGTATAATTGGTGAATCGTTACCTAATGGATGAATAAAAATGGTGAAATAATATTAGAATATTTTTTCTACGGTAATTTAATTGCAAGACGCAATGGTGGTCATTTGTGAGCGAACGTTATTATTATAATTAGTGCGGCTCTAATAAAATATAAGTTACACACAACGGTTAGCGGAATCATGTGCAGTAGACTATAAAAGGACGTGTCAAGGATTTATTTGCATTTTATAAACTTTTCTCCTCGCGCAGTGCAATAATGTTTAACCAGCATTTAAGAAAATATGTTGATGACGGTGTTTGTGGTTCTAGTATCGTAAACGAAGTAGTTAAGGTTATTTAACGTGAACCAAGTCGTACATAGAGACATGCAAGTCTTGCAGCTTCCAGGCGAATTATTAGCGCTCTGTCTGACAATGGTTTATCAATCATATATATCTTACGTATTGAGGCAGTATTATAAGGGGACAAGTAATATTGTTACCTAATTACACAATTGTCAATAATAATACGCGAATAAAAGGATTTTTACGAAGTAGCCACACAATTGTCGACGAACGGTTGTAACATAATAAAAAAAAATTTATCTGCATAAATAGTTAATCCGGCTTACAATAAATATATGTATTGTGACTTTGACTATGGGATTTTTTGAGCGCATTTGAGAAATTGAACGTATACAATACATAATTTTATTCAATATTGTACTCAATGGATACAGACGTTTTCTAAATAATTATTTAGTTATAGTCGTATAAATCTCTTAACTCAAACCCATGTAACGTGCGATAAACTCTTTAGACTTTTTGGTAAAAAGAAAGTTCATACAAATATAAAACATTGATTTTAATGTATAAGTCGACGATTGTATTGTTTGTAATCAAATGATTTTTGTAAATGTTTATAAACTCAAATGTGATGTATGGTATCCAATGGTCAATGATGCCGTGAATTCAATAATTAAAAAAAAAGTTGTTACTAGTATTAATATGTATATATATATACACACATAGATAAATGTTGTCTTTAAATAATAATAAGAGATTATTTTTAAACTGTTTAGTATGTAAAATGAACAATATTTATCACACAAAAATACATTTAATATTGTGTCAATGTTGTACAGATATCTCAAGTGTTATTTGGTCTTTAGTATAAAATAATTGAAATACACACACACACACACACACACACACACACACACACACACACACACACACACACACACACACACACACACACACACACACACACACACACACACACACACACACACACACACACACACACACACACACACACACACACACACACACACGCACGCACGCACGCTAACGTGAAATCATTTCATATCTGTGCTAAGTGAGTAGGGGAAAAATGTCTAAATGATTGACTAGGACATTTATTTACTACAGTAAAAATAATAATTTATCAATGGTTGTTTACTAGCATTTGTTTAAAGACGTGTCCTTGATATTATGAAACAGTTTTAATCCGTTATTAATTTATCATTTATCCGTTCAAATGAAATACGGTAAAATTCAATTCAAATGATTTTTGCCGTAAAGAGTATATTGGGCTTTTGCTGTATACTGGTATTATGTAATAGACACATTAAAGTAATTTTCTCGCCGAACTCGGGATCGAATTTAAATTTTTAATGATTCCAATGAGACTCTTCTATTGTGATCAAAACGAATTTGAAAATAGTCTTCTTCATCGGTTAGCTATTGTCATTACTTGAGTTTGCTTCCGAGGTGATTCAGTGAAGCGAAATCCATGGTATTAAATGACAAAGAATCGGTTAGATAAACTGAATTGTGTAAAAAGAACTAAGTGCTTTTCTCGACCGAATCGCTGATTTCACAAAAGAGGATAATCTTCGTAAATTGTTAACGTTAATAATACAAATAAAAGCTAATAGCCGTGTCACGTGAAATGTAATCGAAAAGGATTGAAACCATTTTTTCCGTCAATGATAGAATTAGGTACTTAAGCCTTCTTAATCATATTTCTAACCTTACTTAAGTCATAGTGTCAGTACGAATTCTCAATTCAATTATATGCATCGGATATTAGCCTGATTTTATTTGCTTGAAATGTATTTGTGATTTTTAGGAAATAAATACGTACTACACACGAAGCAAGTATTTTAGTATAAAAAGATATGTACCAAAGATATGTACCTACATTTGAAAATCAAAGAATGATATGTACCTACATTTGAAAAGATATGTACCTACATTTGAAAATCGTCGGACGAAAAGAATGGTATAACTTTGTCATATCAGTGTTGGTAAGTCGAAAAATCTCCGCTAAAAAATATCAGTTTAACGCAAACGCAAAAATATCAAAACATTTACTCTGTGCTTATAATATAATTATTATTATATTTATTTCGCTCAAAAAGTGACAGATTTTACCTAAAACATCCTAGATTATGAACAAAAATACTCTACAAACCAGCAAGAGCGATTTGTACAATTTATAAAGTTACAGTTAATTGAAAAAAATATCCTAAATCCAAATATTAGTTTAGAGATATCACAAATATTAATTATAACTGTAATTAAATATTTCCAAAACAATACATTGTTCAAATCAGTGTATACATACAATGTATAATTATAATTTTATATTATTCCCTTTAGGTAAATTATGTTTAAAACAAAAACAAACAATTTTATGCATCTATAATAATAATTACAATCGTAAGATTAATTTTAAATATGATCTGTACACACTTTTCTATTTCATGTACACAAAATTGACATTTTTCACTGTGCATAGTTGGAGAACTCTAATTTTTAGCGAATCTTGACACAATGAATGTAGTTCAAAATCGGAAGTATGATGTATAGATCTGCGATATAAGTAAGTCAATGGTGTATCATAAACGGAAAAACAAATAGATTTTTATTTTCTATTTCTTATTGTGATATAATATTTTTTTATTCTTAATACAAATGTAGTCTCTAAAAAGCATTCAGTTCCTTGAATTGTAAAATAATAGTAGTAATACACCAAACAGTTATAAATGTATAAAATTGGAATTTTTTTTAAATTGGCAATACGAGTATATTGACAGAAACACTTGTATCATCGAATACCTGAATTGTACGATCGTTATAATAGCCATTAAAGCTGCTCAAAGCGTTGCACCTAATGATTAGACATATTTTCAGAATCAGGTTAAAATAATAAATTGAGTTAATTTTTTAAAAATCACTCAATAATTTCATTGTTATTTACGGATAAAAGGCGAACGCTTTCATCATACATTTGTTCAGTACTTCTATAAGTAAACATCATTAATGTATTTAGATTATTAACTAGCCCCAAATACACTTGTCATTTTAATACTTCCTTATGTTAAAACACTTCATGGTTGACTGACCAAATTAAACATATTCTTTGGTTGACCTTGTATTTTATCCACGAAAGAAAAACACGGATCACGGAATTATGATGGATTTATTAATTGTAGTAATTTCATCAAATGACATTCAAAATCATGAGGGTTCTAAATTGCGTATTTCTATAGAGTATTTAATACCAAAAACTTAAAACCGATTTAGATTTTTACGATATAGTCATAAATGAGTTTGTAAAAAAAATAGACGGATGGACTTTATCTATAAATAAATATAAGATTATTTGTATGATATTTTAAGTGTTTTTATTTAATTATTTGACTATCCTTTGAATGGATTTTTTCATAATACTTATCCAGAATCAAATACTACCGCATGCCACTAAAATAAGTACGCATAGGTGTGTAGAGTTAAAAATCAGTTATTTATGATGAGCGTTTAAAAAAGAATAGAAATTAAATAATTTTACATTGTATACATATTTACATATCATTATACATATTTTTAATAAGAAAAATAACTAAGAAAAAACCAATTAGTTTATTTGACCAAAATGTTCTCATGCATAACCACCAGACACTCTAAAAGATTCACTTAACTTGTATTAAATTAAACATGTGTATAAAGTATCTTTACCATTTTAATCTTCAATGACAAAAAAATGCTGATAGTCAATAATAAACATTTATTCACTCGTATCAGGCTTTGAACGACAAAGGTGTTTCCTTACTTCCTTAGAAATCCGAACAATGAGGATGTTAGACTATCGAATCTTGAATCAATTTATTATTAATTTAAATATTTTGTATGAATCAAGTTTTTGTATATTGTTTGGTATTTCAGAAATAGTTTTAAGTTTGTAAAATAACTGTAACTACCAAAGTTGGTAATTAACTGTATTTTATTTGTTAAATATATAATTTAGAAATACTTTGGTATAAGAAATAAGTTTTTTTTTTTTTTTTTTTTATAAAAACGATTAATTTTGCTACAAAAAATGTGTACTAAGGCGATGTTTTTCTCATTTCAATAATAGAATTGGTTTGATACAAAATCAGTATCTATAGCAGGACCGAATTTAACTCAAGTGCTACCATAAGCCCTGACTTAATTTACCACTTCCATCATCTTATCTCACAAAATGAAAAAGTAAATTTAAATCATTCGTTATTTGTTTTATTATATTTAAAATAAATTAACCAATGCGAAAATGTTGTTTAAATAATATTACAATATAATAGCTATTGAAAATAATTTAATTTAAAAACAATATCATGAAAATAAATATTAATTTTTCAAGATATAAAATAGCTTGCACAAGTTTACGACGAACTTTTCTCGAAGCAAGTCCATCAATTTAATATACGCGCGTGTGTGAATTCAGTGTTTTAATCCATAATATTCTATAATGAAATAACAATCGAATATAACGAACAAATATTACACAGAACTGCCTCAACGATATTTTGATACGCGATCTATATAAAGTTTAAATGAAATACTTTATTTTTCTTTTGTATATTTGGAATTCGCCACTCTTTAAATTTAGTCGCCTTGGGCCCGGGCCTCGCGGGCCTAGGCCAAAATCCGGCTCTGTGTAGGCACAATCTCGTCGTACGAGTAAAAGTGTATAGTACTCTAGTGTCAATGAATCGAAAATGAAAAAAAAAACAAGGGCGTGTACACGATTTCAGTCCCCGGCTCAATGTGGAAACACTCCAGTGCGACTGGCACATGCCTCGAGGAATATAAATATTATTGTATCGTGCTGAGACGTTGAATGTTTATGTTCGAACGTGTAGCATGTGTGGCTGCGATCGGCCCGCTCTAACACGGACACGGAGTGACGGCGGCGGCGGCAGCTTCTTTCTTGTTTTTGCGTTTATCCGTACGAGTTTCTACTGCCAGAGGGTCCGCTTATTACCTTATCGGAAGTGTTACGTGATACGTAACGTATTATGTATAACACTAGTAAACGCACGTCCACTTCTAAGGACACCGTGATTCTCGGCTGCCATAATGGTATTACGCACCGACGTAAAATATCGATTCTACACAAATCAACGGTAACGTTTCCGGCGGACGATCGATGATTTCGAGAGAAACAGACCATGTTATGCGAAACGCGTTCGGCCGAGTAAACGCGTTTGGTACATTACGTCGTTATATGCCGGGTTTTGTACACTTTGTCGTGTCATTTCGACGATATTTTTCGTGCACTGATTTTCGGACTCGAAGCGGAGTCAACAAAGTTGACCAACGCGGACGAATATATTTTACTGTACTATCAGGACACGAAGACGAAAATAGAGTAAGCTCCAAGTCAAAAGGAGGCGTTTAGTCTGTAGATATTAATGAGACCTCAGATTTTTTTTTATCGGTCGTCGGTATCGGCTACATGAATCAAAATCGAGATATATTTCATCTCATCACATCAAATATAAAGTATGCGAAGAAAAATTGAGAAATCACGCACTTGAAAAACATTCGCTTCTTTAATATAGCAAGATAAAAAAAAAAAAAAATTATATATAAAAATAACCGGAGAGCACCGATAGTTTTCTCCGTTTCGTATCAGAACACGATTGCAATTACTGCAGTCGAAAAAAACTAAATCCATCCGGAACCGCGTTTCCATTAAAATAATGGGTGTGTTGCGCACTTGCGTCCTCATTAACGTGAGAGTGTGGTCGATTACTCAAAATATACGTTTCAAAAATATTTATGGTGAGATTGCCTAATAATTTGTATAATTTAGGTATATGGTTAGTCGGAAAATCGTCTTTGATTGGCATTCTATTCAATACCTATCTATGGTTTAGTGTGAACTCGTACAACAATTTTATTCATTATGTTTCAGATATTTTATGAAGTTTCGATTGGTCGCTTGAAAAAATTTGACGACAATCATTTATCCCTGAGTACCAATGAAATTATTTTTTAATACCATTTGATTTTTAAGTATAACGCCTCAAATACCTACATTTATAAACTTAATTTTTTTCTGTAGTTTATATTTGTTCATTCTCGATTCGTTGTTATTGTATTCTCGACCGAAACCATTCCAAATTTAAAGTTAAGCGGACGGTGAGTACAAAAATAAAGCCGAGATATCAAATAGATAATCACATAATAATAGTTCACCAAAATATGCTTTTGTACCTACGACGAAAAACTGACTATAATTCAAAAACAAAATAGAAAAATATTGCCGAATCTTGTGAGTATAATTTCACAAAGCATAAGGAGGTTTAAACGGTTAGAGTGATGATATTTAGAGATAAGAGTATTTTTCGATAAAAGATTGTATTATATGACTAAATTCTACGATGACGAATGCACCTGTATAGAATCGGTTTTTCGTACATCCGGCTCCAGTTTATCAATTAAGTCGAAATTAAATTTTTTTAAATCAACGCACTATCCAATAGGGACCTTATATTTATAATCACCAAGAAAACATTTTAATTTACAGCCTACTCGTGTATTAAATAGGTGTATCGGTGAAAAGTGATCATAGATTTTTGAAATACCACGGTATTCCTGAGTGCTATTTTTTTTGGAAATGAGAATATCACGCAAATCAAATTCAAAAATATCATTTATCGGAAAAAACAAAATAATTAAACTTTAACCAAGCTTATTAATTCATTTATCTTACAAAAACACCATGTAGAAGTATAGTGTTGAAGTCCAAAGTGATTTAATTGAAACATGTTGAAATATTTAGATGTTCTAAAGTATTTGACATATTTCAAACATTACGTTAAAAGAGATTAAAGACAGAGCGGTATTTGATTAAATTATTACGTTTAAGTCTATTGTAAAACACCGCCACTTAAAAGTTTTAAACTCAGTAATACAGCAGGTAGTTTTCACTTGTAAAGTTTTCTAAAAACTACAGAGAGCGAGTATTATTAATTTAAGATTCATAAAATTCTTCGCCCGCAGGCCCGTGATGTACTAGAAAGTTAAATGTAAAGCAAGTGATTTCAATCGTGTTGATAAAAGCATTTAAAATTACGTAGCATTATTGATTAATTTATTCGAACTCGAGAATATAGACTTTTAACGATAATTCATTCAAGAAACATTCAGGTGTATATCACTTTATAGTATATTATAGATAGGTATACTGTCTGTGTTACGGTTCAAATTGTGTTCCGTTGTCAGACATTTGAATTTATAATATTTATAAATAATGATATAATATCTTATGAATATCTGCTTGTACCATTTCACTAGATTCATACTTTTAACGAGAGTTTTCATTACAGTTGAATAAAAAATCACGTATAGTCGTGTAAAACCGTACGTTTACTTAGGTCTATTGAGAACGGACATAATAATCAGACTGAAAACGTTTTTGAAGTTATTGTACATGTTATTATTAAATACGTCGTCAGACGCGCTATTCACGCGAGACCGTGCAAATCGTGATTCAAAAATACAAAATAAAATTCGTGCTAAACGCGTCTCAAACAAAAAGAAGTTTTTTTTTTTTTTTTGTTTATAGGTACCGTTCGATTTCGAAATCCCGAGTGAGTCGTGTTACGCCGCCGCGGCGAGAGTGCATCTTAGAATAACAAAATAATTGCAACCGTCTACCGAGCGCGCCGTGTAGTATGGGCAATAATAATTATTTGTCCAAAACGGTACCTAAACGCACTGATGATAATAAATAATAAACCTGCCTTTCAGAAATCTCTAACAAGAAAAAAATTCGTATGCCCGGAGGGTGAAAGTCATTACGACGCATTCCGCATATACTACCCGCAGCTATACACACGTAATACATGCCGAGTGTCCCACGAGGTTTTATGTACGTTGCGATATCTATACCGTGTTGATAAAAATAATTAGATTTAATTCATTTTTTAATATGACATACAAAGCTGCCGAAGACTATAATTTATTATAGATTATAAATATGAATCATAGATAACGAAAAAGCCGGATTTATACTTGGCACCGTGGGTATTCTTCGCGTCTCGGTCGAGACAATCGCGATGGATTTAAAGAACTTTAGATGGGTTACTTTTACGATTAGTGAACGATACGTGTAGTGTGAATGTATGATTTAATTTAAAATTGAAATATTCACCTCATTTTGACACCAATAGCTTAACTAAAAGAAATTAACGTCCGATTACTACACAAATGTAAATATATCTGAGGCCACTTATTAAGGAGCTTGTCTAAATATTTCAGATCTTAAAACCACAAATTAAAAATTTTATAAAATTAAAATAAATCCGAAATTTCACGTAATAAAATTTGTTTGAGCCCTGATTTTAACTTGAAATACGTGTAAAGATAGTTCGTTTCACTAAATAAAAAAGTCAGAAAGATAGTGTTAACGGAATATCAATCTTCATCTTTACGATTCTTGGGCCAGATAATGGTGATAAGTTCGTCTATTTTCGGTTTTCAGACGATATAATGGTGATGGGTGTATTACATTTTAAAGAAATAGTTATAAACAAAGCTTCAGTGTGATTTAAGTATACCGATAAGTATATTCTACCGTATTTAATCTTATTTTAGTCGATAGGTTTTTTTTTATCAAAACCATATACAATTTTAAATTCTAATTGTGATAATACATTTTACCAAACGATTAAAAACATTTTTTATACCTATATTTCAAGTTTCATTATAATTGGAGCGATCAATTCTTTTTTTAGTCACTTAAAATTGGAAATAAATGTAATAAAATGTAACCCCGTAAAAATTCGAATTAAATATTTATAAAAAAAACCCCCTTAGTTACGATTTTTGACATTTTTATAGTAACATTGATTCGATTTATGGTATGAGTATTATTGAATTACATTTTTACGTCTTAACACCATTAACTAAACATTTTATTTGACAAAAACGATTCCGTAGAATGATGAAATATATAAAAATGGCTGTCAAATTTTTTTGAAACAAATTTTGTAAAAATGTGTTTTTGATATACCGTGAAAATTTCAAGTTTTTATGAAGTTACTCTGAAGTTATAACTAAATAATTTAAATCAATTTCATAAAAATCTCGATGGCAGCATATTTTCCTCTTTATACTTACTTCGGCAGTTTTTTGTTATGTTTAGAAAAATGTTTGATAATAGATAAAAACCATGTGTTCAACTTTAAGGTATCATCTAGATGAAATTTCCGAAAAAGTGGTTCCAGAAGAAAAATCAAACAAACATCGTTATAAAACCAGCAGGTCTTCCACTCCGCTTAGAATCTAAAACAAAATTTGATATTCGTGTGACACCCTGAACACAACAAGTCTGGGAGCACAAAAATCACGTTGTAATCGTTCTCTGCGCGTTCGGATCTCGAGCGTTTCCGAAATTTCACCAACGGCCGTTTCCTAACGTCTTACCGTTCCAGGCGCATTGTTATTTTTCACGGTATCCGTGTTCGTAGTCCGTTCGGTCCGGTGAATACCGTCGCGCACTAGTTATATACATACACAGCCACGGTGTGAGATGGTACAGCATCCTGGGTGGATTTTAAAAATGCCATTTTAAAAATTCATCACAATAAAAAATGTAATACAAAAAAAATATAATATACAGTGAAACCTCTGAATACTAGATACTCTCGGTCGCCGAAATATTGTTCGTTATTTAGGGGTGTCCGCTATTCAGAGGGAAAAATAAAACAGGTGAATACGTCCCCGTCCCCATAAAAACGTCCACTAGTTGGAGATGTTCGTTATGTAAACGTGTCCGTTAAGGGTAGTTTCACTGTGTGTATTGATACGGTGGCGTGTTAAAGAGAGATTTTTAGAGGCAATTGTCTTATTAAAAATTCAGGTGGATGGGTGCCAGGTGACCAGATGATTAGAATAGATATCTAAGAGGGAAGATAATAAAACATTATTATTTAAGTATCTGTAGAAAAATGTTTATGTGAAAATTGGGTAGTAGGCGGATAAATTATATAGTTGGCCTCCGATTCAAAAATTGTTCTGCTCACTATTGTATATATTATATAAGCTGTTTGAATTTTTAAACTATTTATCTCCATTAAGTGCAGGACACAATACAACTATATTTATTGATTTATTAATTTTTTAATGATTTTTAATTGATAAAATATGTATATAGTTGTTTGAAACTTTCATATTTTTCTTGATCGCCGGGTAGCAGCAGCTTCATCGATTTCACTGTCCAGAAGAAAATAACAAATAATGATTATACGTTTGTACTTCCTCGTGCGGTCTATATTTCGAAGGTGACCGATGACAAAAACTACGTCGACAATCAAAGACGATAAATTAATATGCAGTCAATAATTCTAGACGAAAGTGAATACATTGTTATTTGATTTAGTTTTAACTTTTGTTGTAAGCAAATTGTAACTTATTAATGCTAACTTCGTGCAAATTAATGACTACACATTAATATTTTTGTGTGGAATTAAAATTTTTTTAATATTTTTTTTTTTTTTTTTTGGTTTATTTAAAATTTAAATATTAGTTCAAAAGTATATAAAAAGCATCCTCAGAAAAGTGCATGTCAAACAACTTGCCACCAGTTTGCGTATTTTGGGTTGGTTTCGGGTATATTAGATCACGCAGACTCATTGTATTATAGTAAACTCCTATTGAGGCTTATAAACTTTTTTAGTAATTGCATATCATCTTTCAATTCAATTTCCATATTTCACATAGTATTCATGGATATTTTTCAATGATAACATCGCGTTTTAATCCGACGTGCTTTAATTTTATCGGTCGTTAAAGTCTCGATATTCTCTTTTCATTGAAAAATCGTATAAACTTATACTTGGTATAAAAATAAGAATAAAACTTTTTATTTCTTTTCGTACCTACTATAAACAAAAAAAAAAAAAAAAAAAATTGGAAATACTATATACATCCCTATTTAAACTACGAACCAACAACATATTAAAAATATATTAAAAACAATGTAGGTATCAATTATATCATTAAGATAAAGTGATTTTCATATTTTATAAATAATAAACACATTTTATAGAGTGTGGCGTGTTTACAAGTTATTTATGTAAAATAATGTAATACGATATAAAATGCAGAATTCCTTTATTAATTTTCTATTAATGTCGCTTTTTCCATTATGCTTCTTTCACATACTAGTTTTACTTTTTTTTTTTTTTTTTGAATTTTTAAATCCATGTTCAATTTATACAGATGAAAGTTTAATTTTTAAATTTATCAATATTTTGTGTGCTGCATCAAAGCATTGTTTATAAGAAAAATGAATTTTTATTTCTTTGAAGTATTCCTCCATAGAATTCATTATGTCTTATTTTATTCAAGTCAGGCCCGTAGTAGCGCGAGGCATTTTCAAGTAAGGCCATGATCCTATCTGGCCCACCTCTGGTGCCACCACCGATATATAAACAGTACGCTTTTGGCTGTTTCTCTTTTTATTCTTCCTCGAGTTTTTTCACGGTGGCCGCGAGGCTACTCGCTAGCCACGAGCATGTAACAAAATAAACATTCAAATACGTGTAAGCGTCTAAAAAAATGGGACTTGTAATCGAAAACACAGCAAGTAATATATATGTTCGCATATAATATACATCAATATATACATAAATAAATATATACATTTATAAGTGTGTGTGTGTGTGTGTGTTATATAGAGGTTACGTAAAAATAAATAATAATACCTAATGAATAATAAAAAAAAAAAAAAAAAAAAACATCTCTCCATCTTCCTCTCTCTCTCTCTCTCTCTCTCTCTCTCTCTGGCCCACTCTCCTCACTTAAGCTTTCGACGCTGTCGGATACTTGGTGTCGATAGTACACGGCGCACACGTACGATTCAGGTATAATAAAACTCATAATACGCGGTCGGTGACTGTGACGTAGGTATACGAAAACGGCACTAGACTGCACGTTGCGCGCTCGTTTTCCCCCGGTCCGCCGACGGACTTGTTACACCACACGGCCGATGCTGATGGACCGCGCGCGCGACGACGGAAGAAAGTGAACGTCGCTCCGACCACATCGGCGGCGGCAGCAGCGGTGGTGGCACAGGGGGGGGAGGATCGGCCACGGAGATTCGGACCGCGGCAACCGTCTAGGCTAGGCCGTATTCAAGGTGCAAACACATCAAAGCGCCAGTACAACGGACACGACCGTGTAACACTTGTCGTAGTTATATAGTCGTCGTCGTTGTAGTCGTCACCGTCACCGTCGCATCATCTTGTCGGATCGTAATCTTCAGCCCACTCGTCACACTCGTCAACGGGTGAGTAAATGTTATTGTTATTATTATTATTATTATTATTTTTTTTTTTAATCCGTACCGCGTCTCAACTCGAGAACACGACCTCACGGACAGTAACGATCATCGATCGCACGCGAATCAAGACAATACCGCGGGACCGCGTGCGCGAAACGTGACCTGCTACACAGTCACTGACGTGCGACTTAAATACGCCATGTAGTCTATTTTTAAAATTTTTCCACATTTTGCTGAACCGCAATAACCAGAGATGGGCAGTATTCTGAATCCGTTTTCATCTTATGCCTCGTATGTAATTTATTCGAATATACCGTACAAGTTTTCGGTATGCTTTATAATGTTATGACACGTCTTGCATATTGACCCGATGAGTGTAAACATTAAACGTTTCGATTAGCTCCATGACGTCTTTCCGTACCACAATTTACTCCAAGAAAAACGATACGGAAAATCGGGGTAAGGTCAGGTACGGGTCGCTTTACACTTCATAAACGACTCTTGGACATCGTTGGCTTTCTGAATTGTACTGGGGATTCATCGAAAATCATAATATGTCCAAGTCCTTTTAATTTAATACGATGATTTACGCTAATTTATACGAATTAGTAAACATTCCCGAAGTAAAATCTAACATAAATAACTTCTAAATGTCTAAAAAGTTGTTTGGCAATATAGCAAAGTTTTAAAATAAAAATAAAAATTCTTAAAATATATTTAATTAAAAAGTGGGCGTAGACATACGTACAATATGCATATTTTATGATCTCTTAAAATGTACAGTTATAATTTATGAAATCAACCGTTATTAGATTAAATAAAACGATTAATCGAAATTTAGTGGATGATAAATTTTCATAGTTGTGTTATATTTACAAAAAATCTAAAACTCTAATTTTATTAGAAAACCATTTGTTTTGAACTACGTGTTAGGATAAAAAAATACATTCGTATTTGTCACATTTTATTATATTAACAAGAAAATATTTGAGTTTGAAATTCAGTGATTCTTTTGTTGTTAACTAAAATATAACTAGTTAGGGTTACCAAATGAAGTTCCCTTCTTAAGCCACTTCTCTAGTTGTACCAATGTTTGTTTTGCTTGAGCGAGGATGGACCATGAAAGATAAATTTATAATATCTTAGATCAGCGTTCGCCAAACTGTGGTTCACGGACCCCTGGGGGTCCGCACGTATACCGGAGGGGTCCGCGAACGTAAATTAAAAATACACAAAGTACCTATCTATAAAACGAAAATACTGATATCATATTCGTATTAAATGGAAAATACTGTTGATAATAAATACATTGTCGAAATAGTTATTGTTGAAAAGGAATTAAGATTAGAGACAGACTGATTGTGTCGCGACTGTCAAACAACCGATAGTTAGGTTTGTTCATTGCAGCCGTCTTTGAATAGTGTCGAATACTTTCAGTTTATTTTTATTATAAAATAATTTTACATACAAATTTATTCATTTTTTATTTTAATTAATTTTTTTATTATGAAGCGCTGGTTACAAAATAATGACACCACTATGGGCAAAGTAAATGAAAGCGCTTCATGTTCTAAAAGTGGAGATATGTTAATGCATAACACATGTTAATAAGCGTCGGAAGTTTTCGGAAGAATACATAAATTTTGGTTTCACGAGTATATGATACGTAAACAACGAAGAAAAACCCCAATGTGTTATATGCTATGAAATACAATCTAACGAGTCCATGAAACCAGCTAAACTTCGACGTCATTTACAGACTAGGCATAAAGATTTTCTTACGAAATCTAAACAATTTTTTAAAACGAAAATAGCCGAATTAGAACAAAGTAAAAAAATAATTAAAAAGAGTGCGATCGGAACTAATAATGAAAGACCTGTAACAGCATCTTATCAAATATCTTTACTTGTTGCAAAAAGTGGCAAACCACATACTATTGCTGAAGAATTGATCTTACCAGCTGCTAAAATTATAGTTTCTGCTATGTTAGGAGATAAAGCATCAAATGAATTAAGTACGGTTTCTTTATCAAAATATCATACAGTTAAGAACAGAATTGTTGAAATGTCAGAAAATGTTAAAGAACAGCTAATTACAAATATCAAAACAAGTAAATTTTATTCTTTGCAATTAGATGAAAGCACAGACATTTGCTATGACATAGATCATTTGATAGATAAATATTGCCATCAAATTTTAATTCTATGATCTACAGACACGAAACATCTTTAGGCCAAGTGTATACTTTTTTTATGGAGGTTTAAAAATAAATTTCACTCTACATAAAGTTTAAATTTTTTACTGCCGTATAGCTTGTCTAACAAGTGTGAAATATTATACTATAAAGTGTAAAGGGACATTATAATATATTATATTTAACTGTAAGATTAATTTAACTAAGCACTTACACAGACATTGTTCACAGATCCAATTATGTTTTTTTTATGTTCTTATTACTTATACTTTCTTTCAAATAATAGATTACACGAAAACAAAATTCGAAAAGTTTCATGTTGCTATTATGAAGATGAATAATTTAACACTAATAGAGTATTTTTGAAATGTTTCATTTGTCCTTAAAAAGATAGTAAAATATTATCAGTAAATAAGTAAAATGTACAAAACATGTCAATTTTATTTCTCTTATGATTATGGTAATTACTTTAATTAAATACTTGACATTATTATATTTTAGTTTAATCGATCATTTTTTAACACCAAAAATTTAAAAGTAATATATAGTACCTATACCTATGTATATGAACTATGAACAATATTGAATTATTTCAAACTTACAAACAATCACTCAAATATATAATAAAAAGATAGCCAAATGAAATTATGATTATTGTTGGTTATTATCCCATACTACACAATAATGTCGTTATCATTTCACAAAAGTAATTGAAA
Organism: Therioaphis trifolii; assembly: GCA_027580255.1. NCBI lineage: Eukaryota > Metazoa > Arthropoda > Insecta > Hemiptera > Aphididae > Therioaphis > Therioaphis trifolii. Next base: position 13,097,384 of record CM050405.1, on the reverse strand, counting down.
ATTGTAATGTTAAATCATATTTTGTGTAATAGATGCATGTATTCCCTTGACTATGATTTATCTGTTTCTAACACTTCTAATGTAGTGGTCTGATTTTATTTGAGTTATATTTTTTCAATTTATGTGATTTCATAAAATATATGAAATCATTAATGACCAGAAATTACGACCAACACGATAACTATTGAAATAGAAATAATAATATGAATTTATATCCAAAAATAATTAATTCATTCACAAAGGTTATGCCCGAATGTTTCAATGGTAAATATACGCTGACGAGGTTACGCTAAAATGTTTGTCTTCGCGAGTAACCTATACATTGATTATTTCATTTTCAATTACAAAATTCTCTAATGGTAGACAAATATTAGACTTAATTGTTTAATATAGTTAGTACAACTCTGTTTATTAAGGCCATCAAATAAAATATATTTTCAATTTATATCAGTATTACATAATATACATAATTGTTCATAATATTTTAAAGCACATTTGATTCGGTCTCTGATAGTATTTTATTAGTTTAAGATATTTATCGATAAAACGAGTTGTACATTTTTACTCATTATTACATCTTGAACTAATATAATACCACCAGAGAACAAATTATTGAAGATAGAAACACGGTTTCCATAAAATTAGAGTTTTTTCATTTTTGAACTCTGCAAACTTTCTTCATATTACATTATTTAATTCACATTTAAAAAATAAAACATATTTATGAGGGTCATAATAATTTTTAAATTCATTTTATCAACACCAAAACAACTCTTATATTGGTACTTACTACTTAGTTAAATATTTTTTTCGTACAAGATACACGTCATTTTTAGTGATTTTGATTAGTTTTAGAGAAATTTATTAAGACAAAAAAATGTAACTAAATTTATTTATTTAATAAAGTAACAATGTTTATAAATAATTTTTACATCCTCACATTATATTGCATCTCAAAGGGAGTAAGACAAATTTGAGACATCAAGTTTTATTAAAAATATTAGTAATTAAATTAAAATAATTTTATTACTGAACATTCTAATACCTATAAACTACAATATTTATGAAATTAAATTTATATTTTCATTAAATAATATTATATTATCATTTAAAAAAAATATCATCAGAAAAAAGTGTTCTTTTTTGGTTATTATTTTCAACGATATTTTCTAAATTCGATCATTCTGAAAAAGCATTTTCTTTCATGAACACCTGTAATAATCTCGACAAATGTTTTAATATTTCCTAAGCGTTTTTTTTTTAAATTTTTGCATCCAACGATGGTTAAAATTTCATTTGTTTACTTGAGATTAGAGTTAGAGGTAATGGAGATTTCGAGAATTTACTATAATCAACAAGTAATGTTTACAGTAAATTATTCTTCAATAGTCAATTTAATAAGTATCTAACTTATTTTTCATTAAAAAAAAAAAAAACTAGTACGTTAGTTCATACATTGTGAAAACGGCAAGGATCTTCGTTTCTGTTGTATAATCAAGTTAAGCGTTTATAAAAACCATTGACAAAGCCAAATAATGAAAACATATATTATTTAAGGAGATTCACTTACAATGCTATATTATGATATTATATATTTAACAGTTATTCAATTTTCCATGGTTTTTTTTTTTTTTTTTTTTTTTTTTTAGCTTGGTTTCATCAGAATATATCGACGTAAGCGTTTGTTAATGTTATCTTATAATAAAATTATCCGGGCTTTTAAAAATGCCGTCATCTCTAGTGAAATATTTACAGTATTTTTATTAAGTACAATAATGTATTCAACCTATATTTAATGAATTAAAATCATTTATTACGTAAAACCATATAGGTAGAAACACTAGAAACATCTTTTTACTTATTTCTCCATATTTATATTATTTTATTCAAGCGTTACGTGAAATAAATTCTGGTTGGTTTCTATTAAACAATTTTGACAAAAAAGTTCGGGTGTTTATTCTGGGTCTAGATAATAACTAGAGATTAGATAAATATAGTTTTCATTGTTCCATGCAGTTTAGTTTCCATTACAACATCAAATAATTGCTTTTTTTTATAATTATTGTTACACGTATTTATTTAATTAGTTAGTTTAAAATCTGATGTTAACTTACCAAGCTGTTGTAGTTCAAATAATTATTTAATTACTCTCGTTGAGCAATATTTTGCTTAACTAATGGTAAACATTTCATTTCATATACTTACGTTAAAATACATATTTATAAATATGCGATAAACTTGGTTAAATTTAAATAACCAATTAAAAAAAAAAATAATATTAATAATAATAATAACACTCAACTTTTATTTAAAACAAGACTTAAAATCTTAATAATTTATTCAATTAGTTTGTGATTTTTTTCCAGTTAATGATATTTCAAAATATTATCTAGCTAGTATATTATAGAATCATTCTGGATCTTTTCTTGTTGTGGTTCCTATTACTGATGCAGAAATAATTAAATAATTTAACTAATGCATCGTATAAAAATATGATAGTAATAACGCAAACACATCACAGTGTACGTAACAAAAATTACCATTATATAAAATACAATACTACATATTATTATTCATGGGAAAATAAAAAATAACTATTTATGTGCATTATGCTCTATGTCATTATTTAATAACACTAGTGATGATTAACGAACCCGTGAAGAACGATTCCATAAATCTTACGGAATCGTATAGATTTGATATACCTAACAGCGAATTTCATATATACACAAACGATTCTGCATGACTTTTAATACTAAGTCGCTACGTTGTCATAAATAGATATAGTTGTAGTGTTGTCGTTTACCATCTGCCAAAAAATATACAACACGTTGGATAACCGCATCACATTGATTGTATTTTATAGATAAAACGGTCATTATTAATGTTATTCTCGAGTAGATCGTTTACGACTTAAAATGATCGCATACAACACCGCAACCGATAAAGGTAGTTATTGATTTCTAAAGTTCGATTTCAAATCTGATTTATATTAAGATTATAATATTCCGTTATAATCTATCATAAAAGGGACTAGGGAGTAGTCAAATAATTATGATATACACCTATATTTTATCAATTTTTAAACTATAATTTTTGTTTTTGTTTTTGATTGTAACATTTGAATTCAATTTTTGTTATTTTTATAGAATAATAAGTAAAACACTTGTTGTATTTAAAGTCATGCAAAATCGTTAATGTATACATATTACGATTTACGAAAGCGTTTATGCTTATAAAATCTATTCGATTCCACAGATAATACAAAATCGTTTTGTAGCCAACAAAAGAATATACGACAACGGAAAGAAAATATACTCACCGGTATCTCTATCTTTGCAGTCAATTCATGCATCGTTTGTAGTGTAATTTATAATATTGATACGGGTTGTCACGAAAACGTACTCAAAGCTTTTTGCAATTTTATGATTGAATCCCGAGAAGTGTTACTAGATTAGTGTTCGAACAGTTCAATAGAATTTATTTTATTATGTTTGAAGAGGATAAGTGCATGGTATTAGAAATACTTAAATTCATGAGTATTTTATAGCCAATAATTTTATCTCGAATAAATAAAGTATCAAGTTATGGTTAAAAGTCTATGATTTTTATTTTCGTAATTTTTTTATGGAATAAACAATCACTAAGATTAATATACATATAAAACTTGGACATGACATCACTCCTCATTAAATGAAATACATCCTTTCATTTTTACCTATTACGTGTCTGGGGGTTGTATCACTCGACAGTCTCCTTCTCATTATACGTATGCCATGTGAATTCTCCCTTTCATATTTGCTCATTGTACAATGTACATATTGGTAAAAATGTTGATTTTTTAATAATTGTATTATAACGAAAAATTGATCACGTGGCGTATATCGATTTTCGATTAAACTGTAGTTTTTGAACGGCAACATGTAACTGTCGTAGAGGTTATAATTATTATACGCATTAAAAGTGTGATATTGACGTAAAAACAGTCGATTCCATCAAATTTTTATCTAAATGCTTCGGAAAAAGAAATAAACACATTGACAGATATAAGTAAAAGGATAATAATATGCTTAAATTCAAGATATATATGTTCAAAAAACAAGATATTTTCTAAGTTCTATATCAAGCCAAATGACTTTTTAATTGTTTTGAAACGTTTGTCAAACCTATTTAAAGGTGTTGTCGTTGACAAAAATGCAAATTTTCAAGTACAGTTACATTTGGAGTTATGATTAAATAATTAAAAATTGATTAAAACAAATTTATTTTAAGACACATTTTAAAGTTTTTACGGTAGTTTATTCCAAATAATTAAAAAACTTTTAAGAGTAGAAAGAAATTACCTTTTTATGATACCAATAATAAGATGACATTTTTAAGAAGAACTGAACGTAACTTCGAAAAATTGTCTTTCTAAAAAGAATGCATAGTGTAAACTTGATAGATTCTTAGTTTCACACAAAATATGCCACTGAATTGAACATATGAGTTCAATTTGTTCAAATTACGAGTAGTATTACTGACATCGTTCCATTGACGAGGGAGAATTTCATTTTTTAATCGAATGAAACCGTACAAAGAACGAAGATATATAAGTAATAATGAATTGAATATGTATTAATTTTTGTGCAGCTAATTATTTCATTCTACATTTTAAATATACAAACACAATTTAACCATTCCTCGAATATATTAAGTACACGTATTTTAAATATATATACATTTATTGGTACTTAATTGTCGAGACTTTATAGTTTATACAACTATAATACCATAGATGCATTAAATATACATTGGAGAATAACAGTTACGCAATACAAAAGGTTGTCAGTGTTGATGTGTAAGCTAGTTGAAGAAATGTTTTTTTATTTTCATATAATATATCAATCAAATGTATGCGCGAACTACGATCTCATTATGTTGCATAGGGATAATCGGTCGTTAAGCCAACGATTTGAAATAGTTTAGTGCTATTTTCAGAGCCTGGAATTATTGTAATTTTACTACTAGTGCATGAGGACAAGGTGAGTCAAAATCATATATGATTTGTCGAACAAAATACTCGTGTTCAAAATCTAATGTTTCGCCCGTGTTAAAATTCACGAACTAATAGTAACGGGTGCTCGTACATGCTTTACCTATGTTGTGATGTTTTATACCTATTTGTAATTTATATTATAAATGAATTTATTTTAACGAGTAATCACGATAATGACACATAATGATATTGACAAGATTTATTGTTACATAATTTCATATTTTTAGACGGATGACTATTAGCAAGCTATCACAAATGAGTCGAGTTTAAAAATTAGGTTTCATTCACAATGAATTACATCCAATTTATTTAAGTTTTTACGAACAATAATTGCGTTGTTTTTATTGCCTACATAAATAGACTTAGTATGTAAGTATTGAAATTGTCCAAATGTGTCTGGACTTTTTTGAACGGTAGTTTTGTTACTTACCAGTAATAGGTATTCAAAAAGAATCAGATCATTCTTAGACGGTATTTTTTCTTTTCTTTTTTTTTTTGGACAATTTTTGACTATTGCAATTACTTTCCCGATTTTTTAAGTATCATTGATTTACATTTGAACGAACGATTTCAATTTTGAGAGTAAATTAATATCGTTCTTAAAAATGTATTAGGCACTGAATATCGAGTCATTTGTTGTACGCATATTATGTCATGGAAATTTGACAAATACAAATTGTACAAGTAACGAGTACCCATGCGGCTGCAATCGATTTTATAAACGAGCTGCATTAGTGGTCTGCGTATCGGCGGCGGGTCCGTGCGTGGCCAACTCTCAGGAGCTCGAACCTGAGTCGAACGCAGCAGTGAGTGACTAGTCATTCTCGTTTAAAATTCGTTTTTAAAAAAACATAACACGTCGGTAAGCTAAGCAGAGTGTCGCTGGCGCCGTTGCTGACAAATTAATAGTCGTCTGTTGTTGACAATGACGTACGACATTTCCGTCGACGACAATCGATCTCGAAGGGGATAAAATATGGCGTCTGACTGAACTCAGCGAAAATGTCGCTCTCGTACAAAACAGTTCATATGCACGTTGAGATTTTAATTTTAAACAAAATCAATCGGAGTGAAAAATAATCTTAAGAAAAATCAGTAAATATTTCATCGAATTTCTCATCTCAATCTCGTTATACGTTTATTTCGCTACCAATGTAATGTAAACAAGAGGTCGTGGTTTCATTACTCAGACGAAGCTGTCACATCCTGTCACATGGTTTTTATGAATTTTTTAGTACGGTTATAAAACAATATCCGAACTATAATACCCGTCGTATTGTTGACGTAAGTTCTTAATTGTTTTATGCGTGTCGGGTACCTTGTGTACACTTCGCAATACACTTAACGATCCATTCAATTTTTCAGCCACGTAATGAGGTTTGCGTTACCGGCAAATCATGTTTTATTATTTTAGTATAATGTGTGGATGATCATGTCAGTCGTTTTGAAATCAACACGATATCATAACTATGAGGTAGGCAGCGCATGCAGGTACTCTGGTACAACGACAATGAACGCCGAAGCCACCTGATGAAATGAATACGTAGTGATCACGTAGTTAAACGCATATTTTAACGACTGTACCCTTCGTCCGAACTCTCTCGCTGCTATAAATGTGATATTTAGGCACCTAAAGGCAAAACACGCGTCGCATCCGACCAACACAATCCGATGTCACTTGACCATGCTTATCGGTAAAACATTTTTCTCTTTTGAAACGTTGGTGGGTAACGGCGTTAATAAAACAATAATTGAACAGGTACCGTGTCTATGCACTACTTATAATGCAGTTATTACACAAAATAATTTCACAAGAATGGTGTGCAAACAATTAAGCCGGTTTCACTTCGTTAAATATATTTTCGGCGTTTTAATTGTTATCTTTGTAATATTCGCTGTAATTAGATTGAAACGTTATTTTAACCAAACAATATTCGTTTGTTTTTTTATTCATTTCTTTCTCGTTATATTTGTTTTAAGCACTGAAAAAGTCTGTTTTAAAATGTCGAAGATCAAGTTTTGAAATTACCGATGGTTATACAAGTAATACAATATTTATGAATTCTCATGCAAAAACTAATATCTATACACACTCATTACTTATTTCTGAAAAAAGTTTTATTATTTTAAAGTCAAATTCAAAAATTAGACTTAGCTGCAAATAATTAAGATTATTATTCTAAATCGAAACGTTTTATGTGAATCGGTTGGAGTTGATTTGAATAATTTTATTGATTTATGGGATGAATAAAAAAAAAAAAAAATTACATACGCATAAAACTGAATGTCGTGTAACCGTTTCGGAGATAATGTGAAAAATGCTAAATTATTGTTTTGTCACAAAGCTATTCTCTCGTCTCTTAATTAACTCAATTATATAATGATCGCTATAAATCCGAATCGCCGCCCGAGGATACGTTTGTTTTTTGCCCTACTCATATCGACAAAATGGTCCCGCTTTAACGAGCCAGACAGAATTAATCGTCTAGCCATTATACTATCATTCTTGTTTTCATAAATTCACCATCATTAGTTTTTATTTATTTAAGTCGAAGCCATGCAGGAATACACTCACACTCCGCACTGTTAAGATCGCATATCAAGTGACCATAACTCGGTAAGGACGAAAAGAACGCATACATCGCAGTACGACGGGTTACATCACCCGAATAGGTGCAATAATGTGTATTGTATTACGGTGGAGTGGTGCTGCCGTACAGTATAATTTCTCTTCGTTAAACGTGTTATTATGTATAGTAAGATCGACGATTTTTTTCTATTTCATTTTTATAATATATACGTTTTTTTTTTTTTATGCATTGCCCACGTATAAACGAAACCTGCTTCGTGTTACATACGTCAAATGAACGTATGCAAGACGATGACCTTAAAATTTCTCATCGAATAGGTATCATACAAATTAGGTAATCGTGTGTCCGTAAATATTTATTTATCATCGTTATTATTTTTATTTTAGAAGAGAATTATACAACCTGCACATATTGTGTTGTGCAATGACGTACGGACACGAGTAAATATAGATTAAAGATTAAAGTTGAAATCCGTGAGTGAAGGAAAAGACGCAACGGTCAGCATCACATACATTAATAATATTCGCGTTTTCATTTATTTTCTTTATCTTGAAATAGAGAAGGAATTAAAAAAAAAAAAAAAAAAAAAAACAAAAAACAAAGAAATTTTACGCTATTGATTATTGAGTATATTAGAATGTTTTGTAAAAGGAGAACTGAAATTAACAGATTTAAAGGTAAGCGAGCTTTTGCGGTGTGTTCTAAGCAGGCACGCGTAATTATAAGTTTCATTTAAGATTTGTATTATAAAGTACATGTATAATGTATAATGCTGGTTGACTAATTTCGAAGTTTATTAAATAATTTTTTTGGAAGCCAAACCAAAAATTCGGGGAGGCTGGTTTTGAAGTCTGTGATTTGGCTCGTGAAGTCCGGATGAAGTGTATATTTAAGAAAAGTATTTCACGAATTTTTCAAAGAGAAGAACGCATTGGTATATTCTATGAAGCTAGTTTCGGAAGTTTATTGAGCTTGAGAATAGGATTTATCGTTTATCGCGTCGAAAGCTTCGTCGTGGTATAATAAGACATTATAAATTAGCTACATTTAAAGTTGAAAATACAAGTAACTTGACAAGTAGGAGATTTCAATAACTTTGGTCGAATAGTCAGAATTTAATTCATATTATTCATCATTATACATCATACAATTTAGTATTTTCACTAAAAATAAATAAAATATTTAAATTGAAATTGACATTTAAGTTGAGTATTTGAGGTAGGTACTGTTAAGAGATTTAAAAGTGGGACTTTACCATTAAGACTGGAGATCATACAACCCCAAAGAGAGATTTCACCATATAGATCACCAACAAAAAAAAATTCACTTTTAAACTTTTTTTAAACTTCTCGACCTGCGATGGAGATATTTTATATTTAGTGAATAATCAACTGAAGCTATTTACTATTTATTTTAATTTTTTTACAGAGCTTTGTATTTACTAGTCGTTCAACGAGCTTCTATGATTGTGTTTAGTCTGGTTAACTTGAGAGGATGCAGTAAATTTTATTAAAATCATCACTTTCGTATGAGCTTGTGCGAACTTACAACTTAGGTATAGTAACCTATGATGTCAACACGAGTTTTTATTATAAAATGAATTTCGTATAGTAAAGCTATCTCGATGCGTTTTTTTACCAAATATTAAATTTGTAAAATAACCGCGCAAAGGTTTATTTTTTATTTTTAAAAGAAATTTACAATCTATACCTTAGGCACAATGAATAAATGTGAAACAGAATGTATATAAGGTATCAAAACAATTAATATTAATAATAAAAACAGTTTACAATAAATTATATAGTACATGTTACGTTTGATGAGAGCAGCCACCCATTAATGACACTCTCGCTCGTTTTTTTTTTTTTTTTTTTTTGAGTATACTTAATAATTTAGTACTTGATTTATATAAAGTCGCGCAAAGGTAATTAGTATTTTCATGTATTACATTGTCGACCATGAAAATATGAGCAAAATGAAGTAACAGAGACAGAGTAATGCAATTTTTATGTACCCAAGAACAAAATTACGAATTAATCTCCCCAATGTATGATGATTTGAAAATAACACGAATCATTGTAATTATAACAAGTAATTTATATTACTCATTTATACCGTATTAAAATCTGATAAATTTTTTACCTTACCTTGACTTCAATTTAACTAAATTAATGATCAAAATATTTCATTGTTATTATGTGACACGTGCTTACAAACTCACAGTATTTTATAATAAGTTATTAAGAATTAAAATTAAATTTATTTATTTTGCGATATATTTGAAATGTTTAAACGTTTATAATTATATTTTATGAACTAAGAGTTTATTTTTTATTCTTTTAATTTTATTGAATGTTTATTCAGATCGCTCAATTAAAAATAAATGTATGCAATATACATTTTATTTGCATATTTTTCAAATAGTTTTATTATGTTGGTCATACCTAAATATTTTTGGTTACAAAGTCAATATTCCTAGATGCATTTTCACAAACTTTAAAATACAATTAATTTTAATATCAATTTATATTGAACCTATATTATCCTATATCAACCTAGGTTTTTTTTGTTTTTATTTTTTATCTTAAGTTAACAATGTATTTTAATGCTATGAATAAATGAATAATTAAACATTTGATGTATTATCGTATTGTACGTAGAACATTCTAAAACTATTTATTTACTGAAATATATTAAGAACACAATTTCAATTTTAAGAGTGTAATTGAAATATGAATCATACTTTTAAGATCACAATCGAGTTTATTTGCCGTAGTTGTGATTGTAAGGGCAACAGATAATTCTTTACACATCAAATAAGGTATTAAATGTATGTTGAATGTTGTCATCGTACTATTGTTTATGGTTATACCTATATGATCTATATTTTATTTATTTTATTTTATTTATTTTATTACAGAACGGGCCGTGGCCTAAGTACAGATACTAGTAAGTCTGTAACCGTCACTATTTAAACTTGAGTATCATTACTGAAAGTTCTAATTTGATTATCATCACTGAAAGTTTTGTAGGTTATAATTTCAAAAAATAACTCGAATCAATTCAAAGCTATGTTTGATTTGTTTTGATACTAGGTTAAACTTCAACATTGTTATTTATTGTTTCCTAATACCTACAATATGTAGGTGTGTTACTATTTTTCAATTTAATTTTACCAATCGTAAAGCTTTATTTGAGGAACAAATTAATTCACAGACGGAGCTGTTTCAACCTCTTAATTAGAGAGTAGGATTGCAAAAAAAAAAAAAAAAAATTGACCGTAAAATAATACACACTTGGTAGTTTATTAATTGATTATTTACTTTTATGGGTAAAGTCTAGTTACGACTATGGTATTGGATTTTATAATATATTTAACATTGTCATTGTGCAAACGTGTTATCAGTATATATTCATATAGATAAATAAGTAAAAGTCGGCGTAGTACGTCGTACCCATTTTAATGTGACCGATTTGTGTCCTACAAACAGTATGAATAAATGTTGAAGTAATTTTATAATTGTAAAAAAATCTTTTTTTTTTTAAAAACATTCTTGAAGTTTGCCTTTTAAATCATGTATCGCCGTTATTTCATCTTACTGATACTTGTTGGTAAGATTTAGTTAAAAAGGATGTTCAATCGCTGGGAGGAGGAACGAATTGGAAAGAAAGAGCAATGGATAGAGAAGGATGGAGGAACGGGTGTGAGATGGGATGGTCTTGAAAGGCCTTTAATCAGAAGAAGAAGAAGAAGAAGATACTTGTTGGAGACATTTTTGTAGTACGTAGAACACGAACATTTATTTTTATTTCTCTTTTGATTGTGTAGCCGTTCATAACTTTATAATCCGCTTATATTTTTTATGTTTAACCATCGATATGCCGTGGATGAAAGTGCCACCTCTGAATGTAATCGATGTGTATAGAAGTCCCACGATGGATTAAACACGAGCTCAACGGTTTGTTCTCAGAACACTCTGGATCAAACGTAAAAACTAATTTAGATATTTCGTGATTATTCATAATTTTCTAAACAGTCCTTGCAGCGGTGGCGTCGGTGGTTTATAATGTATACGTACGTTTACGCGGTGGCGTAATGTTTTTTTGTCACGTTCTATTAAATCGGTAGGCTCGTCGGTGGGTTTGACAGATACTTTTCTCGGCTCTCCGTATCGCACGTGTTAATGTTGTTTGATTATCGTTGTCCTTGTAATCGTTCGAGCGGTAACTAATTACACTTGGTTTTTATCAAGCAGAGGTGAATAGTTTTTATAATTGTTAAAAGTATTTGAAACACTAAAATTAACAACGCGTTACACTATCGATTATAATATTATAATATTTATTACACAAGAAAAAAGATCAAGTATATTTACGGATAAAAAAAATATCAATATGTTCAGCTCGTGAATCTATGGTCGCTCGCTTTTGATGTATTTGTTTATTTATCCTGGGTTTTTGTGCCGATTGAAGAATTCACATAGTAGGATTTATAACTACAGTTGTATAAAAGCTCTGCAATTGATATAGAGTTATATACAATTAAACGAAATATTTAATATAATATATATTTTAAAGAAGGTTACGAATAGAGATGACATAAGACTAGAGGATTTCATAGATATACTTTATAATTGATTTATGTTCAAAAGAACTCATTGTAAATATTACTATTGACACACCAGTTGAATTGTTGAAAAGTGCATTTGTAGTCGTAAACTCGTAGATGATCCGATCAAATTTAGTTCATGAGAATTATCGATTTATCACAAGTACCTAACTCAGTTATTACTTTTTTTCAAAAGAGTGTGAATTCGTAGGTCATACCTATTAGGTGTGTGTTACAAAATTCGAAAATCTCTTGTAAATCATAATTTGCGCCGTATTATACAAAGGTGCCTGTGAGAAAAAAAAAATCAAAAAATCAATAGACAATTCATTGTGTGATTATTAATAAAAGTTAGATTTCTATTTATGAAGACACGAGAAACCACGGGAGACATTTGTCTTGTAACGAGATAAAAAGAAACATATACAAATAACACATCATGTAATACTGCATTTAAGCTCATAAAATTATCTTTTAATTGCTGCTTTGTGTATCGAGGTATCGAATGCGTTGAGTTCCGTTTGCTAACACTAAATTGAGTAAATTATTCAATAGTAATTACTCTAAAATATCAACATAAAGTACCTTTTGAACAAATTAAATTGAAAGTGTTACGTCACTAGTTTAATTTTTGTTCGTAAATTAGATTTAATTATTTGTAAACGAAAAAAATAATCATACAATTGTTAATTTTTACATTTATCGTAAATCGATTCTTTCTAAGTGGTTGCTAATTAATAATTAGTTAACATTTGAATAAAAATCATATTGAAATATTATAAAAATGAAAATTGTATGGCTGTTCATATTGGTTGGATTTCATTTGGATTGGTTGTCGTTTGGTAAACTATAAAGTAAAAATTCATCGATATGCTCTGGTTTTAATTTCATTCCATGGTGTTTTCATTTGGATTTATATATTTTTTACAGATTATAAAATGGCTGAAAAGGAGGGAGTAAGTGAATGGTACAGTGGACGTTCGGTGTTCATCACCGGCGGTACTGGATACATGGGTAAAGTGCTCGTCGAGAAGCTGCTCAGAGATTGTGACAACATCAAGTCCATTTACATTCTGTGCCGTCCGAAACGGGGCTTCAGTCCGGCCGCCAGGATTGAGCAGATACGGAAATTAGCAGTTGAGTATTGAAACGTGATTTTCGTCGGTACATTGCAGGGATGCAGTTGAAACGCTGTGATTGAAAAGAGACGTCAAGTGAATTTAATCGATCAATTTGCACATGCAGTTTTATACATTATAAAATTATTGCTTCTTAATTGATATTAACATTTTTAATCGTTATTCGAGTTAAAAAATTTGCAATTTACTAGTACATTTGCAAAACGGGTATTTTCACGATTTTAAATGACGAGTGACATTTTCAGAGTAAAATTATTACAAAACACTAACCACCTTTTTATTTATTTTAGGCATGATTAAATAATTATCATGCGCATTCATGTAGGCAATATGCATTTTTACGGTAACGTGCAGAAGGCAACGGGAAACCACAGCAGAGTAACCCTTCCTTCCCTAGTTACAACTTCTCTTAGTTGCAAACCAACCCTCGGGTTGTTGAATCTAAGAAGAATGTGCATTTATGTATTTATGTATTTGTATAATTGTTTTTTCGATTTCAAACTGTAAAATATTATAACTGTTTGATAATTTGATGTATAGAGGCGCTATTAGAAGCATAACATTGGAGTTGTCGAAAATATAAAACTTCAATAAAATATTCATTAAATATACACTAAATACGCACAAAATAAATAGGATGTATCAGAAGATTTAACAGTAATATACCGTAACATACGTGAACTGTACGTATACTATATCAACAACTATGATGTTGCAATATTTTCGTCAGACACTTATTTCGTATAATGTATATACATGTTATACGTAAATATTCAATAAAAAAAAATCAATAAATTTATGATTTATTTTTATTTATTTATGATTTTATTTGAGTGACAGATAATTATTAATGTATAAAATACCGTAAATCTTCGTTGCAGACTTTTAAAATTTTTTTGTCTTAAAACGATTTGTAATTTTTTATAAAATCGATACATTAAAATTATTAAATATAATATAGGTAATATAATTAATTATATAAATACTTAAGTTAAAAAAAAATATATATATATATATATTTATTTATTTATTACACATTTTAACTAATTTAAAGTATCTTTGGTATATGGTTCTGTTCTACACGGACCGTGAATTTATTTTCAATGACTGTTCTTAAAGTTAAAATAACAGATTTTGAAAAATTAAATTAAAAACTGTATAGAACCAATAATAATAAACCAATCAAAAATATACTCACTTGTGTATATTTATAAACTTTGTGGTTTAAAACACGATGATCTATAATCCTGCAATAGATTGGTAAAAAGTAAAAGTGACTAACGTAACCAATCGATTTAATTTTCAAGGTTTTCGACCGTGTTCGCGCTGAGTTCCCGGAAAGATTAAAAAAAATGAAAGCAATGGAGGGCGACCTGGGCCTACCCGGACTGGGACTGAGCGACGAAAACAAGATGATTCTGATCGAAGAGGTGTCAATCGTTTTCAACGGAGCGGCGTCACTGCGCTTGGAAGCCGGGCTGAAGGATGCGATCAGGCACAACACCACTGGCACGAAACACGTATTGGATTTGGCTGTAGAAATGAAAAAATTAGAGGTAACCGCGGTGTTAATATTATTTTAGTATTCAAAAACGAAAAAAAAAGTATTTCATAAGTGAAGCTTAAAATAAAAATAGATTGACATGGTTTAAAGCTTATGAGTAGTGCTATTATTCAATAACCAAAAATATTGTCATGACGAATGATTATAATATTAGGCCAACTTTATTGTCAAAATTCAAATTGATAAAAGTTGTGCTGATCAATAAAATAAGCGATGATCACTAAATACTAATCGCACAGTTAAAAAATTATGAAGTATGTCGCGTTATACATAAATAATAATTAACTGTGGAGAAAGACTGTCTGGGGGTGTCTAACCACACTGTCACTGGCCACTGTGACGTGTATAGTTCCATTTTTTACGGTTCGACGTAGTCGTCGAACTCTGGTAAAATCGCTGTGACAAAGTTTGTATTTCGTTTTGACGCAAAACCAGTCGTTTGTCTTTATCCTTTATGATCGTACTTGATCCGTACTTCAATCGCGTCTGTTTCAGTCATTCGTCCACTTGTCCACGGCTTTCTGTCACTGTGAATACGATACACTCGATGAAACGATTTACCCGTCGCCGGCCAACCCAGAGGACGTGATGCGTGCTGTCGAGTGGATGGACGACTATACGCTGGAAATGATAACGCCGAGGTAAAAATAATATCATACGTCGGAAACAGGTGTACTGCCGGGGCGAAGAAGAAACGATTTATCTACGATTTTATTATCTACAACGAGTTGATCGGTTAGAGCAGTGCTTTCCAACTGGTGTTCCGCGGAACCTAAGGGTTCCGTGAGCTGGCGTCAAGGGTTCCGTGAAAACCTTGTGCCGGAAGTAACCGACAACCCACTCATTCGAGTATAGAAAACATATGTCAGTATTACTACTACAGAAAAATATGGGGGTTACACAAAAAGTTTAAGCTCCTGCAAAGGTTCCGCGAGTTAAAGAAGTTGGGAAACACTGGGTTAGAGTACGCTACAGCGGAGTGAAAATATTCATGTGTAAAATATTTAATGTGCCGTAATAAATGCTTTTTTAGCATTTAGTAGAGGAACGGTTTTGGGTCATCTATTTGGGATCATAACCGCGTGTTACGATATTGTATAGTCAGATCTACGATAAACAATGAGTTTTGTGTGCGAAAAACATCAAAATTCCATCTACCTTTGATATGATTCTTCATTTCAGCTTTTTCTATTTGAATCAAAAAGGGTTTCAGTAGTTATTATTTAATTAAATACCAAATAGATTATATCGGCTTACACCATAACACGGCCGTGCAAATTCACTATTTAGGTTTATGTAAACACGAGTAGCTAAATAATTAGATAATTTATTAAAATTTTGTTTTTACGAAGTTGATCATTAAACAAATTAAATATGATTGGAAAAATAATCTCGAATCAGCGTACATAATTGGAGTAGAAAAGGGCCAGAAAAACGGTTGGTAAATAAAAGCTATTTATATTTTATTTTTGTCTTCAGTGCGAGAACCAATATTATTATGGTGGATGTCCGTGTGTAGTAAAATGCTGCGATGAAAAATCTACTATGATCATAGTTTTTTTTTTTAATTGGTTCATCGAGAGGGAATTAAAACTTGATAACGTATAGCAAGGAGGAAAAAACTTAGCACTTACGAATCCAAATATACCTAAGTACGGTTTCCAAAAATAATTAAACCAATATAAATATCGAATATTACGTCCCACTGTATTAGTACTGTCATATTTCTTAAAAGATGGAATTCACAGAATAGTTTAATAGACTTACTATTAAGTTATAGTACAGCACAAGGCTGTAACACGTTTGGGTACAGTAGACCCTAAACGCAACACGTTGGGGTACAAATAAATACACCGTTTGGGTGCACCATGTCTCTAGAGTCTAGAAAAATAACACGTTTGGGTACATAGGACAATGCTCTGATTTTGGGCAACTACGTAGTTCTTGTCGTATAAGTTTATTTGGCTTCGCGTTAAGATCAGTAGATGCTTTGTGCTTTGAAAGTGACGTCACTGTTTGTTTAGTGGTAGTTTCTTCAACTAATTGATCATGGCTAAGTTCACCATTTATTGAAATCATCGTTTTTAAATTGGCAGTTAATTTAGCAGTGACAGTGCATTTACGATTCGTGCAGCGAAAAACTTTAGTTATATCTATTTTTTGTTTTCTCTAAACTCACCAAATTTATAATAGTTGATCGCAACACACTTTTTCCCACGTCGGGTTTCAAAAACATCGGAAATTTTTACGTCCATAATTACAAAGAATCAAATAATCTTCGGTAAAATAATAAAATTATTTTCGGCAGATCGGAACTAAATATTGAAACGTTGAAACATTTAGTTAGTTTCGTAAGCCATATCTTATAAAGATTGTTAATCTTTTTTTCGCAATAACCTAATGGCAATACCGTATTATGTACCCAAACGTGCTTCGCCCTCCTACTCGATGACCGGAGTAGAAAAAACACGCCTCATATGGCGACCATTATGGTTCGAGGGTAAATATTTATATAGACTTAACTTTTTGTATGACAATTTTAAGTATGCAATAACATTACGTGTTGTGATCGAAAACATTGGGCTTCAGTTTTTTCGAATCAGTGACCATCAAAACCGTTCATCAAAATAACTATTATTAAATTATTGGCGTACGTTATAATGTATTATAATGGCGTAACCAAGAATGGTGATAAAAAATACGATTATTTTTCAAATCACTTAACATTACTACACGTTCTAATTTTAAAATTATTTTAATTACGGTTTTTTCATAGATCATTATTTACCAGTAGGTCGTGTTTTTACTTTGCACCGGAAGACCCATTTTCCAAGTCATCCCGGCACTATTATGTCATTATATCAGCCATTAAAAACGAACTCGCGTAGTTCACGAAAATCGTGTGCAATTAATATCGACAAAAATATCGATTTCAGATTACTCGGGCCGCATCCGAATTGTTATACGTACTCGAAAAGGTTGGCGGAGTCATTGGTGAGCGAATACGGTAGTCGTATACCGATATCCGTCGCACGTCCATCGATCGGTAAGTACCTACTCGCAGAGTTACACTGTGTTTACTAAATTCATCGCACACCGATCCGGATCGGAAAATCCAAAATACCCACTGCAGATGTCTACGAGTAGTGAACAATGCGTTTTCTACAATTTAATTTGTTGTCCAAACAGTGACGCCTTCGTACAAAGAACCCGTTCCTGGATGGGTGGACAGTTTGAACGGGCCGGTAGGAGTCATCGTGGCGGCCGGTAAAGGAGTCATTCGATCGTTGCTGTGCAGTCCAGACTTTGAGGCGGAAGTCGTGCCCGTAGATATCGCGATCAACGCATTGATCTTAATCGCTCGAAAGAGAGCGCTGATGAAGTAATCCCCGTTATTTTAACTCGTGTATATTATTCACAGCTTTTGTTTTTGTTTTTTTTTTTGCGCGTTTTTACGTTTTCTGGTAGGTGCTGAAAACGTTTTAATCAGCCTCTTGTAGATCCAAAATTTAATTCAATCATAGTACTTGAAAATAGGTATTTTTTGATATTTTTGATAAAACAGTTTTCTTAAAAGTACAAAAGTTTAAAATAAAATGTTGAGTAGCAAAACCTGTAAAATATGGCATTAAATAGATTAAGCTTTATACAGGTAAAAGTTTTCAAATAATATGATAATTTTCAAACTAAAAATATACTTTGGAAATCACTCTTTTTAAGTGTTATCTAATAGAATTATTTTTACCTAAAGATTTATTTTGTACTTTATAATTTTCATTCTACATTTCTTTGAAAAATTCGCCCAATTTTTTATTTTTCTAAACATTACGCGTTAAAAATTAGAATCAAGATGAATTATATCTTTAAATTTACGATTCTTGTCTTATGAAGGGAATATTTTCAACGCGGTTCATTTTTAAACTTCACATGCTACATACGGAGTTCAATTGACTAAATTTGAAATGTTATTTACGAGTATAATGACGTTAAAACAGGATATAATTTACAAATTATTTATATTGGCACTTTATCTTTAATCGTACATATTATCTGGTTTTCAGAGTCGAAAGTGATGATATGGTTCCATGCTACAACATATCTAAAGGAGACGTTGTTCACATGACTTGGGGTGAAGTTTTGAACAAAGGAAAACGTTATGGTTACGAGTATCCGTTCGACGTCGGTCTTTGGTATCCCAACGGATCGATCAGGACCAACAAGTTGGTTCATTACTTTATAGTGTTCTTCCTGCAGATGTTACCGGCCTACTTAATCGACGGTATAATGGTTTTGGCACGGCAAAAGACCTTGTAAGTCGTGTCGTTTATTTTACTACGAATTTCTTTACCAGAACGGTTTTGTCGTACCGGCTTATGTTGTGTTTTTGTTCAAGCATGGTTCGAGTCCAAAAGAGAATAGCCGTCGGCATGGAAGTGTTACAATATTTCACCATGCGTGGATGGAATTTCAAAATAGAGAACACTAAAGCTCTTATAAAGGATCTGAACGAAAGTGATCTGAACAAATTTTACATTCAAAACATTCAGATTGATATTGAAACGTACATGATTAAAGTATTACTGGGAGCTCGACAATATTGCATGAAAGAACCTTTGACAAATCTCGACCGGGCAAGACATCATCTGAAATTGTAAGATATAACTCAAACATTAAGTGTCAGGACATTACATATTATTATCATATGTTTTTAATAGATATTTCTATGGACGATATTGATAGATTTTTTTTCGATAAACGATAAATAATCAATATTAATAACAACACGAATATAAACTAATACCATTGTCATTATTTTAAATGTATGCAGTGATGCGACAAAAAGATTAAAAATAAATAAAAATAAAATCTATTTAGCTTTAATAGAAACCATTTAAAACCAAACAGTCATTGTGTGTATTTTGATACAAACATTTACTGATTGTGGTCACTAGTGGCAATAGTCACCATACCATTTTGATATTTAGACTGTTGTGACATGTTTTGTGTCAAGTCATGTCAAAAATCATAGTACCGTTTTCTCCACAGAAATCGCCTGCGTTTTATTAATAGCTATTTTATTTAATTTGTAATAACGCAATAAGACACAGATAATAATTGTGTATAAACATTGTATTTACGCATGTTTGAGTTTTCTGTGCGTTATTCAGAATCCTTTTTGTGTTTGTCCGTCCGTAAAAATGTGGAAATTCGAATTAATGAATTTAAACATATTATGGCCAATAATTCGATTTCCACCAATGTAAAACAGTGTGCCTTTTTTGCGATATTAACAGTTTCGCTGATTTTTAATAAACACCATACATATATGTGCACATAAATGATACAATTGAAATATTGTTTATACAAACTGAACATGTTCTTTACAATATTATAGAACGAGGTTAACCCATTTGACTTGATTATATTTTTTCAGGCTCTATTGGTTGAACATTGTAACTCAGGTGTTGTTCGGATTTTTACTTTTATGG
This sequence comes from Therioaphis trifolii, assembly GCA_027580255.1. NCBI lineage: Eukaryota > Metazoa > Arthropoda > Insecta > Hemiptera > Aphididae > Therioaphis > Therioaphis trifolii. The sequence continues at coordinate 13,076,954 of CM050405.1, read as the reverse complement.
CTGTTCATGCGTACGTTTGATTCGTTCAAGTATTTGTTGGACTCCACCACAAGTTCATTCTCAAATGCGCCGATCATTGGATCGCTTATACCAAAGTGATACGCAAATGTATTCGTATCGTATTGTCAAAATACACTATTGATATATAATTATTTTACATGACGTATATTATCATGGAAGGGCATCACACACATACATACACAAATACACATAAATACACGTATACACTCATTACAACCTGTCGGTTAATTTTATTTTTATTTTTTTTTTTTATTATTTTAGTTTATTTTATGTTTGATCATACGCGATGTATACCTAAAACCATTCGAGGGATTTTGGTAATACTGTTGTATTTTTATATTGTATGCATTTTAGTATGATAAGTACATATTTATCATACGTATTATGTGAATACTGTTTCAATATTGTCTTTGTTGTTTGATTATTATTTTATACGAATATTTTTTTTTTTATTTGTGGACGATTGAGTCCATCATAGGGAATTAAGTGTATTTAGTTCTTGAAAACTGATGCATTTCCTCTATTACACAAATATCTAACTCAATTTTATTAGGATTGGTATGATGAATGCATTTTTAATTGTTTTTAGTAAAGTTAATTTTTTTATACCAACAAAAATAAGTGTATGTTATTATTTTGGAAATGTCCTTAAATTCTTAAGTCAAAGCCATCTCTATTAGAAAAAAACTTACCGAAAAAATACGATAAAATCCAAAATGGTTCATTTGGTTTTTTGTTAAGGAAAATATGTTTTTAGTTTTTTATACACTACAAAAATAAGACGTGTTTTTTTTAAATTTAGTTACGCTATAGTTAAAAAAGTCCTGATTTACGATTTTTGAATTTTGTTCAGTATTGTTAGTGTGTATAGTTATATTAAATTTTCAAAACTTTTTTTGAAATATTAAAAATTTTCTTAGATATCCCCCCCCCAAAATGTATCTTCAAAGTTCTATTCTTGGCTTAACGTTGTCAAAATTATTCGAAACTTTTGTTCAGTATATTAAAATACGTCATAATTTACAATTTTTAGCAACATTAGTTTCCTAGTTATGACTAGATGACTAATACCGATTTACTGAAAGGGTCGTTTACTACAAATCTTACAGTTTTTACTCGGTTTTTTTGGCAGTTTTTTCTTACGCCTGGAAAAACTATTGAGAGGAAAAAATAATTTACCCTCAAAGTACCATATAGAATCTACGTTTAATTTCTGATCTAAAGAGTTGCTTTTGAACAAAACTAATTGTACCGAAAAGTGTCACCAGAAAAATAAAATAAATATATATTTCAACTATGTTTAGGATTTTATTAAGTTAAGGATTAAACTCTTGATTATCATTAAATAAACTAGTCGGTAAATGTGAAATACAGTTTCTTTTTAATACATTTTCTTCGCAAAAAATATACATCAAGTTTATTTGATCTAAGACATACTGTAAACGAACCTGTATTTAAACGGCAAATATTACAGTCGTTTTACTCTTTCGGTACATGCTAGAAGATGGTCCAAGGATGTGCAAATGCGCAATATTATGCTAATAGTTCTTCGAAATTTGTTATGCTGTGAGGATCCAATCTAACATTGAAAATTGTTACGACAACGAAACTATAAAACTTAGAAGGGTGACTAGTTGGACGAAATATCGATGCAAGTATGAGTTGACATTTCGGTCTTGTTGCCAAATAATATAGTTGAATAATAAAATTATGAATATAACAATTCGAAAAAAAAAATGATCGAAATAATTTCAATTTCATGATGCAAATAAAATTATATTATGATGTTGGCTATATTTTATTCAAATATGAATAATCGAAAACTTTGAAGAAAAAACTTTTCGAAATTTCGAGCCTTTTTGTTTCTTCATGAAACTGAATGAACTTATGTTTCCGTCACTTTGAGAAGAAAAAAATGTTGATCAATTTTTAATTTCACACAAATAAAACTATTTTCTAATCACTATGTACAAATCAAAAATATCAACAACCAACTTCTTCAGAGTAGAAAAATTTCGGAATTTCGAGTCTTTTTGTCTCTTCGTGAAACTGGATGAACGTTTGTTTTCGTCACTTCGAGAATAAGAAAAAAATTTGCATGAAATTGAAATTCTTTCGAAAAATGTTCGTTTTCGCTTCTTGAAGCGACGGAAGCATATGTTTATTTAACACCATGTAGGACAAAAAGACTCGAAATTTTGAAAAGATTTTTCTTCGAAGATGTCGGTCGTTGATATTTGATTTGAACGTAGTGACTAGAATATAATTAACCTAACCCTAACCTTCACCTCATGGAGTTCGATCTTCGGACGAGTTAATAAAAATGGGTGTGTTAAATTATAAAGAAATGATAGATCATTTCTTTAGTTAAAATGATTTTGAACAAAGCTTCAAAAATAAAATATACCATTCGGATGTACCTATTCCTTCAAATAAATATTTAAAGTTGAAAATTGATTATTTTGGTTTTTGGATTTTTTTCAAAATTAACTCAATTTTTTTGGTAGACAAAAAGACAATTTTTCTCACAGAAAAGATTTAAAACGTTCTGTTCAACCTGTATTCAAAGTTGCATTATGTTTGGATTGACCAATTTCTTCAAATAAACTATTGAAGTTGAAAATTGACATAAAAACAGTTACTTAATTAAAAATTGTAAAATTATTTACTCAAACGCTATTTAAAAAAATTCCTGTACCACGATTTCTGAAATTTTTTTAGAGTTATTAAAAAAGTATGTGAGTGAAGTCATAGATTTTTTGTCAAATACTTAAAACTAAATTAGGGATAAACTATTAAAAAACAATATATTTTCAAAGTTCTATTTTTAGCCCAAAAGTTTCCAATTTTTTATAAGTATGCAGTAATAAATCAATAATACATGGTGAAAATTTCTTGTTTGTAGCAACATTACTTTTGGAGTACCTAATGACGAAATTACTTAAATCAATTTAATAAAAATTTCGTTTATTGCGAATTTCACCGTTTTTGATCCATTTTCGGCTGCTATGCTTATCGCCGGGAAAACTATTGAGATTAGAGCTTAATAAACCCTCAGAGTACCATCTAAATAAAATGTCTGATCTATAGAGTTGGTGGATGAAACTCTTGGACAAAGTAAAGGTGAGCAAAAAGAGTTTCCAGAAACAAAAATAAACATCATTGTAAAACCATAAGATCCTTTACATAGAATCTAACAATTTCAATACATACGTATACACATAAACACGTTATATTGTGAACATGGAGTAATGTTAGTTTCAGCACCTCTATACGAGTAAAATATAATAAAGACCAGTAACTTTTCATGCATAAATGTTTTTTAATAGTTTTTGTAAACCATGAGATGTAATAATTAAATGTGAATAGTTACAATTTTTTGTTTTTGTCACCAGAGGTTGAAAAAAAACACTTTTCTACTTTGATGTGAACGAAAACTGTTGTACCTTTACGTTTATGCAACAGTGGTTTAAGATAATTAAATCGCATTTATATATATGACATAATGTACTATTATATTTTTATACCTTTAACCTCATTTGGATTTTACTGTAAAAAATGAGTTTAAAGGGATGATAGCTACATAGTCATCCTGAATCCATCACAGCGTTTATATTATGTCTCTTATTATTGTTAGTGACATAATTAGGTACATAACTGAAAACAAGATTTTAGTGTAAATACCAACTATTACATTTAACTTTAATACCTGATTTGAGAATAAAATAAAATAAAACCAGCGTGTTCAATTAGAGTTTACACAAGTGTGTTTAGTTCCCAAAAGTATTCATTTTGACTTAATGTTTTGGAACACTTTTTTTTTTTAGAGTACCAGTTATATACCACAGATAATAATAATAATATAATATCGAAATTTGTACCATGTCAATTACTGTTTGTGAATACACCCACCCCCATTAACACGTCCGAGGAGCGAAGAATACCCAATGGGACGAAGTACCTACGTACTTTTTTTAAAAACATTTTCTAGTCATAATATCGATCTTCGAGTTTATATTTTCCGTCGAGGAAAAAAATTTGGAGTTCGAGTCAACAATTTGAGATCAAAACTAGCTGAGATGAGTATTTTTTTTTTTTTAACTTATATTTTAACATAAACGTGCTTAATTTTTATTTAATACGAAAAACTTGTTATTTGTTTCGACGTCACTTTGAACATTCGACATTTTGGTCTCGGAAAAACTACAGGGAAATCATAAATAACGAAAAATTTTCAAGTCGTAAATACAACAATAATTATATTCGTCAGAGGAAGGTATACTTTTAGTACGCACAACCAATTGAAATGATAACGAAAGTCGCGATAGGGATACATACGTATTTTGTCATGCACGTCGCACGCGACAAACAAAATTATTTATAATCCGGTTGAAAACCCGCAGAGACATTGAGTGTTTCCAGTAGTGCCGAACACGGTACGCGCTCGTAGACACATGACTGTTATAGTACAGTGACGTACATGACGTGTATGGTTTATCGTGTGCAGAGTCTGGGCAGGCGGTCTGCTAGAGGGCGAGCTGCGCGCCGTGCAAGAGCTGCCGCTCTTATCTGAACTGTACTAAATTTTCAGATGTGCTGTGCGCGAAACTCCCCAGGGAACGGCAAATGTGTGCTTGTCGTTTTTCTCACAGCGTGTAATGATGCATTTACGATTTTCGTTTTCGACCAAGCCAAGTCTGCGGCGGTCATCGGTTAGTGATGCATTTGCCGTGGCGGAGTGTTGTCGACGACGAGCGACGGTGTCTGGGTCTAGACGTCGGGATGATGTACGTGGACGTGAGTACGAAACCGGAAATGAATTTCATTTGTCAAATCGTCACGAGAACTCATTTCGTGCAGTTTAGTCATACCGAACGAGATTTGCTTTGATATACAGGGTGACTGTTGGAGTCGTCAAATGTTCAACCCCTGTGTCTGTGTAATGCGTTCGTTTGAATTTTTTTTTAACGTTTTTCGGTAGCCCCTCATCTCGTCACTACACCAAAAATTGAAACGCTCATATCTCTTAAAATATTGGTCAAGTTATAAAAACTAAAACATACTATTGTCTAAATAAGTATGTATTATCTTTTGTAATAGTAGGTTATGAATAGTGGTTACCGTTAAAAAGAAACCACAAATGTGAAAAAACCATGTAGATAGATAGTAAAATACTATTTTGTTCTCTTAAAAATGTATTTCTATAATTTTTTTTAAATTTAATATAAAAAAAAATTAAAATATATACATCGAACAGGTTTAATATGGAGAAATGAGCTTAAAAAAATCTACACCTTTAAAATGCGCTGCTTTGCTGTTGTCTGCTGAAATTTGTTTGATTTATTTTCACTGTTGTTGAGGCCATGTGTTTTGTCTTGATAAAAATATCGTTTCTAATCGCAATTATTACTCAAAATTCATTCAAAACCCTTTATTTATTGAAATAAAACATATCCTGCATTTTCCCCAACAAATGTTCTTTTATCAGATGAATTAATTATTCGTTAAGTTACGTAACGCAAATATAAATTTAAACACCTAAAATTCATCGATTTAAATAATTCAAAAAGAAAACCCTGCAGGAGTTATTGTTGAAAAATGTTTAAATGAGCGATAGTTTTAATTGAAAACAAACATTTTTTTTATATACCTATTTTTCAGCTTAGATTTTCGAATCAAACTAATAATTTATTATTGACTTTACGATAATGGTTTTTTTGTTAAGTGTGCTATTAGGTTTTTGAGCAGGATGGTGGTCAAACAGTTACGTACAGCAACTCGATAGAGTATAGACCATACATTTTATCTAGTTAATTATTTTTCTCTATTTTCAATCGTATTTTGAAGTGTAAGGAAAAACTTTGATCTTTACAAAATTTTCATGTATACATATTTATTCCAATACATACTTGAAAAAAAGATTCAAAAAATATTTACTTTTTTAAAACTAACTATAGAACTTTGAAAACATTTAATTTTTGTAAATTTTTAAACTATTGATTACGTCTTGAAAATGTAATATTATTTTACTCAGACGCTTTACATACAACATTAAAACATTCAAAAAAATGTAACCAAACTAATTATTATACGAGTTTTAAGTTTAATGAAAAAAAAAAAATCATGGCGAAAATAAGTGTTTTGACGTCACCCGTCAGATTTTTTTAAATAACAAGTTCACATAATACGATAAATAGTTAAATGTTTATGATTCTGTTTGATCAATGAAAAATCTAATAAATTAAATATTTTTCGGTTGCGGTCATAGCCAATACATTCACTACACAAGACAATTTTACGAAATAAAACATTGTACTGAATGAAAATTTGAAAATATTATCGAGTTGTCTGCATCACTAAATTGTTTAACTATAAACAAAACAAAAAAAAAACTGTTGAGAATTCCGAAAAATTACATCTATAAAGTATTTATAGAGGATTTTTTAAATCGCTTTTACTAACCTAAACCGTAAAGACTTACATTGAAAAAAATAAATACACTTTTGTAAAAGCAAAGTATTCTCCACTTCACCCTGAATCCCAAATTATGAGTATTAATTAGGTACAATGAATGTTTCTCAAGTTTTTTTTCTTCCCAAACAGTTTTGTATAAACGACCCGAGTAAAACATTCTGGGACGATCCGAACATGTATGTGGATGATCCTGGATTGGACACGTTGCTGTCGTTGACCACCGATGAGTTGCTGTTGTGCAACAGCGAAAACGCGACGGTCGCCGAGACCAATTCCGACCAAGACGGAAATCCACTAAATGAACAGAGGGACAAAATGAACGACGGTAAACAAGTGTTGGTGTGCATGTATCCGAATTGTGACAAGACGTATTTGAAACCATCACACCTAAAGGTTGGTTTGACGATTTTTTTTTTTTTATTCCGGGATAGATAAGCTCTGTTGGTCGTAAGGATGAACAAAGAAATTAGATATTTAGATATTATTTATAATTAGATATATATATTATTTATTTAGATTTTTTTTTTTTTTGAGGGCAGGGGGCTGTGGTATTTTCTCCAACTGAAATTCCCCAATTCAGCCTATTAAACCGAACTCAGAAGTATAATCGTTACGATCAAAATTGTCAGACACATTACATGAATAACTCGTTCGTTGTTACTAATAATATTATTTAGAACATTATATTGAATTTTTACGATTTACATCTAATAGGACATAATAAGTAGACTTCATAAACAATCCCTGGATTTCGGGGAGGGGGTATGAAGCCCACTCAGTCACCCCCTCCCCCATACATACGCCCTTGAATGAAATACTATGAAAATCTAATCACCCTGAATATAAATTTTCGAGACGAAAAAAATCATCTCTTTCAGAAAAAAATGAGCTCTACGGATCACTTGCGCGTTGATTATAGAAGACTCTCTGTCAATTTTTTATATTTTTATTGAAATGAACTACAGTTAGGATTACTTTTAAATACAATGTAACTTCTAATATTTATAAAATTTACAGTATTAAGATCACGAGTAATACCTGCTGAAAATTTCCAATTATATCGTAAAATATTTTGTATAGACCAACAAAAATATTTCGATAAGTATAAATGGGGCCGTACACGTTCCAAATATTCTACCGAGTAGGTGTACATGACTACAAGCACGAATTGAAACCTCGAATGTGGAAGCGAAATTTAAAGAAATTTAGTTTTATTGATTTTAAGCAATAGAAATTATTTTACATTTTAGCGAAAAATCTATTCGGTTTACAATGACGCGTTTATTGTTTATTTGTTCTACACTGCAGACATCTGTCGGAGCAGTAAAACTTTATCCTCGAGTGTCATACCCAGCGCACTTGATAACTAGAAATCGTGTGTACAGTTGGTACTTGAGGGTTCATATTTCTCCTCGACAGATTTCCTAAGAGTGTTTTTTTAATATTTTCGTGAAAAAAACAAATGTTTATTTTTTTTTTGTTTACGAAATGAAATATATTTTTCTGGCGGATCCATGTACCTATTATAAATCATTTTCCCCAATTCGCAGTTTTTACACTGAAACACATGCAACAAATTTTGTTCTAAGCAGCCCTATATACCTTATGTTAACTTTGTGTAATGAATTAAAAGATTTTGATTTTTCCGTGGATGATAAGGCTAAATTAAGATACCATATATTCAAAATATTATGACTTATAGAAAATCATAATTATTGTTATTATTATTTTAATTAATTTTTACTAATCTCATCATACTGTTCCAGTTTATAATAATTACTCAACTGTACTCATACCCCTCGCGGGCGTTAAATCTTAATAAATAAATAAATGAAATCAAAAAACAATTCCGTCGCGTGTACGCTAATGTATCTAACGACACAAGGCGTGTTTGATATTATTGTAACGAGGTTGAAAAAAAAAACAATTTTATTCGTAACAGGTGCACATGCGGAGACATTCGGGCGAGAAGCCGTACGGCTGCATGTGGCCGGGCTGCACGTGGCGCTTTTCCCGGTCCGACGAGCTTTCCCGGCACTGTCGCTCGCACTCGGGCGTCAAGCCGTACGGGTGCGACGTGTGCGATAAACGGTTTTCGCGGTCAGACCATCTGACCAAACACTCGCGGGTGCACCACAAGCGCGGTTTCGCCGCCGCGGCCATGACGACGACGGCGGCGGCGGGCAGACCGCGATGGTCGCACCGCAGACAGCATCTGAAACAGCAACAACAGCGTTTCGTGCAGGTCGTCGACTCCGACGTCACAGACTCCGGCGGCGCTTTTGCGCGTGGACCACGACAATAACGACTGTTTACGACGACGACGGCGTTTATCATCTGAGCTCTGAAGTTATAGCACTAAAAGTTTTGACTTTTTGACGTTTCCGATACGCACTTGGAAAATTCGAAAAAATGTTTATTTTTTTTTTTTAATATCATCGAAAAGTCTAAAAATTAACTTTTTACTAATAATAAAAGAAAATGGTTGGCGTATACAATTTCATTGAAGTTTTTGGGCAGTGAAAAGGAAAAAATAACTTTTACTGAAACCAATTGCGAATATCTAAATTTAAAATAATTAAAATTCTATTTTAAATAATTCACAAAGAGTTAGTACCTCCATAGCTTATTTCAACAAAAAACACTTTTATGTGACAGATCAGTGTGAAAACGTACCTGGAATTCTAAAATAGCTCGATTATAACTCTAAAAATCACGAATATGCAAAAACTAATTTCGCGAACAACATCTAGAGAGTATGAAACAAATTCGTTTTTAATAATGTGTATTAAGATACGCCAAAAATACATGCTAATACCACAACTTCTGAGCCTTGTTAATCGTCTTATAATAATCATCATTATCGTTATTATCAATATGTCCTCACTTTGCCGGGATCCCAAATCGAGCGATAATTTTAAAACTAACCGAACAATCGTAATCTATTTATTTTTATGCGTGAAATTTTAAAACACGTACTATACTATGTATTACAATATATTATATCGTTTATTATTATTTATCATAAATTACTCAAGTTTTTAGTTATTTGCGTATTCAGCAGTGACGTACCTATATACCTACAAGTCCTCCACGAGTCCTTATCGTTTATTATTATTATTATTATTATTATTATCAAAGACGAACACTAATAATGGGTCTCAGTGCCAGCCCGATGTATTTTGGAGCCCAGTGTAGAAATTTGCGGGGCTCCATATCCTTTAATAAACTTTAAAGTTATATTTGATATCTAAATTTTAATGTAAACTAATAAAAATCAATTTTTATTTCTATAAAACACAAAATTAGTACCTGCCTAGGTATAAATAATACTTTTAGTAATACATGAACATGGTGAGATAAATATGACCGAATAGTTATACTTTTACTTATAAAAAAAAATAAAAAAAAAAAATATATATATATATATATATTAAAAAACATTATTTAAAAAATGAATAGTGCTTAGAATATATATATATATATATATATATATATATATAATATTACTTAAACATTTTTTTCTCCCTTTTTTCGTGCAAACAGGTCAATTGCTTCATTCTAACTCAAAGAATCAGCACCTCGATACATATTATAAGAAAATACTATAATGAAATCTCACTTAATATTCCACTAATAATATGATAATATTAATTACATTTTTTAAGGTTCACAAATCGCAAATCATGTGAAAGAAAATACTAAAATGATTATAATTTTTTTTTTTTTTTATAGTAATATGTGAAATAGGTCGGTTACACTCTATGCGGAGCCCACATCGCATCGCTCGCCCCCCCCCCCTATTAGGGCCGGCACTGAGTCGGGTCTTAAATAGTTGGATTTGATTTTGTACCATAACGTCAATAAGTAATTTATTTGTATCATCATATCGCTATTATTGTTCTTTCAAAATACACGAAACATTATAAATATATAAATTTTACTGTAGACGTTCTAATAAAATTTTTCAATACACTTAAGTCACGCCCACGAATTGGGGGAGGGATGATGGGAACTCATCGCATGATGATTTTTTTGAATCAGGTACAAATATTTTTAAAAAAATTTAAAAAATCTAACTTGTTATTGAAAAAAAAAAGAGTGCACATAAATATATGCATTTAGCATTAGGTATTTACTAACCGCGTCTCCATGATAAAAGTGAATATAGTCAAAAATGTTGTGTTCAATATCAATGTGCATTACAACACGTCGACAACGAATTGTCAAAAATCGATTGCAGCATAAAGAGTGAGATACTCGTAGCTTCAATCGTAAAACGATAAAACATCATCATCCACCTATCGGTTTTACAATATTAAGATGAAAAAACCGTACTGTAGTGTCAACGCGGGAACTCTCGAGAGGCCCAGGCACATAATAATTGTTGAGGTCGTCGATAAGAGCAGAACCGCTCCCAATTTTATTTGAAAAAACAAAAACTTGTGATATCACTATAGGCGTTGTACACGCGTTGTATTATCTTAAATACACATTGGTACACAAACATTTACGAAACAATTACGTACCAGTGGCGCACACAAAGGGATTCCAAAGTAGCAGTAGGTAGATCAAACAATATCTAAATTCGTATTTGATTAGATTAGTTGAACCGGTGCAGGTGTCGTAAGATGAGAGGATAGCGTACTAGGCGTGTGGTGAATGATTATTTTCAAAAGCCCTTCACGCGTGGTTTGTTACTATTGTTTTGGGCGACTTGAATGATTTTGAAAGTGTGCCACTGCGGTATAACAGTGAAAACAGATAAACATGTTTTGTATTTTAAAATGAATTTCAAACAAATAAGAACGACAACGCCTTACACACGAGTAATTCAAAAACAAAATGAAAAACGTTGATTTTTGATTTTAAATCCCTGTAATAATATCATATGTATACAAACAATCAATAAACATATTATAAAATAAATACTCTAAAATATGTTTTATCAATTTCGATGTTGAAAATTCGGAGATTTCTCAAAAATTAATTCAAAAGTAAGTGAAGGTAAGGATGTAATATGATTATTTCAGATATCCTTAAAAAAAAAAAAAAAAACATCCAGTCCTCAGGAGCGTCCTCCGCGTTTTCGATAAATCCGTCGTGATTCGAGAGCAGGCGTTTGCAGGTTATAAAAAGGACGTGAAAAAATCGCAATATAATTATACGTAGCGTATGCGTTGATAAAATTCTCCATCGACGGTCCACCTCGATAGACGTAGAGGTGGTAAGTAGTTTCAAATAGAAAAAAAAAATAAAACAAACAAAAATGTTTTTGTAAATCGAGCTGAAAATACGTATTAAATTTTGAACGTTTTTCGACGTCAGCGATTTGTTGAAAATTATTTACCGTAGTTTTGATTTGATCTTGTATCGTTGGTACAGAATTTCAAGTCTATTCAACAAACGTGACAACGTTTGTTTTATTTGCTATTGCATCTTTTCAACTATTATTTGCATATACACGAGATTTTTAAGTTTTTTGGTTTTTAAAGTGGTCGCCACTGTTTTTGACAGTATTATGAAAGAAAATTCTATAATTTTTCTCGTGTTGATAAATTCATTTATATAATTAGACCGACAGACTTAGAGATATACGTTTTTAAAGTTATGAATTGTGAAAAGAAAAAGCCTGGGGTAACCTGAAAAAATGTACTGCCATCACTCCACTGCCGTCATTTCAGTTTTTTCTAGACTAGGGCGACCATTTACTGATAAGCCGACTGAACTTTTATTTTTGCCGACTAAAATGTATTATATCATAACAATTCAATTATGTTCATAAGAGGTGAAAAAGTATTATTCATAATCGTCATTCGTATTCGTCATGATATGACGACTCCGATTATTCGGCTGCACTAAAATAGATTGAATAATATTTATTATTTAATCAATGTTTGTATACAAATTGATAATATTATGAAAATATCTTTTCTTATAGATGACATTGTAACGACTATAATATTTATAGACTAAACTAGTCCACTAAGGTATTAGTCTAAAAATAATGACGTTTTGTACTTAGTACAGAGTACCGATTTAGCATATGGGTATGTTAATATGTGCAGAGCGCCCGTCTCCCGTCATCTCAATTTTATCATTTAAATATAGACAATAATATAGTCAGTAAATTTATTCATAAAATATTTTCTACAGGTTTAATGGTTTTATTATTATTATTATTATTATTATTATTATTATCGTTGTCAACGGGCTCCTAACTGGCGGTTGGCCCAGAATGACGACAACACGGTGCCCAAACTGCCCAGAGAAAAGATTTATAAATACGGGTGACCAATAATATGAACAATATATAACAAATTTGGTTTGTCTGCAAATCGGTCAGAACTACTATTCAGACAAATAAATAATAATGTACAAAATTGAGACGGGCGCCCAAAAGGGGGGGGGATAAAAGGCTAATATTAATAATAAAAAAAGGTACATAAAGCCGTATGGGCAATTATAAATATATACAATAATAATAAAACCTGGACGGCGACAGCTGACAGATGATGACAACAGCACGAAATCCAACGGCGGCGAGAAAAAGCACACAACACCATCATTTCCTACGACCAATTATCGTTATAATAAAAAAAGGAACGCTCGGTAAACGGCACACGCCAAACACGCCAACGACGGACGGTGGCTGGAACAAAAACGCAAAAGCCGACTCGTCGTGGACCATGGTAATGGTTGCGGTGATCGGCCGAAGTTTAAGGTCGTGGATGCCGAGGGAGGGGGCCGCTGAAACGTCTCGAAAGTTCGCGACGTTCATGGCAGAACCAATAACGGTGGCGCGAAGTTTTCTATTTAAAATGACAACGCGACGTTCTGGGTTTCTACAATTTCGATTCTCCCTGACCCTCAGCGTGTCCGACGGCCGATGGTTATGCTTATGATGATCAGGTTTTCCCCAAAAACATCGGGCGTTGTGCGCGGTGAATGCATTCGAGCATTCCGTGGCTACGAAGAACAAACCGACCGACATTTTTAGTGAAACTTCGTAAAAGTCGGAACACTGCCCAATGTTTGTGTATCGATGTATTGTTGAATATTCAAGATGCATGCATTTAAATAGCAAACAGTACTAATAGTATTTAGTTTTAAGTAAGTATTTAGTTATAAGTAGTAGTATTTAATTTTAATTTAATAACGGTGGCGCGAAGTTTTTTATTTAAAAGTCGCTAAGGCGGCAAGTTTCGAACAATTATTATTATTATATTTTTTGTATATTTTATATTTTTCATATGTACCAACTCGAGAGACTGAGCAGCTAAACACTAGGCTGTGGCAAATGTATGAGTTGCCTCACCCCAAATGACGCCACTGCACTGCTCTAAATTTGAAATATTTTTATCTCATTAACTGTAAGTTGAATTTATTATAAAAATTTAAATATTGAAATTTCCAAAAAATGATTTATCTTTCGATCACAGTGTGTTATAATTATGTGGGGCACAATTAAGTATTTATCAAAAAAAAAAAAAATAAATAATAATAATAATAATAAAAATATATTCAGTTTATGATTAGAATAATAGCTTTTATATTAGTTAAATAGATCTGAATTTTTAAATAATTTTTTATAAAACAATCAAAAAGTTAAAAACTGGATGACTGAATCGTCTGAAATTAAGCTGCCACCGACATGATAATCTATACCCGACACGAGAGAAACCTAAAAAACTTCAAAAGTCACTTATCACGTAGAAACGGCCAAGACGAAATATCAAAACTGAAATGTCAGTAAATGACATAAAACAATAATTCTGGACGAGCATGGAAAAAAGCTCGATAAGCAGATTAATCCGAGTGTGCTACGCCATTGTAAGCACATCATCAATTATCATTGCCGCAACTAGTGTGATGTGTATCATGTATGTACTCAGGTGCGTAGCTAGAAATTTAAAAGGAGGGGTGTTATTCAAAATTAATTGAAAAAATTATACACACAAAATTGATAACGTTACGTAGGTATATTGAAAGTTTTCACATATATATTATTATAATTAATACAAAAAAAAAAAAAAATATATATATATATATATATATATTTTTTTTTTTAATTAAATTAATTTAATGCGTCTATTTTTTAAAGCTAGAGTATCAATTATTTCGACAGTGGTTACAACTAAATCCCGATGAATATTCATAACTGCTAAGCAGTTCAACCGATTTTCACCAATTGTGTTCCTCAAATATGTTTTTAAACGCCATAATGAGGAAAAAGATCTTTCACTGCTTGCAGTGGTTACTGGTAAAGTAATCAATATTTTTGAAAGTTGATGAACAATGGGAAATATTTCTTCATTGCAATTAATGAATGCTTCCGTAGCATTTTTAGGGTTTTTGTTTTTCGCCTGGTGATGCCATATTGTAAACTCGCCAATTGTAGATACTTAAAAAGTGAAATAACATTAGGATAGATCATAGATATCTATGTTTACGATAGTTCATCATGATAATCAAATAATCAATAATTGAAGTTGTAAACGTTTTCTTACACACTGCATGAAAAGATATATTAAATCGTGCATGAAACTAGTAATCGATAAAACGTCACAGAACGGTCGAAAATAGTAATTAATGCCGGATCCCGGCTTTAGTGCTTTACATTATTGTTATCGTAATATATTAATATAAACTAATATACTTCATTTTGATAAATAAGTGTAAATCACGATTTAAGATAATTCGTGCTTATGATGCATCTTTATCTTGATAAAAAATATTAAGTATACCACGGCTGAGGGGGGGTGTTATTACACCTGTAACACCCCCCCTGGCTACGCGCCTGTATGTACTGTATTTACAATGTACACCTATTTAATTGTAAAGTATATAAATAACCACTTGTATCGTTTTAAACGATTCGGGGTCATTTTCTCGGCAGATTTCGGATTACATTTTTTTTTCTTTTAGGCATTTCAAAATAAAAAGTTAAAATTTCTACGTTTTTGCAGAAATAAAAACACAAATTGTTCACTATTTTTTATCAATTTGATTTTTCGTTGTTTTTAAATGCAAAAACTATTATATATAACATAATGTTATGAAATAAAATACTATTTTTTCACAAATTTCGGTATATTATGTATCATAATAATTACTAATACACATAAATTAAATTATTGTCATGTTAGGATAGGAAAGTAGACGACTAAAGGAATACAGAAAATTACGAGCAGAATTTCGTAATAACTTTAGTTTTATTTTTTTTTTTTTTGTCATTTTTATTTTATTTTCACAATCACGCAAATAGTAAGTCTTAGTCTATGAAAAAAAACTTAATAATTATAATATAACCTATCCTTAAAATGCAACAACGCCAAAATTTATCAAACCCAATAAAAACAAAACAAAAATGAACAAACAAAACCTACCTAAATCATGAGACATAGAATTGTTCAATTATAATATACATAAAAAAAAAAAAAATATTATTATAATAAATAAATAAATTAGACAATAGAAAAGAAAAACATACCACCTACGGGTAGGCAGCATGTATGAAATCAAACAATAATATAATATTATAATAATCGTCAATTTTGTAGTATTCACCGAAATCAGAATGGAGAGGAAAATAATAATAAGGGGAGAAAAATCATTAAACTATACACATAAATATTACGGCAAGACTTAATAACTAAGGCCTTCTACATAACAATGATCAGTCACAATTAATAATACAAGACACCGGGTGATATAAATGAGTTAAGCCAAGAGTACATGTTGTTGTAGGTGACTCTGTTATTGTTTTTTTTTCTAACTTCTAACTTTACCCACCGATTTTAGGGAGGAGGACCAGCAGTCTCAATCACAACGTACAAACATCATACTGTTCGCACATTCTTATTATATTATTATATTATTATTTAAATTTTTTCCTTCAACGTTTCAATAATTTTTTTTTCTGGATACGTTTTTAAAATTATTATCGTTATCACTAATCTTAAATTTAAATTAAGACATACGATTTAAAGCAATACCTTAACAAACTAGAGCTAAATTGTTTTTTATTTTCGGAAAAAAAATATTAATAACAAGCCATTTTTTATGATTCATCATTTGAACGAACATAATACATCAATCATTTAATTTCACACAGCTTTGGAAACAATCCGAAAAAAATGTACTCATTTACGTTTATTTTGTATCTTAATAAATATAATATGTAGGCTAATCATGATTAGCGTATGCATACGCTGCGAAAAAAAAACATGAATACAATTAGACTTTTAATTAATGTTAACATAATATTATTATTATAATAACACTTAAAACTTACAAACTAAAAATAAATCGTTACCTTATAACGTTTTTATTTTTTTATTTTAATCATTATTATTCTTGAATAAATATAATATATTATAGGCTTTTGTTATTATTATATTATATATTATTATTTATTATTCATCGAGGGTTGTTTCTCTCGGCGTCCTATCACGGCGGCATGTAAACGAATGTCGGCAACGATTTTAAAAACATGATGTACATTATACATATTATTGAATACATAGGCTTAACGCGTCACGTGGTGAAGTCACTGCTTAAAACACCGGCCTATACGAGGTAATGGTATTATTTTTTTTTTACTCTTATCGTAAATGTATCGGACAATTTTGTATTTCGCGCGGACAAAACTAACATAACATTTTTATATAAATATTATTATTATTTTTTTTTTTTTTAACTATCGGTAAACACGCGTATAATATGTGAACAGAAAACTAATAGGCACATACGGGTACATAAATCGATCGTAAGAAAATCCCGACTTGATGCGTGGAGAAATATAATATTTTCATTGATATTTTTTTTCGTTGTTTTTTTTGTTTTTTTTTTTGTATTTTTTTTTTTTAATACATTATCAAGCGCAAATAGTGTCTTGGGAAGACACTGTTGTGCTAAATATCACATTAAAACTTCATACGTTTTATTCAGACAAAGGCGCTTAGGCGAAACCAAGTCTTATTATTACATTTTTTTTTTTATGGGACAGAATACAAAAATACCCCTGTAAAATTTGAACAGTCGTATGTATGTACAATTTCATTTCATAGATAACCCAGAAATTCTCTAAGAAAATTAAGTTCCGCATGAAGAATCAAAATAAATTACCTAAAAATTAAAAAAAAAAAAAAAGAAAAAGTAATATACCTAAATCTAAACTTTAAGCGAATTAGTCACATTAGGATTTCACTACTACAATTAGGTATTACTACTACATGGCATCATTCAAATGAGTTTGAAATCTACGTTGAAAACGTATTTACAAATTATCCAACCGCTTTAAATTTTACCTATCTATCAATAATAATAATAATAATAATAATAATAATAATGATAATAAAAAAAACTAATTCATAAAATATAATATATTATATCCCACAAGAAAAAAAATAAATAAAAAAAAGGTGTTATATTTTTTAGTTCCATCAGTAAACGATATACGTTTCTAATTTTCCATCTTTGGGATTTTGGAGCAGATATCAAATAAAATAATAACGATCAAATCGTCAAACCAGTCTATGCTGGACAATTTTTTTCATAATATATACACATATACAAAATAAATTAATTAAAAATGTTCAACTTGACTAATATGTCGAGAGGAGACATACACAATGAAAAAAAATGTAATTATAATTCATATGAATACGAAATTTATAAAGGCTAGGACACGTTGTCAAGTACCTTTGGAGGGATTCATTCGAGACGCGGATTTTTAAGCATATGGGAAAAGGCCTGACAATTTTTCAGAGTAGAAACCATTTTCTACATTTATGTATCAATAAATATTTACATTTCATCTAACTATTAAATGGTAATAAAAGGACTTACTATGGGAGAAGATCCGTAGACCCAATCAGAAACCGTGTACATTTTTTAATCTTCAGTTATGTGCTGTTCAAAATATTGTTTCATAATCAATAACAAAATAAAAAAATCTTGCCAGCCGTTTCAAACACATATTCTCTCATATCATTCAAACACACAAAATATTCGCATGCACCATTCTATTATTAATATTGAGAATAAAGATAAGAAAATTATATATATAAAAAAAAAAATCATATTACATAATATTATCTATTACCACTAATTTAAATAAATGGAACAAAATAAATCACCAATTGAAAAAAAAACAAATAAATAAAATATGAAAATTATAAAAACAAAAATAAAAATATTTTTAAATAGGTAGGTAAATATACCTAAGTCAAGGTAAAAAAATAGATAATCTTTTAAATTTTTTTTTCAATTTAAAATAAAAATTTGAAATGTATCGTTTTAAAGAACAATTTTTTAAACGGTACACAACATTAGTGACTTTTAACCGCTGACATGTACTAATACATGTATCACAGAATTTCAAGGAGACAAATTTACCAAAATTAAATTAAAAAAAATAATTCAGTCAGACTGATATAAAATGGATGGTTATACTACTGGGTTGGGAGGTCGACACATCGACAAATTACATATTAACCTTATAATTACAGATAACTACTTATCAACAAAAATACTACAATTAAATTTATCAATAACTTAATGAATAAATACCTAACATAAATTTTTATATTATTAACCACGTAAAAATTTCATTAGTGAAATTTACATTGCAATGTTGCAACAGGCAAATTGTAATGGTTAATTAACACATTTTTTTTGTCCTAACTGATTTAATGACATACCCAAAGGCTAAATTAATTTTCTTTAATTATTATTTTCAATAGCCAATGGATGTAACACTTAAAGGGAGATCCCTTAAAAATCATAACTAACAAGTTTTATGAAATACCCATATTATATAATGACAAACAAAATTAAAACTCATACTATTAAATCACTTAAATGTATACACAAACATTTAAAAATCAAAAATTGTAGTATAACGAAAATTAAATTAGAATAATTTTAATGAATTTATATTTTAAATAAAATAATTTAAAAATTGATAAAAAAAAATTAATAAAAATAAAATTGATGTACTTAAAATTGGGATTTTTTTCAATCTTTATTGAAATTTAGACGACGTTATGTCGAATGTCACATATAATGGTACTGTGCATTAATTGAGTTGTAAATAATAAGTTAATATTTGCTAGATCAAATTATTTGCTATTAATTTTTTTTAATCAGTTTTTCGTATAAATCACACGAGTTCTTTCACAGTTACTAATATAATGATTAATTGAATTTACAATAATAACACTCAAAATTCATTTTGGAAAAACTGCATGATTTAGACATAAAATACATAGTTACTTTTATGTCTAAGAGATGAAGCAATCAATGAATTGAATGTCTTTACAGTAAAAACAATTAAACTTTAAGAATTAAAATGTGAAACAAACTTGTAAGTTAACTAAAGCTATTTCTGTGTCAAAATTAATGACATTAGGGCGAAGAAAAATGAAATTTTTAATCATTAATTAATCCAAAAAAAAAAAAACACTGAAAATTATGACTGTATACAAAACAGAATTGAGTTACTTTTCTATTGAATAAAGTTTGTAAGTTTAAAATATTTTTTCAAACCTGTTATCTGCATCAATAACAATATTTTCAAAATAAATGTTTTAAATAGAGATCAACCGGTTGACCATACTTTATAACTTTTAAAATAAAACTTTTGATTATTATCAATTTTAGAATTAAACAATTTAACGGAATTTCTAAATGACCAAGATTCTCTATAAAAATACTTTGATAAAAATAAAATGACATATCTGTTAGAAAACTCAGAAAAAAATGGGTGTTTCCTACAATTATCGGCTCTGGTTTCTCTGGTTTGTTTTGTTTCTTTTTTTTTTTATTTGTGCGAAAAATGTTGATAGGAGTCATCTGGTGATGCTGTTGTAGATGGATGTTCTTCAGCTGGAATTGGAACCGTATGAATTATGTTTGGTGCAGTGCTTGTGAAGTACGGATAACCTGGGTGTGGGCTGGCCACGTACTAAAACATGGATACTTAATTTAAAAAAAAAAGGAGGAAAATAAGCAGTTTTTATATGTAAATATTATTTAATTACATTATAAAGAGATGCTTAGCAATTTACTATAATTATTACCATAGCTGATATTCTTAATATTCATTTAATATAATGTTATTTAAGATATAGTAAATAGTAATAAAATAAGCAAAATGCATAAAAATCATATAATCCTACATAGATTTATAACTATCAGAATAAAAAAATTAGAAATTATCATCAATGCATAAAGAAATATTATGTTGTTTTAAACAAATATAATTTTTAGCATTTATTCAGTAAAATATTAAGAGATTATTTGTATTTGCTAAGAATCTAAAAGTAATGAAATGCCATAAAAAGTGAGACTTACTGATCCATTTCCGATCTGTAATGCAGACATATGTGTGGCGAGCTGCGGTATGACTGAACCATATTGAACAGAGCCTGGATCTGCTTGCTGAATCATCTGACAACATACAGGAGTCTTAAACAAAACATTTATACCTCTTATTATTACATATACCCCGACTTAAATATGAACATTGTAGTCTTTATAATGTAACAATAAACATCAATTTCTTTTAAGAAACTTATTTAAATGAGGAAAAATGGCCTACATCTATTTGGGCCAGATGATGAGGTGGTGCAGGTTGCATCACGTATTGTGGCAGCCAAGTAGATGCCGGAATTGAATAGCCATGGGCAGGCAATGCTTGCGTAGTGTAATGCCGCCCAACATATTGTGCCAATGCCGGTATAACATGGGAACCACCAGTTCCAGTCAAACCGTTGTGAGTCGCGTCGTACCCAACATGAGAGCCCTGCAACATATAGTGCTGTACCGGAAATCGCACACATCCGCCATTCTGTCACACAACAACAATTTTACACAAATAGTTTATCACACAATATTAAGAAAGAAGATGAAGAAAGCTAACAAATTGCAATAGTAATAAAGCGTAGGTATAGCAAATCACCAAGATTATCATCATTATAAAACCTTGTTGCATGCTTAACTACTAAATTGATCGCACATTGCTCAAAGGTAATAATTTATTAAATAATCGGCCAAGATGAATTTCAAAAAATAATCTTTTTATTTTGAAATTATATTAAACTATTTTAGTTTTAATGGAATTAATGCCTAACTAGTATCAACATTTTCACTTTTAAGCTCAATTCAGAGAATTTTTTAAAATCAAAACACTGAACACAATATATAAAAAATTAATTATTAAACATTTTTCGATTGCCAGGCACTATTAATGAATATTGTTAAATTATAATTAATTACAAATTTTAAGTTAATTTAAATGTATAGTAAATAAAACAAATATTTTATATTTAAAAACAACTAGGAACGTTTATGAATAATATGAGCAGCTAACAATAGTACATAAACTATTTTAAAACACAATATATAGGTTATTTAACTTAGATAGAAAAACTGAGCCTTACAGATATCAGTGCTTATAAAAAATTTAATTAATCAGAATGAATTTCCTTTATAAGGTGTTAATTCGTATTTTTGTATGTACTATTTATAATTTTGTTTTAGTTTATTGAATAAATATTTATCAGGTTCATATGTGCGATCAATGTGTTTTAATGATAAAAATTTTTACCTCCGATTCTCTCCATAAACGAGAATCTGATCTATAGCTAGTGTTTCTCTTCTTTTGACCACTATCGGCAAATTTGACAAGCAAAGGTTCTTTTGATCCCGGCAATGGATTACCATTGAACATTTGAATAATTTGTTCACATTTCTCTTTTGAGTCCATTCTATTAATAGATAAACCAAACAAAATGAGAATGGTTAAAAGAAAAAAATATTTATAATTTACCTGGCAAATCCAACGCCTTTGCTGACCATATTTGTGTCACGTAAAATTCTCGTAGAAACCACTTGACCAAATTTTGATAGTAATGTATCTAAATCGTTCTCTTTGAAATTCGGTGGCAAGTTGGCTATATACAAGTTGGTTGGATCTTGTTCTTGCTGCTAATAACATTAAACGATACAGTTATAAATGCTTAATAGTTTTCTCCAATATAAAACAGTCAAACAGTAAAAAAAAAAAAAAACAAAGTGTAAGATTAAAAATTCGTTCCCATATTAAGTGAACCCACGCATAGGTCTGTATGTATGTATGTTGTTTCCTCTTCCACATTAATTAGAAATCCTTGATACTCGTGTTTAGTGGAATACAGAATCGTCTAGGTTCAAACATATATAACTGAAATACGCATTAAAGGCATAACATCGCAAAACATTGAAAGCGAAAAACGCTATATCACTGCTACACTGATCAACCTTACAATTTATAGCACATTAAAACACAACAGAAGAAAAAGAAGAATGGGGAATAATATTGTATTGGGAAAAAACAATTGACGCACGTATAAAAATGTTATTTGTTCAGCATAAAATAATAGCGGTGAATTTGACAAAAATTCTCAAGCTTTAAAATACGAAGTAATTGTATAGCTTTTTTTTTTATCTCATAGCCATTAGTCAAACACAATTACATGGGTGATATTATTACTAAGCGCATATAGGAAATGGAAGCGAAAATTGATGTACGGCAGATAGGCACAATGTTATAAATCGGATTCAAATTTGTATACATCACGGTAATTAATGACGTTGATTGTATTATTTATTTATCTTTGAAAAAGTGCCTCAACAGGTGCTAAAATTTTCGATTTTAATTTGTTCATTTAAATTTTTTTTAAGTGAAGTGTTTAAATTGTATTTCCAAATTGATGTAAAACTCACAGAAGTACGATAAACCGGTGCTTTGACGAGTCGAGAAAATGTTTTATAATATAATAAATTACAATATAAAGTATTCACTTAGTCAATCAATCCCATTTTCTGACTTGTTTCTATTAATTATATGAATTTGAATGAAATCATATTGATGAGTATAGCTATTAAAATTCGAAATAATTATTTTGAAACTGAATAGAACTTATTAAATAAAAGATATTGATTTATCATTAGTACCGAGTACCAACTACCTATAATTGAAATATTTATTTAACATATAAATCATTACACACAAAAGCTCCGATATTATTTGGATATTTATTACAATATAAAGAGGTTATACGTGAGATAACTTAAAACGTCAATACGATTTTACTACTTATAAATTATAATTTATATTACATAAGAAGGCAATCCTTAACAAAATAGTTGCCAACTAATGTATCAAAACAGTTTTAAGTGTTCATTAAATGTGACGAGCAACGGAGTATATATGTAAAAAAATTGTTTCAGTTGAAACATAAATTACTACCATCTGGTGAAATTCATTTAGACTGATACCGAATAACCTTCAACATGACAGTAATTATGATAAAATAAGTATAAAAAAAAAACTCATTGGCGAACATGGTAATTCAAATAGGTAATACGAATTTTACAAGCTATTGAAATATTACAAGAAAAATTATTAGTATTTTAAGACAAAATCGTACACATCGAAATTCAGCTTACGTTAGTTTTTGAAAACGTTAATTTTTTTAATACTTATTGGGTGTAATTACTGTGTTACAATAGATTTTTCAATTTAAATAAATTTAAAATCGTACCAAATAAGATAGAAGTTAATACGTTTTTTTACGGCTGTGAAATAATAATTTTCTCCTTAAAAATAAAGCTAATTAAAATAAACGAGTTGTCAACAAAATGATTTTCAAGATTAGTGTCCCACCAAAGACTTCATATAGTAGAATAATTTAAAATAAATGTTCAACAAATCGATTTTTAATTTATACAAATTACAAATAATTGTTAAACATTACTTTTAACATAAAAAGAGTCTCAAAACTATAATTTAACAAGAAATTCAATACAGTATCAAATATTCGAAATTTCAATGTTTTGCACAAGTACCAAAAAATCAGTAGATTATAATAAATTGTAAGCTATTACTCACACGCATATAATAGTTTTACTTATTGTGAAAATTCGTTGATTAATGATAAACACTGTTTTCAAACAAAATATGTATTGAACATACAGTTAACAGCAAATCTTAAGAGTATAAATTACAACAATTATATGTCATCAGATCGATATTTGTCGGCGAACAATAATATATAACGTTAGAAGTACGAATCGTCAATTTTTTTTTTGTGTTAAATGTGCACATAAAAAATGTGAATCATCTGAATGTCAAATACGGAAAGTTTCAACCATTATAAGTGTTCATTGGACAAGAATAGGACTTACTAATCAGTTCGAAAATTATTTCAAGACAGTTTTCAAATAATAACTACTTAAAGACGATATTGACGTGGCATATTGTATCTTGTAATCGGTATACACTGGGTAAACAATGAGGAAACTTTTACTAATGGGTGAATACTTAGTAATAAAAAAACAAAAGAATTAAACAACAATTCAATTGGTCAGGTGAATAATAATTGAATTTTTAGGGGTTATCTATACGGTCATCTATATTCACTAAAATGCAAATACACAGGAAACCACTTAGACCCTATATTGTTCGAAACACAAAACGTAAGTAGAAATACGCCCGACGAGTTGGTTATGTTTGTAAAACCACTGACATTATACAACACAGAAAAATATGGTTGGAGCCTATACTATACACTTTTTTTTTCAATTTGGAATACTGGACGTAAAACATACACATGTACACACGCGCACGAACATACACACATACACACGCGTACACAGAAATTCACCCTGTAATGATACAGATACGGTGAACATACATATGGTTAATATAATGATAGACACTATACGATGTGAGAAAAAATGAAAAAAATAAACATTACTATACTGTTTGACAGCGATATAATAACAGTGTATAATATATTCATGCAAACAAACGTACAGTGGCCGCTCTACGTTGAACTGGAATACCCACTTTAGCCATTTGGGCTTGGACACCTTTTGCTTGAAGACCTTTGACCGCGGCATCAGCGCATGATCCCGATTCAAAATCAACAAACCCGTAACCTATATATATATAAAAAAAAAAAAAAAGTAAAAATTAAATACCTAATTCTCCGTGTTCTTGAACACTCGGTGAAGAATATTTTTAATAATAATAATATATGTCATTCATACACTTGTTGGTGTTTTTATCCAATATTGCTTTGGTTGAAACTATGTTGCCGTATCTGCAATGTAGAAAAAAATGAGATAAGATACCATATATAACTATTCACATTACACAAATAAAAAGTGAAAAATTGTATATGAGAGAGGGTATGAAATTGTGAGAGAGACTCGATGCACTACACGCGTGGTGGGTGGATCGACATACTGTGCAATCCAAATTATGAATTCCATATAATCGATGATTACAGACCACCTTAAAAATGTAAAAAGAATTATAAAACTACAAAATAATTAGTTGCGTACGTAGGGAAGGAGCATTAAAGTATATTACAAACGTACAGAAAAAAATACGTTAAAGAAACCCTTCCTTTGATGAAAAGTTTAAATTAATCTAATTAACTTATATAAACAATTCTTTATAAATAAATTTAAATATCTTGGCCATAGAAAATTGTGGAAAAAATATATACCTATTCAAAGTGTATCGATGTTAACGATGGAATATCAGACCACAAAAAAAAAAAAAAAAAAAAAAAAAAATACAGAGAAAAGTTGGTTTATATCATAGTAATGCAAAATAAAGTACCAGCCGATTAAGTTTTTTTATTTATTTCTATACAAGGTTATGTTTAAACAATTCAAAGTGATTATTTTGCTGTTAAAATTCTTAGCATTAATGACATTATTAATGCAAAAGAGAATTATTGATTAATGTTAAATTTATTTTATTTTCATTAAAAAAGAACGTTTTATTACTAAGAACATAATAATTTAAAGAAAAGTATAAACTCAAATTGTATCGAATAGTGAACTGAATTTAAAGATAAGTATTATTTATAAGTTTATAACAAATATTTTACTTATAAAGCATTTATTTTATTCACAATTTTCTAAAATCAATATTTAAAAATAAATATTAATAGGTGGATAAAAGAGCTGTTACAAGTTGCATAGTATATATCATTATTGAAAAATAATTGCTGATAAAAATATATAAATTTATTTGCTTTTATTTAAATTATTAGAATTTATCACTAAAAAATAGTTTTAAAACTT
Source organism: Therioaphis trifolii (assembly GCA_027580255.1). Classification (NCBI taxonomy): domain Eukaryota; kingdom Metazoa; phylum Arthropoda; class Insecta; order Hemiptera; family Aphididae; genus Therioaphis; species Therioaphis trifolii. The sequence goes on along the minus strand of CM050405.1, from coordinate 13,050,305 downwards.
TTTGAACATTTTTATCAGAAATTAAATTAAAATATTCATCTCGAAATTATAAAAAAAAATACAAATTTATGAATTTAATTCATGAACTGTGAAAAAATTGTTGTTCACTTGAAAATTCCAAAGGTATTTTTGTTCTTGAGAATAATCTTTTTTTAATATATTTAAAATACATTTTCTAAATTCGTTTTTATATTTTATAAGAATTTATAAAATATAATTTCGTTGAATCTATATAATTTGAAAATTTAATTGAATATGTATATTACATAAAAAAAAACTCAAAATATGTAGATTTGAATGAAAACAGACAGACTCTTGCTAGTGAATTATATCTATTCAATTATATATATAACATTAATAATTTTTAATGGATCTTCCAAGGGTGAGTATTTTGTATAACATAGAATTGTTTAACGCATCATAAGACTTTTTAAATCATTAGATCCGAAGGTTAGTTCGAAACTATAATAAAAATTCCAGCTGATGAAATATATTAAATACACAAGGTGTTGTCATCTCCCTAAGCAATGGCAGGGTAAAATTACGTTATCTATATAATATATTATAAGTATAAGAAGTATTTCAATTATCGCTGCTAATATCAAACGCTTCCGATCAAATTGATCATTCACAGTGTAACTATAAAAATGAATAGGAACAGTCAAGGCGATTCTTCTCGAAGTTCTTTTTCATTAGACACTATGTATATTAGTACAAATATTTATTTATTTAAAGTGCTATGATTTCTAATTTACTAACGTTTATAATATGCATAGATTGTTTATTTATATTATTTCTCATTCTCTTTTTTTATTTATTTTTTATTGAATTTTTATCTCCTGAGATATTTACGAGATGACCTCGTTTCTAAATCTTTTTATGGGTCAGAGTCTACTCGAAAAATTATTTTACTCACTGCGAACACATGGTGACTAAATCCTTGTCCGTTGTGTTTTGGTTCAATCCACGGATATAAAGGTTTGTTTTGGACAATTGCTGAGCCGGTGGTGCTGATTGACATTCCGATGACGGCGAACTGGTGGTCGGCTGGTTAGATGACTGCAATGACGTGCCACCGTTAGTATTGGAGCTCGAGCTACTATTATTGGTGTTAGCTGGCGACGAAGCTGTTGGTATCCTGTTGTTGCTGTTGGTATACTAAGGACAATGAAAAAAGAAAAACGTCATCATCGGATCGTTTTATAAATTAAAGAAACAACATGTATTTTTACTAAGAGTAATGTAATATTGATAACCGGCTATACATATAGTCTAAGAACTGAGGTTAATAAGATAAAAATGATAATAGAAATTCGACTAAATCAACCATCCAAATTTGCATTTCGAAAAAGTTAAAATAAAAAAAGGGTCTAGTGTAATTTTTACCATTTTTATACCGTAAAATGTAAATAATACTGCACATTTTCGTTTTAATTGAACATTTTGTATGATTATAATTCAATATCACTGAAACACGTTACAATATGATTTTATAAAATACAATTTTACTACATTGTAACTTAATATTCATTATGTTTTGCCTTCAAGTGTAATGTCAAAGTCAAAGTTATATTAAAGTCGAGTGTGAGATGTTATAGTTTTGATGACAACGTGCGTGATTCGTATTGAAAATACAAACACAATGAACGGGACGACTGCAGCAAAATAAAAACGCGTAGAAAACATAAAAAAACTGAGTAATTTGAAAATCCTTATTGAAGCACACATACAGAACATTCTTATTTCTTACGCGCTTTGTATGCGCGTTGGAAACTCATAATTCAACTTGTTCTCTTTCGTTTTTTCTCCACTTTTTTCTTTTCTTTTGCATTTGTTTATAAAAAAAAAAAAATAATAATAATAATAAAAAAGTACATGTTGACAACAAACAGTAAAATAAAAAATAGCATTTTATTTGAAAATCCACGAGACCGCGAAAGGTTAAAGTAGCAGTAGTTATATAAAGTACAAGAACCCACCACATAATACAGACATAGTAGGATATTATGCGAAGTCAGCGAGGTTTAACTAATAATCTTTCTAGCTACCTATTTCACATATTTCATTTTATTGCCAAGTATATATAATTAATAAATTAACGAGCATTTTATTTATTTTTTAATTATTCTTGTTTTCTCCTTTATCAGCAATAATTATGTATAAATCGGAAATAGAATACCGTATATAACGAACTGTAAATAATTCAGTTAAATCGGAATTCTTGATTACTTTCCGTTTGCCTTTATACACAGGTACAAAAGGAGTCCTAGTACGTATTTGAACACTATAAAATAATAACGACGATTAAGTTTCCTACCGACACCTATCAAATAATAAATTCATACGCTACACGAGTAAGTGGCATAGTTATAATTAAACGATAATCATACCAAACGTAACACTCATTATTATTTACTTATAATAAACCACACAGGGTGAATGGACTTAACATCGGAATAAAATAACGAAGACTTTACAATTTATACGAATAATACGAGAAACGTATAGACACTATGGATGGGTGTCACTGGAATTTTATACGGTTCTAAAACGAGTTGCGGTTGTCACCAATAACCACACTGGGCCGCTAACAGGACGATTAAACACGGGACGAACAATCGGACGAGACGGGTACCAGTGATCATGTATAATAATACATACGTTATAATATTATGTACACGGAGACGAGACAAATATAATAAATACTTAAATACATACGTTTTGGTAGGAATGTATAAATATTAAACGTACATTACAAGTATTTATACACACTTAGGTGATAAGTTCTAAACTGGCGATAATGACAATATAATATTATTCAAGCCAATTATCATGGTAACGCGTACAATTATTATTATATATAATTTGCGACAAAGGTCAAAGTAAAGTTCAGCGGTCGCAATCGAAATCGTAAAATATTATTAAGCATAATATATTATACACAATCCTAAAGCGATAAAAACGGCACTCGCCGTGAAACGGGAAACTGTGCTACGTAACCAACGGCGGCGGCGACGCGGAATATTAAAAATGTATAATTACCACGCGGGTAATATGATTTTCATAAATGAACCTACGACCACATGCATTACCTATAATATGTGTGCTTAGACGCCGTATTAAACACGCGGCCGTCAGTTGTAATTATTTCGGTCAGTTGGGCCAAATCGACATGCGGATTATCATATCGTTTAAATACCAGGTCTTCTTGTATAATTGCCATAAATTAGGTACAGTTATAGCATACGTCGAAAACAAGAGCGCGCGCGCGCAATAATTATTATTATAAAACGTCGAAATCAGTGTAGGTACGTTAACCCTGCAGAACGACAGCGTATATGAAAATAGTTTTAAAATACTGATGAACACTGAGAACACCCACGTGTCGCTCGTGAAATTTGTCACTCACATAACTAAGCGTTATCCGGTTTCAAAAAATTATTGTTTTAATTTCTTGAAATGGGTCTCGAGTCTGCAGTTGTCGAGATATTGCCTATTAGTGCAAGATTTAATGAAATATTACCAGTAAACCGACTTTACGAACTGTCCGACGACTAGTGAGTACAGCCGATTGTGGTGTATACAGTATACGGTGTATATGTTACCGGAAATGTTGACATTTAGGAAATGACGACAATTCCTAGTAAATGTTGACAAATCCTAAAATCGGAAGGAAATGATATCATCGCCTAGTATATGTTATCATTTCCTAACGATAGCAGGCAAAGATGCCACATTTTTTAAATTTAATCTGACTTATTTAAATATTACTTTTATCAAAAATAATTATTAATTAATCTACTATCACCTTAATAAATAATCAATAAATAAACAAGTATTTTTTTAACATTTTAATTTATGTAATTTAAGCTTTTTAAAATTTTTTTTATGATTTGCTACGTAGTTACTCATTTTTATTTTCACATGGCAAACTTCCATGACATTTAGAATTACAAATTCTAGATGCCGATCTGCAAGCACACCTGTTCGTCTTGCATTTCGTCTTACATTGACATCGGGTATATCCTTGTGCCCCTGAAATACTATTTACAGAAGCTGCCTCACGAAGTGATAACGGGTTTTCTGCTAGACCTGCCGATTTTAAAACAGTACTTAGATCCAATAAATTTGCTTTGCAAGGATTTATTTCTGATCTTGTGTACATACTACATATCGACGTAAACCCGTTTTTGATATAATTTCATGTCTATATACCCGTGTGTCTCCATTTCTCATTTAATTTGAGTTCGACGGCATTATTGGTTTTCGATTACAATATTTATCAATTTTTACAGTAAAATATACATTTTTTATATCATTTAAAAAAAAAAAAATAAATTAATAAATGTCATTTTATGCATTTTTTTAATGTATTTTTAGATCATCAAATTCTGGGCCCTAGTGATAACAGTGCTTAATAAACTACGGAAATTATGACAATTCCTAGGCGGTGATAACATTGCCTTCTGCTTTTAGGAATTGTCAACATTTACTAGGAATTGTCATCATTTCCTAAATTGTCAACATTTCCGGTAACATATACTTATTTCTTTCAAATTCGTATTTCTTTTAGAATGTTTAGTAGCGTCAACGATAGTTTATATTATAATTTGAAATTTGCAGTAAAGGTACAACATTTACATATAATCTTAATTGCGGTTAATTAATAATTTGACTTCAGACCTTTTATACATTTTATCAGTTAAATTATATTTTATAACAATCTTAACTACATTAAACTTTGATAAGAAATTAACTCTAAAATATTAATCGAACCAAAGACGTATTTATTACTGTTGATATACGTATATCAGCTTCAACTACAAATATATTATGAATTTTCATCCATTCAAAAATATATAGTTTATACTTAAAAATGATTTTTAAATTATCATGTGATATGTTTCACTTTAAAATAATTTAAAATGATCCCGTAAGTTATATGTAATGTACAATTATCAACCAGAAATTATGTTTTTCGTTAGGTTTTTGTGGAAAGTGTAGGAAAATAATGATTTCAATGAACTACTATAATATGCAACATCCAGAACGCTTTACTCGAAAACAGTTAACCAAACAATTTTGTTGTAAAACTAATACTAAAATCATTTTTTTTTACTTAAATGTAAAAACAAGAGTAAAAAAAAACAAGAGTATTGAAATATGTGCGGTTAGTAATTATTTCACATTAACATATGAACAGCGAGAAAAAACTATTTTGACTTAATGATAAAATATAGGCTCTCTCACTCACAAGAAAAGCATACCTACTTACTAATTTTTTCAGTAATATATCACTGTAATATACCTACTATTGCGATAATTATTATAGAAAATTAATGAAAAAATTTACGCCGTTCGGTAAGCGTGATTCGGACACGTTTCACAGCAATGGCCTTGGTTGGAATTTAGGCACCGCTATACAGACGTCGTCCATTAACCCAACAACGACGACAACAAAACATAATATGGAATGCAATTTTTCCCATGTACAAAAATGGTATGTCTTCCAATATACAACGATGATGATGTTGATGATAATAATAATAATAATAATAATAATAATAATAATATGGGAAACTAAATATTTTTAACGGTGCGTCACGAATGGCATTTGAATGAGTCCCCTCTTCCCTACCTGCCCCCTACAGCCACATGTATAACGCCCATGCCTATACGTCATAGTTACCTTGCACGTCTCCTATCGTATTTTTGTATAATATATAACAATTGTTCGTCAACAAAATAAAAAAAATATATCTATTTGAATAGTTTGTTAATAATAAATCTTCTCTTAAAAGATTTTCCTCCGTAAAAACGAGTGTCCCTGTACTCGTACGAAAATTAATACGGTGGACATATTATTATACCTACGTCAGGTACAGTACGTATTACGTAAACGTCACGGGAACAAAGGCTAATTAATTATACTTCATTCCCATCAACTAACACCAGCACAACCACCAGCCCCAAATGCCATGGCCATTATTGGTGGTACATAGTCAGATTTAGACCTACCAAAATATTATTACAAAGGAGAGGACACAACACTGTAAACGATCGATTCCGAGCGAACGGTAATACGGTTAAATTAATTTCACAGCTTTCACGGTATATACGTCACCGTTATATATATATATATATATATATATATATATATATATATACAGCATTTTGTTTACCCAGACATAACATTATATTATTGCGACATTAACCGACCTATTCTTCTCAACCTCAAACCACTTATATTATGTATCGTGTGTGGAGGATGCAAGGGTCAGCGTGCATGTGATGTGGTATCCGACCTGCCTGCTACGCATTAACGTGTTTTTGACAACAATATAATGGTGTCTAAAAATTAAAATAAAGACATTGAATCAAGTTTTTTTTTGTTCACACTTGCAACTTCATAAATAAAAAATTAATTAAAATCAAATATAAAAATTTATAGAAATAGTCATCAACGTTGTACATAGTGTAGAACGCGTAGAAACATAATTAAAATATTGATTGAATAATGTGATGTTATAATTTATTTTAATTAAAATCTAAGTTACCAACTTTAAGTTAAAAAACGTGATAAAAATACGTAATATGGACGGATAAAGGTTGGAATATATAAGATCATTCATCAGTTGTTTAAGAAAAAATTCAATGGTGTTTTTCGAAACCAGCTAAAGCTGATCATAACAATTTATAATAACATGTTTAAACATAAATCAAATGAAATATTTCATATAATGATATTTCAATTTATATTAAATATTTATGATTTATCACACATTTTTGTTCAAAACTTAAAATTCAATGTGATATCGATGATATAATAATTATATGAATTATTTTCATATGAAAATCATGTCAAGTTATTGGAACAAATAATAAACTGTTATTTGTATTTTAATGTAACATACGAAGGTGATTAAAAATTACATGGTAAAGCCATCGATGACGAATCTCAAGTAACAAAAGATGTTGATATGCGAGCATGGCGTAATCATGACTCACCAACGTCCAATGAATTATAAATACGAAGAATTTTTTTATGAACTTATGTAGGTAAAATTAATGATTGCTCAGTGAAACACTACCAATAAATATAGGTATTTAACATAAAGTAAATTTGTGTTTTGAATATTAATAAAAACTTTTCTAAAATAACTCATCTCTCATCAAAAGTATATACATTTAAAATAATTTTATAAAGAACAAAGACTGGCAATTAACGTTTAAATTATTCAATTTTGTTTGTCTAATAATTAAATTTATTGAGTATTAATATTTGTAAATTCGTAGACAAAGATAAATTTATAACCAAGTCTAAAGGTTGATGTTTAATAAAGATAGTATATGTCTATATGTAGTAACATTGTAAATTAACAAATTATATCAACTTTGAACAAACTAATCATATAATATATTTCACAAGAATGTCAGAAATTACAAAACATGATTTTACCACGAAACTCAAGAAATGAATTTGAAATACATACACAAACGTATATTAAATTTCTAAGTAGAGTATTAAGAAAATTTGGATCAGTCTAAAGTTGAATTACAAAATTTGAATGAAAATATATCATAAGAAAAATTAAGAATTCTAAAACAACTTTTAAAGAAAAAAATTAAAACTCAACGTATATGCGAAATTATTTCAACGGCATAAAGTGAGGAAAATAGTTAAATATAAGTATTATTTTGTGCAAAAATAAAATTAAATAATACAAAGTAAAATAATATCATAATATTTTACAATAAAAAGCAAATTTATACAGAAGAAATATCAAAATATATCCGGAGTTTTGGAATGCTGAAACGACAAAAGTGATCAACTTCATTGTGTGTCGGGTATGTGAAATGACTCATGAAAAGTATCACGCACAGACACAGACACATATAATATGAGGTATATATAAATTGCTTGGAGTGATTTTTCAGGTATACTTTCGAGAAAAAACAACGGAATGTAATAAACACTTACAGTGTACACACAATCTGAACGTATGGTTCAAAGATGTGGGCGCCGTTGTTAAGCAGTCAATAAGATTAAAAATTACATAGAACACATATTCATTCCATGAATAAATTTTAAAATGACAAGTTCATTTTTCTAGAGTTATATTATTGATTTAAGAACTTCAGTATTCGTTTTATAATCAATTTCTTTCACATCCCACTTGTGTATATGCATATGACGCAGTAAATAAAAAACTGAAATTGCAGAATTAATGGGATCCTAATAGAAAGGATGAAGAAAGGTCGAAAATATTTGGAGTATGATTGTCCCACTATTTGTCGAACCTACTCAAAGCAATTTCTAGAGATCCCTTTGTAAAGACGTAGTTAATAATACCCGTACATATTCAAAGACTAAGTAATAATAATCCGAATAATTATGATCTGAAATGTAGAGGTCTTTATTAACCAGAAAGGACTAAAATAACTTACTATTACTATTACTAAGTAATATAAACAAAGAACACCCCCAACAATTATCTAACCATACACAAAATGATAATTAATAGGTAAATTTTACGCGTCTTAGGTTCTTTTATCGTACACTGTAATTGTATCATAAAATGGTCATGCATTTTTATGCATGATTTTTTAAGTTCAATATTCATGAAATGACATTTTTCCTACATCAGGTACAAACTTGTGAAGAGCAAATGTAATTTAATTGTTGTACGAATCGATTTTCAAACACCATAAATAGCTATTGTACCTACTGCAAAAAAATTAAAATTATAGATATAGATGCAACAGGACATTTTGATAAGGAGATGCTTGAGATCTAGGTTTTTTTGTAACTATTTAATGAACCCCTCTTTACAACTTGTTTTGCATGTGCCAGTATGTCATTATCGAAACAAAAATGTCTGTCTCTAGGAGAAAATCAAATTATGTAATTAACAGTAGAATAATTGGGGCTGGAATTAGACTCTAGAGAACCTAGGGCGAATAATATTTGAAATTCCACACTTTCCATCAGAAAAGTCTTTATTATACGAAATCTCTACTTAAATTAATACACCCATTTTTAAGAATACCTTTGGACATTTTTTAACAAAAAATCTTCGACCATCGTCGAACTAACATGGTAATTTTTTTAAGCTGTGTTTCTAAAACCTTTTTTCTAATACAACTAATATAATTTGTCACTAGATGATTAAATAAATATCGATATTTTTATAGAAATTGATGATATTATTATTAAGTAATACACAACATAACTCGGTACATGTATGTACTCTAATAATGTCCAATACTATACAGGCTAGGTATTTACGAGTTAAAAGTCAAATTGTTAAGTTAATTTTTTTTCAAATCAACTTTAACTTGATAAGTAACTTTTTTTAACTTAACGTGTTAATTTCATATGAACTATGTACAGTAATATCTAAATCAAGTTAAATTCCAACTGAAGAGCAAAATAAATTATCTGAATGAGGTTTTTGGATCTTTTATTTTATTTTAGGTATTGTATTATATTGACATTTGTGTTATATGCACACAAATCATGCACGTGATTGAACATCCATTAATATGCATTCAAAATTAATTGAATTGAAATGAACAATAATTATTAATTAAATAAAACTTGCATGAATAACTGGACTTACTGAAATTTATGTTATTATTGGTATGAAAATATAGGTCTAAGTATCTTGGCAAATAGAAGGTGTTTTTTTTATTCCATAAGATAATTTTAATTTTTAATTGAGTTATAACCCGTTAAATCAGGTCTTGATAATAATATTGCAATAGACAAAATTAATAATAACTCGGGAAAGAGCTGAGATGCGATGACGCGATAACGGTATAACATCCGACAGGGTTTTTAATTTATTTCCATGTAATTTTTTTCTATTATTCCTGAATTAAATCAATGCATTCAATTTAATATCAAAAAGTTATATATAATAAAATTGCTATTATCGTATTATTGTGTTGCGATAATTATCAAACTTTAAAACGATTATTATAAAGGGTGCTTATTTTGACTAAGGGGTGCTAAGGACTCAAATTACCTACCCCCTATGGTCATAGATTTAATATTGTAAATACATTTTCTTAGTTAAAAATTTACGATATATCGTATACAATTCAAAATTTACTAGCTATATGTGGGTAAAGTAATCTTCTGATAAAAAAAATTGCGGATTTCAATAAACGCATTTACAATCGTTTCACCGTTAATTTTTCTATAAATACGGATTTATGACCTAACCCGGTGATAAGGTCAATTTACCGAAAGATTCGCTGACATCGTGCCTCGAACGCGGCGGTCTGATGAACAAATTATTATGTTTTCCTTTCCAAACGCAGCGTAACGCGAATTTCCAGGAATCGCCATCAGTCGAAATTATTATTCTAACACATTTTCCGGGTCTAAACACGTTACGATGGATAGTCACCGTACGAAAGAAGAAAGTGGGTATAATACTATTACGATGAGTAATGGTTTTTATTATCAGTAACGGCAAAAAAAAAAAAAATGAACGTATACATACTGGAATACAGAAAATCATAATAATATGTCATGAGTTGAACTAGATTTTCAAATTGATATTTATAATTTGATTTCTCTAAAAAAAACCAAATTGAAGCTTAATAGCCTATACGTTTTGTTTAACAGATATTATGTGTAATCGAATCGATACGGAATAGTGTGAAATAACTACGAACAAAAGGTAGAACAAATTCAAGTCTAGTAATTTTTTTTTTTTGTATTTAAAAAAAATTCTTATATAGTAATTAGTAACTAAAAAATATGTTATGGGTGAATAATGGTTCTTCGTTACCGCAGAAATTACAAAGAAACTGTGTGGTAACATTTAAGAGAAATAACAACTGTAGGACGTGCTAACAGTAACGATTTTCCTAATGATCACATTATATCAACGTATCAAAGTTCACTGAAACCATACGGTCGAACTTCCAGACAAATTGAACTATCGGAACGATTAGTTTCGATGGTCAGCGGCCGTGGCGGCGACACGAAGGTCTCGTTTAAACGTCGGTCTAATTATTAATTAATAATCCTCGGTGTTTAACGACCGGCTGTGAGTACAAACCATCAGTAGAATCAGAGAAAACAAACGCGATCGGGAACGGGCAATCGTTTGAAAAACCTCGACGACAAGTCCGCAAGGATTCGAGAAAAAAACCGCGGATATTCGACGGCGACTAAGTCCGGCCAAAGAAATTTCAGCGTACAAGATGAGAAAAAAACAGTGGCTCCGCGATATTATTTTAGCAACGTACGTTTTACACGCCAAACCTAGGGGGGTCTCGGCGGCAAACGGTGCGCCCGGGGCCCTATCCCGACCGTCGACACTGGGTCGTGTGTGCGTACGTGTGCGTGTGTGTGTGTGTGTGTGTGTGTGTGAGTGTGGCGGGGAAAGGACGATGGATATCGAAAACGGCGGCGACTTGTTGCGCGTTTGGCATACGCGGCGGAGAAGAGTCATTCACCGCGAGGACCGGCTCTTGTGTGCCATTGCTGCGATTCGCGTGCGAGCGAGCGACCGACCGACCGACCGAGCGTGCGTGCGTGTGTAGTGTGTACATAAGCACTGGTGGGCGCGACCCGGCCCCGTACCGACAGTTGTACACGTCGTTGTCGTCGTTGGCGGCGTTCAATGTCAAGGGCAATCACACGTCCGCGGCGCACACCACTCTCTCGCCGACGACGACGACGACGTCGACGGTCGGCAGCATTATACATTTATATTAATATAATATCGTTGTCGTTGTAGTCGTCGTCTCCGTTTTTCTCTCCGATCATATTCATATGATTATTCGCCAGTGTTTTTTTCACTCCGGGCGTGTAGGTATATATGAACGGGTATACGACGATAACACCGTTAATAATATGCACGCACGTATATGGAAACAAAAATAAAATAACCTTTATATTATACCAGACCGTGATGCGACGGGAGCAATGCACACTCGGATACAACGGGATATTATTACTACGATCAGCGAAGCGACGATTAGAATTGAAAAAAATGTTGTCTGAGGCCAGGGGTTTCGGGGTGTGTGACTCGTCTATGCCCGCCTACTCTTTATGGGACTTTGTTTTTTATTTTTACTTTCACCAGTTACTGTGAAATAAGGACGTACTACAATCGCTCTTAGATAATCTATGCGTGATTACAGATTTGTAGAATGTTACAAACGTGTGAATAGATGCAAATTCTAAAAATGTATGTGTTAATTTACATTTGACGACATCTTCGTATACTTAATACGCTATTAACAGTGCTGGTAAGACTTTTGAGAAAAATATTATTAAAATCAAAACAGAAAAAAAAATTTATATATTAGGTATATACTATAAATATGATTTTATGTATATGAACCAACATAATGTAACATAGATAAAACATATACGATTTACAAAAAATGTGTTTTATTCAAAATATGTTATTAGTGTTCATAAATATCTCGCAGTCAAACACAGTTATAATGTGAGGTCAAGTAAAATGGTTTTTTAATCGAAAAATTCTTGGAGTTCCGGAACTGAGATTATCTCGAATCGTCTCGGCCTAATTAAAATTACAAATTAATAGTTATAACTTATAAATGTCTTTTCTACGTCATTTCGTATATAAACATACACAGCGAAATATTAGTGATTTGTAAAACTTCAAAACATGTCACATTACATTTCAGTTTAATTACTCATTAATTCTTTACTTTCATATTAGTTCAATAATATATTTAAGACTATAATAATATATTTAATACTACGGTAAATACAAAAAACTCAACATTTGTCAACTGAAACATTTTTTTACAATATTTTGTACTCGACCAAAAGTATCAAGTTCCAGCTATAATAATTTTATTTGAGCAATACAACTTCTACAGTATTTTTATAAATATGATATCAATAGCTAAAAATAGTGAGGTATGTTGTGAAATAGGCAATATTTAAAGAAATTTGATATAATACACAATAAATCAATCGATGAATTAATAAACATATTTGGTTAAAACAGCTTTCAGTTTGATCGTTTGGTTATACAATATTACCAGACTAAATAGGTAAACTAACGACGAGAAAAAATGCATTAGACGCAATACTTCAGCTTTCTCTGCGTATGTTGTACTGTTTTAAAAAGATATTTTCAACTGTCTGACTAATGTTATTGCAATGCATACGGTAAAATGGTTTTTAAAACATATTCTGAATAATTCGTGGATACAATCAATAGGTATTGGAAACGAATAACAAATATATTTAGTTAAGGTTCTGCAGCTACTTCAGAATAAGTGCATTTGATATTTTTCAAATATTAAGATCATTTTTATATTCAAACATTCACAATTAACTATACGATAACTGGCAAAATCGACATAAAACAGAATTTTTTTTTGATACGTACAAATATAACGACTGATAAGCTTTGCCGACGAGTACTTAGATCGAATATTTGTTTAGATACGGTCCCATCGTTCTTCGACGAACCGTGTCCAATAATCTAACATTGCATTAAACATTATAAAACACAGATTCTGCGAAACAACTAAAGCAAGAATAACAACAAGCAAACAAACGCTCAAAAAATCATATTTATATACATTCGTATACACAGAAAGAGAAAAGATAACGGATCAAAATTCACTGCAGCGAGAATTGTTACAAAATTTGCGAACTGAAAGTAGTCCGATAGCTAAATCCGTTTGACAAATTGTGTTTCCGTTGACGCGACAGCAACACAAACAATACCTTTTTAGTTTTTGTGTTGTCAAAAAACGTAAACGTTTTGCTGTATAACAGCACAATAAAAACTGCAGGCATGCGTGTTACACACACACACACAAACACACACACACACACACACACACACACACACACACACACACACACACAAATTAAAATTTTATTTTACGACCATCAACATAATACTGTTCTATCTATACTATATGTATAAAGTTTTGAAGAGAAGAAACAATGCTGTGGAGTGCGATAAAAATATTAAATCATCTATCCTGAGGTACGACGACAGTGAAATATAAAATGGTCGTCGTTTATGAAAAAAATGCGTCAAAAATACAAAATATTCTAAATGTGTTTAACTTTATTTATATTTATATTAAATACAAAAAATGAGGTCAAAAATGTTGGATCTCAAGTACCAACGGTCTACTCTTTCGACACTTCTATACTATATATAGTATGTATATTATATATTATGTGTTTTATAGTCAATTATTATCCTGACACTTGACAGAAGGGATCAACTCACTCTCACCGATGAAATACGAAACACCATGTGTTTTAAGCTAATACCATGGTATACCTAATATGTAATAATGTATTCAATGTTGGCTTTTATTTAAATTTTAAATTTCGGAGTAAAATATACTTCGGATGAATTTCGGGTAAACAGATTAATTTATTATGTGTCTAACAATACGAACGTATAAATAAAATCACAGTTAAGTGTTAATAGACACGTAATATATTTCTTAAGATACTAATAAATAATAATGATATGCCAGAACTACACATATTTAAATTATAAATCTAAAAAATCTAACTTCTAAAATGTATATGCAAAAAAATATTCATTCGTTAATTCACAAAAGGTTTCTCATTTCACATAATAATTGGTCTGAGATTTTCCGTACACAGAAAATAAATTTACCTATGTCTATATGTAAATGTAACAACCATCTTTAAAACAACATCAAATCTCAGCAAGAGATTTATTTAATACTTGGAAGACTGTTCCTATTACAATGTAATTCGATAATTTACACAAATACATAATACATGATAATTGTTTACTATCGTACATCAAAATGTACTGAAAACGAGATTCATTAATCTTTTGGCGACACCATTTTTAATTCAAAATTCGATAACTTTTTTTATTCGAAACAAATACATTTGTATATTGTATACATATAAAGTAATATTACAGTTGAATAAGCATGTACTTTATATAAAAGGTACATAATATAAAATGTTAAAAGTAAATAGTATGTGTCACCTAATATATAAATTGAATAAGCATACGAAAAGTTTAGATAACCAACTAGAACAATTTTTAGGTGTTTCAGATCGCTGAGTATAAATTTGCTTAAGGTGTCATCAAACGGATTTAAAATTAGCTGAACAATGTACTCAGTACGCATGACTTATCTGTGGCCATGAAACAGTAATCACCCTGTATAGTGGTTATTGTTTGGGAGTGCCAAAAACGCATACAATCACGAAGAGTGCAGTTGTCGAGGGCCATGTGTGTACAATATCAAGAGGGGGCGTTTGTCTATTTTTATTGCAAATTTCTATGGCTAACGGCCAAAAAAACCATTTATGTTTTTATTCGATGCTGAAATCATAAGGTAGCATATTTGACAAAAACTCAAGTTGTATTGATAATTATGATATTCAAAATGGGTCTCAAAATTCAAAAAATAATATTTAGTCTAAAAGAGAACAGAAAATATAAGATTTAAAATTTTCCCTTAAAAATTATTTAAAATAAATCATACACAACGTAATTTTACTTTAATTTTACTTAAGTAAAAAATAAATTATTAATGAGTGAAATAAAACTTAAATAAAAAAGAATCTTTATGGTTTAAGTTTAAAGTTACAAGAGGTATGAATTATTGAAATAATTTATGTAGTTACTCTTACCGAAATATTTTTACAAAAATTATTAATTTGAAAATAAAAATTGCATTAAAAACCACCCAAGAATTCATTAAGATAAAAATATTAATGTTATTTATGTCTGTTATTGGTTAATATATTATTATTGTTATAATTTTAATTTTTTTGAAAACTTATCAACAATTATTCATGTAAAAGGAACTTCAAAAGTTTTATGTGTAAAATATATTTATTAAATACTTTATAATGTTAAATAATATTTTTAATGTCAACTAATTCTTTATTTTATAGATACATTACTTTTTAATAATACTTTAAATAAATTTTTTTTTTACAAAAATTGTGATTTTAATGTCAAAAAATGTAAGCAATTTAATGCAAGGTTATATACATCTGCAAATAAAAATATTTAAAAAATTAAACTTCATCTCATTTTTTTCTGTTCATGATAATTTAAATGTCAACTATATTCCTATAATTAATTAATAATTACACATTATATAAATTACATGTTTACTCAATTTGTCGATTAAATATTATTTATAATAAAGATATTAAGAAAACTAAAATTTTAAAGGTTTTCATAAAATCCGTTTGGTAATATTTGACCATAAATTCAAAAATCATTGTACTGGACACTAGAAATTTTCACTTAATATCAACATCACTCTTGTTGACATTACAAAAGTTTCGAAAATATTTTGCTATTTTTGAGCTAGTTTTATTTTCTATTGTAATTATTTAATTATTGAAATTATTGGAAATATCTCGTTTTTGGAAGTTTTTATGTATAAAATTTGTAAATATTAGATATAGAAACATACAAATTTAATGACATCTTACTTATATAAGCTTAAAGTGTCTAAATACGGCGAAATAGAGCATTTTTACGCATATTATTAAGTCGGTATGGATTTTTTTTTGTTATTATTTCGGTACTTTTTTGAAAACTTGACGAGTTGATACTAAAACAAATTATTGTTATGCTCAGAATCGTTTTCCGAAATGTCTATTAATTTCGAATTTAAATAAAATCATACTACACATATCTTCTTCTTACTAATCGTAAAAGTATCTCATCTAAAGTTCTTTAAATCCACCACCAATATATCGTCCAAGAAGCGAAGAATACCCATGGTGCAAAGTATGTTCGGCTTTTTTATTACTAAGAAGCTTAAAATTATAAGACTGGATTTTTTTTTTTTTTTGTTGAGGTATAAAATTAAATCTATTAGAATGGTAGACTCAATAGCTATATAAGTAATACAACAATAATTATTACGATAATAATGAATTATCAATCAGAAATATTTTAAAACGATTAGAGCCAATTAAATTCCTATGCGTAAATAATTACAACAATTTTAGAATTTCAGATTTTTAGGTATAAATAATAGCTAAATTCTAAATAAAATATATATTTTAACAAAATGGTACTATATAACTATTCGAGTTCATTAGAAAAAAAATGTAGATTATGCTGCAAATTCGATTATCAATACATAACAAATTAATTTAAAAGTTAAGAAAAAGTAGTTATCTACAGTAGTTTGATGATATAATATGTAATAAGTTATCAAAATTATTATTATTTCCAACTAAATTATTACTTCAATTAAACGGGCCTTGATCCATTATAGTTTATGCTAAATTAAACAATGAAATAACAAACTATAATGGTAATAGCCCGTATTGAAAGAAAAATGTGAATTTTTGTTAATGAGTTAAATTTATTTGCAGATACTTGAAAAGAAAAAAATTAATTGACATAGTGTTCCCAGTAAGTAAATGTCTAGTTTAAGTGGAATAAATACAATGTGAATATAAATATAGGTAAGTGAACATACATTTTTCTGTTGAATACCGCGGTAAAGATGAAAATTGGTGTTGAATAAATTGATCAACAGAAATGATGAACAAAATAAAAACTTAGAGTAAACTTTACTTTAAATAATTTAGTAACTTCAATGAAATTTATGAAGGACAATGTAAAGAAAAATGTATTAAAACTAAACTAAGTGATTTTAATGTTTTCAAATGACAATTCATTAATTTGGATGACATTTTTTTAAATAATCAAACACAAGTTAAATTGTTACAATACATAAACCAACATTTAAGTAATCCTCGTATAAACGATGTATTAAATAATAAATTACATTTTTCATTGGACTAACTAATCATAGTATGGATCCACTACTTCTTGAATAATATATTCCTAGTTGACTTTTAACATAAAAAATATACTTTAACAGGAGTTAATCATACTAAAATAATAATAATATTATTTGTATTGCTATATATTTCGCATAGGTATTTTTTTGTCATGAATATTGTTTTTCTGGTTAAAGTCAAGAAAAAGTACAAGAATTAAATATAAAGGTTAGAATACAAATTTCAAAACTGACAATATTGTACATCACAGGTGTAGAATACTCAGAAAGACACTTAAAAGTTACGAAAAATTGAAAAGAAACGCGGATTGGTCTCTACTACTCTGTCAAAAACAATTCAACTCTCAGTGCCTAAATACGTCATTTTAGACCTACGAGCCAATATGTCTACATCATTGAAAAAAACGTTATCTTTGACACGCCTATGCGATAAACATATTCCAAATTGTATAAAGGTAAACAAATAATGTCTTCTCTGTGCTTGGATGTCATCGATGTGTACTTTTTGCATGTTTTGTAGTTTAACATATCGCGCGGAACGTGCATCTATTTACGTAATGAACAAGTTCACCTTCAGCGCATAGGACGCAGTGGCGACAATGACGTTTAAGCCATAACGACCAAATTTGCCACAAATTATAGTTTATAGATGTATAGTAATGCACTCGTAAGCGTATGTTTGTGTTTGCATGTGAGTATACGTGAGAAAATCCGTATGTATGCACGCATATTACTAAGTATTCTTACGAACTCAGTGGGTTTTAAAAATTAATGAGAGGTGAATATACGTATCAATCATCTTGGTTGGACGTGTACTAATTGGGTTTTCGGTGAAATTTTGAAATGATAAAATCCTAGCCATCAACGAAATGAATACACTAGAAATATAATCATTGGACTCAGGGTAAACGAAGAAAATGTACTTAAACCCTAGGACCCGAGTATTTTATCGATAAAGAGGGCGACGACACACGCCCCCTAAGATTATAACGTTTAACAATGGCATATATTCAAACCATATGTATTTCAATCATACTGCAATATAGTTATGATTGGTTGAAAAGCTGCACATAAATTGAATTCTGAAATAATGTACTGCATAACAGATTACCGCAAACTCGTAAAGATAACCACAAAAATAAATAAATATACGTTGCAATTAGTCATGTTATTAAGTACAATTATTATTTATTATAGCTGACTAATATTTTGTTGAGATTTTATATACATATATATAACTTAAATCTATTTAGTTAAGTTTTAGTTATATTTACGTAACTCTAAGTAATGTAATTTACTTTATTTAATACATTTGTAGTAATCTACTGGTGTTAATAATCCAAAAGAATCTTTTATTATTTTTAAATATGATCCATGAAATGTAGGTTTCAATTGTCTAATAAATTTTTTATAGTTGAAATATATATATCTTATAAATAAAATGAAAAAATTAATAGAGGTGAAAAGACGAGAGATAAAAATCTAAACATGGCTAGTTAAATGTTTTTATTGCTTTTGAAGGCTAGACAAATTAAGTCCTAAAAATTAAAATAAATTTCTATCAGTAATTTACAAACAAGAATTTTATTTTCTCCATTCATGAAAAATTATCACATTTTAATATAAGCAAATAATAAAATACCATGAATAAGTAAATCATTTTAAAATCACCTATATTAATTTAGTATAGAATTTAGTACGTTGTAGCAAAGTAAGAAAAAAAAATTGAGAAAGCTACTATATGTTACGGGGTGGTAACTATAAGAATAGAAAACTATAGTGTATAGAAAATGGATAGATGATATAAGTAGTTGAAAGAGAAAGAGAGAAGATATTTAAAAGCCGTCAACCTTCAGTCATAATTCATTCGAAAAATAAGGAAAAAATGCAATAAAAGTTTTAACTATACAGTTGCATTTTTATACACTATTAGCTATAACAAACCTACACGTTTATTTAATGACATCACAGAGTTGAAAAGTAGGAAAAAAAGCTCAAGGCCGATTTTTTAAACAAAGACTTTGGATATAAGCCATTTTGAATTCATGTCACGGTTGACACTGTGCAGAGTAATTTTGGTTATGTCGAAATGGAAAAGATACACATCAGCCCACAAGCACAACCCAAAAAATCAATGACTTTATGATGGGTATATTAATTGTTTATCTTAAAAAAACGGAGAAACTATATACTATATACGAATGACGGTTTTCGTCAGAAGTCGTATAAAATGAAAACGCATCTCAATATGTGTGACAGAAAACCAATTCCACTGCGAGAAATAAAAACGTTTAAACTTAATAAAATATGTTCAAGAGAGAATACGAAAATATATGACCATGTGTAACTTAGTGTCGTCGTGGCAATAGAATACAGCAGTGGTAATCGTAAATTGTATACGATAAATTATTCGAATGAATGTGCAAAATAATTTTTATACCTATCAAACACGTGGATTGCTTTTAATGACTGATTTCAGATCTTCATTTCAACGGCTACGGCTGCATGTTTTATCGTTTATGTTTTAAAATATATTTGAAAATATACATAAAAAGTTTAAAGTTGCGTTGAAACTATTTTTTACTTCAATTATAATATTAAACATTTGACTTAGGTTATGCACTTTCATTTCAAACGGAACAACTCACTAGACTCGTGATTGTTTATCTAATCGCGGTACTTCAAGTTTACACAGAACAAAAAAAATTGAATAGAAGGGCTCGAGTATAGAATTATTTTAAATTGTTTTACATGCATAAGAATAAACTTGTGAAATTACACATTAGAAGTGGATTATACCGATTTGTGATTAGTAAAATAATTAATAATGGTTATGGGTAGGTAATATATTATTATTTTGTTTTGTGTTATATAGTGAATAGCAATTTTATCATGTGTAAAACACAAGAAGGATACATTTTTAGTTTTCATACAAAATTATGTTTTTAGTTCATTAGACAAATACAAGAAAAAAAAAATTAAAGAAAAATCTAAACTAAACGAGGTTTATAGACTTGTACGACACATATAAATTTAACGTACGAATTTTTTAAAAACGTTTGTTGACTTTAACATAATATTAATAAAACTAATAAAATACATTGATATGTATATTGGATATTGACACTTACAAACCATATTTTCTAATACAATCTACCAAATTTTTAATATTGTAACTGTACACATAATACAAATACAAATGATTCTAGATTTTACACAAGAATTGATCACGTCATATGCTGTCGGAAGTGGCTCACTATTAAAAGTATCGCGTAAGTCATATATATTTAAAACAGATACCTAAATACATTTTATTTATAGAGTGTTAGAGACCAACCGATTAAATAATTTATAAGTAAAAGTTTGCAGTCTGATATGATCTTAAGGTCGTTTTTTAATGCATACCGCAGTTTAACTGCGTGTAAGAATCACATTTTATTTTAACTATCAAAATGTCATAAAAAAAATAATCAACTCATTAGAAAACAGAAATCATAACGTTTCCTTTACAGAATTTCAAAACACATTACAAACATAATAAAGAAATTTTTTTTGTATAATTATTATTATTTTTTTTTTTTTAGAGAAACGGATGTTTAATCACTTATTTTCATTCTAGAGAAAATTAAAAATTAAATTATATTTGTGTTACTACTAGCTTGAAAAAATAGAAGCAATAATGGTGTACAGAATTGATATTCTGTATATAAAAAAAAACTTACGGTTGTGGGATTGGGGTTGTAAGACGTGTACGGTGACATGGTGGTCTGTGTCACGGGGCCGGCTCCGTATCGGTACTGCTGGGCTGGTAAGGGCGCCGAGTTCCAACCAGTCGTTGCTCTGTGATGGTACTGTGTAGGGGCACCACTAGCATAATTGCCGGTCATACCGGGGGGGCCACTGTGATGGCCGGGTACGGTGCTCGTTTTGCCACCAAAGCTGGTGTTCAAGCCTTGGTTACCGCCAGTTGTGTTATAACCGTTGCCCAACTGTGTTCGCTGTAATGCAAGCGAAAATAATAATATTAATTTCTTCATTCATCTTATCCGTTCCGTTATTATTTCCGCGAATTTTAATTCGTACGTGTTCACGTGCGTAGGAGTATAGTGTCATAATAGGTTATAATGAATAAATGCAAACAAATATTACTTTCGTGATAAATGCGCAAATACACACACACACACACACACACACACACACACACACACACACACACACACACACACACACACACACACACATAACCACTGTACCACTTCCGGCCGGATCAAGGTCGATGACATTAGGATATGCGCGATTTTCGGATGGACATACCCCCACCCTACTTTCTAAACCAAAACGAAAATTGTTTATATATGTATTGTTCGTATGACAAATTATTATTATTATTATCACTATCGATAACGATGATGGAAAAAAAAATAATAAAAAAAAAAATGATCATTTTGCTGAAATATTGAGGTCAAAGCAACGGATTATTCACGAATAATGCGAGATAGCAGTAAAAACATAAATAATAATTAATATTTATTAATGAATAATAATGCATCGGAGGCAATTTTTATTAAACGTTAACATAATAAAATATACATTATTTCATATTTGTATATTATTATATACCGAATAATATTCATAAATACAATTACACAGGGATCCACGGGTTATTTTCTTAAATATTATTTTTAATACATAGGTACTATAAAATTTGTTTATGCGTTTTATAAGATAAAAGTTATTTTTAATTTGATTGCAATTTTACATTAAGTAAATTTAGCTCACTGTAACATCAATATAAGGGTTGTTGCTGAATAATGTTTATACATTTTTTAAATATAACGATAACTTATTGAGCATATCCTAATTGTTAAATTAGGAAATACATAAAAAAAAATACTAACACTTAATTAAAAATAATTTTTGCATGGATTATTCGTATAGTTAAACATTATATAGACATGTTTGATGGCTTATTAGTTATTATTATATTTCACTAGGGGAAAAAATACATTCATTCTATATCATCACTTACGATATTTTATTCGTATAAAAAACCAAAATCTATGTTGCTATTTTTCATTGTTTAGTCTTAATAACAATGTATACAATTTATATTAATATGCAGACACTCGCCCGAAATTCGTTTAATAAATAATTGAATTTACTCAGAATGATATAATAAAATCAACAATTTATTTTAAGTTTATCTTTTTACCCATACGTACGAACTAGTCAAACTTAAGTAGAAAAAGGTGTATTATTTATTTTCACTTAACCAACTAGTTATCATCAGTTTAAAAGCATTTAATATTTTAAGTCTAAAACTTTAACAATTAAAAAAGAAATTGGTTTAAAAAATTGTATTTAATATTTTAATTAAAGATTAGTGACGTAAATTATAAATTATTTTAAAGAGCATGTTCCTAACAACGAAATAATAACAAAGTAGTTAAAGCCAAATCAAAAATTGAATACTCATTATTACGGGGTTTTATAAAAGTACTGGCAATTTGGTAGAATATAAATTTAACTAGCCATAAATACATTGATTCAAATTTATCTTATAGAACTTAAAATTTAAATAAATTATCTTATTTGCAAACGAAAATACTCAAAGAAAATACAAATATACGAATCATAATTAATTCGCATATTATTTTGAATTAGTTATTCAAAAAGTAATCAATAGCTTCAATCGATGGAACTAACTATGAAACTTACTAAGAAAGCGATGAGTCATGGATCAAAATATATCACTAATTTCGTACATTAAATGTATGATACCAACTTTTTTTTAAATATTATCAATATATTTTATGGTTACGAATTCATGATAAAAGCAAAAACTAATAACTGAGAATCTCGAATTTTATATTTAAGTTATGCGAGTATTTATACGTATATCTAAAGTTCTTTCCACAACAAAGTCGTTGTAATTCACATTTAGTTGCAATTTCACCATAATAATGTCTTCTTTTAAGCAGATAACATAGGTTAGAATTACCGAATAGGTGCCAAGCAAAATACTGTTATGATTTATTCTACGGGTTCTAAGAACACATAAATTCCTTTTATTTCCTTAATATTGTGTCTTAGTATTTATTAGTTTGAATCGAATTCGTAGATTATTTATTTATTTCGTGAGAACTATTTGATTAAAAAAAATATTATTACAATGACTGTTTTTGTTTTTACTCATTTAAAAATCATAAACTAGTAAAATGTATTCAATAGGACTAGAAGATATACGAGAATATATTTATATATTATGCTATACACATGTTAAAAAAAAGAAAGATAAACTTAGCATTTTTTTAATTGGATGACTTAGAAGCCAAATATGGAATTTACCACGTCACGCTATAATGACGAAAATTACCATTGTGGTGATTTCAGAAGTTTATACATGGACTTGTAGTAGTAAATTGTTATTTTTTCTCAGTTTTTGTTAATAATGTATGGTAAAAATACTATATATGCAATGTGAGCATTCTAAATGTAGGTCATTGAGTAGACGTCATAAAATGTCACCAAAATATGTGTATAGTTTACATTTAAGTATTATTAAAAAGGCGTAACCTACAGTTTGAATTATATGTGCTAATATTAAATTAAATACTTAGTGATATAAATTTAAATATTAATCTTCAAAATAATGTATAAAAAATGTATACAGAACAAATTTATGCGTGTAAATGTTATAAGCAAATATATGCGACGTTTTGAAAATTTATCAGCAATACGTTTATCTGAAGTAAATGAATACATTATTTCTCATCGAGAGTACTCAACCAACGGCGATTAGCAAATATTAAATTAAAAGAGTTATAGAAAAATGAACAACAACTTCCATAATGCTCACTTACTCGCGACTTATTGAATGAAAGTTGGTGTAATTTCTTAAAGGCAAAAAATTAAAAAATATCGATTATAAGTTTTAAATTATTTAGTAATATAGTTGGTATAAAAATATGAATAATTATAGTATTAAAATAATATTAGTTTGAAACTAACACCATAGATTATGGAAGATAAAATAGGTACCGTCAATGATAAGATATACTGAAAAAATATACAGAGTAAACTCTGCAATATTATCATTTACACAGAAAATGCAATATTATCGGCAACAAATGTTTCCTGACATGTATGACATACTTATGAACGCTCTTTACATATTTGTGTTCCAACCCTGTCATACGATGTTATCAACAAGAAATATCAACCAAAGGAATGTACCTACTGAGGCCCTTATTGTTATACTAATAAAACCAAAGTTATCTCCAACAAATACAATTTTAAATTATATTCTGAATAATAACAAATAATTATTCATTTTTAATAGGATTTTTAAAAAAAATGTAATAAGTGTAAACAATGTATTATTGTAGAACACACAAAATACGCTATAATAATATTTTTTTTGAATATAATAAAAAAAAAAGTGTATAGTTAAATTCATTTTTTGATTTGACTTACTTAAGGGTGTAATTCATGACAGTAATACAAATTAATTATACAGATTTACCTATGCAAAACAATCATAGGACAAATCTTAATCTCATTTGTAATTTTCCAAGCCCACTAATGTATAACTACATCTATATTAATAAATACACACTGTGTCTATGTAAATTGTCAAACTAGTAACAATCTCCATATCGTATATTTGAACAACTGTACTAGAGAAAAATTAGCATAAAATAACGAAATTATAGGGTAAATATGGTACTAGCATTTACCACAAAATGTCTACGTCATAAACAGTATAAATTAATTTATTTCCCGCTCAAGACAATTAAATACAACAATTTAACGGGAAATAAAAATAATGAAGTTATATTACCCTGTATGATATATGCAATATACATATTGCATATACAATTTATATTATATAGTACACTACACTAACACCGTTAAACAATTTCTTTTTAATTCTCATTAGTGTAATTAACACTTTTATTATTTCTATTAATCCGGTGTGCTTGGAAGCAACTGATGAATTATAAATATAGCAAATATCTACTTTAGTTGCAGTATTAAATTACATACTAGAAAAATCTAGAGCGATTTCGAATAAAAATAAAAACTAGAAAGAAACCCGCGAACTCATCTAATTCTTATGTTTATCTCTTATTCGCATTCAGAATGCATTTCACAGTAAACATATAAACGGATAAAAAGTCATCTTATCGGGCGTACATAAAGAATAAGTTCAACCGGATACACGCGGTTCCGGACTATGAATATACGATTATAAAATTATATTTCACGTACGAATACCTCAATCCGCTCCCCTCCCAAACAACTACATACACACATTCATACTTGGTATGTATAATAATTAATAGAGCCATAAATGCTCACATTTCATATTCGAATGTGCTGTACATGTAATGGCAATGACTCATAGTAGATAATTCAGTCATCTAGGTGCACGAATGAACGGAATCTAGTACACTGCAGCGCATAATAATGATTATCATCGTTTTGGCGGTATTGCGTAATTTATTATTCCAATATTCATTCGTCATAACAAATAACCAATTTTTTTTTTTTTACAAACGGTAATTTATTAGTATACTTATAATAATAACAACGGAATAAATAATTTGAAACAAAACAAGTAAGACTCACAGCTGGGCGGTTGTATTAATGCGTATGCACATATTTGTTTAGTTATTATAATAAAAACATATCATCAAGACGGGTGAGATAATAGTATTCAATACCTAAAAATGTTTAAAAATATAGATGTGTAAATAACATTTGCTTCTCACAGAGACCCAAATCTTCATAATAGAAATAATAAAAATAATAAAGAACTCACCAAAAGAACGAGTCGTCACGTAACTGTTTGAAGGATATAATACAGCGACGAAGGCAATGAGGGGAAAATTAAAGAAGATCAAAACTCGTAACCGCTTTTAAAACGTCAGCGGAAATTCACTGAAGGAATCACAATGAGGACTAAAAAGGACCTATCAATTCCATAAATTACACTATGACAATGACGGCTAGAGATTATAATACAATTTTATAATACATGTGTATACATGTATATATAGTACACATACTCAGTTTTTAGATAAGAAAAAAATCAGCGAGGGCGTAGCCCAGACAAGGACCCGAAGTCTGATGTAAACCATAATTTTTTTCAACGAGTCTCGTTCGCATACTATTTATACACCATTAACGTATTATAACACCATTTTAACATTATATTTCCAATGTTTCAAAGATAAGAAAATATAGCACATGGAATATCAAACATTGGTGTGTTACAACCCCAACTGATTTTATACCCGAGATTACAACCAAAATGTCACTCACTATACCTTTAATGACAATAGATGATTTACAGACACTCGTCTAATACCAATTTCTGGGAAAAATTACTTAACATGGACATTAATATGAGAGCACTTTTAAAATACATGATAAACACTACAGTGGTAGTGTTATTGTAATTTATAATTGGGTAGATCTTTTTTTTTTTTCAATAATATTTTTGAAAAATGCGACAATGATGTACTTGGTTTCCAAATAATCGTAAGTGGCATCTACTGTATTATTTTATCGATATAAAAATTACAGAGATCAAATGACAACGAAATCGTTTGTATGTATATATTGAAAGTTTCATAATATAAAGAAAACGTAGTGAAACCAGTAGAAATCCATTATGTAAACGAAAGTAATTTTCAAGTACCTATTGCAAATTTTGAATATACGATGAATCCATGTGTTCAGGGGACCGATAACAACAGTCGACAACTGAGTAATATCAAGATCGACCATCAGTGTTTTCAGAATTTATGTAATACGCCGATATAATTTTCTGCGATCACGGTCAATATAGAGGAAATTTTTTATACAATTTTTATAGAGGAAAACATAGAATAAATACACACGATATTGCCTGTCGAAAGGTTATACTGGTCGACGGAAAGCTCCGGCACGCAGAGATAACCGTTTAGGGCGAGTCACAGTACGAGCACGTTGTAGCAAGTCCGGCGGACACGAAGTGCTTGTGCACACATTAGTACGTCCGAATGTATATTATAATTAAATCGTGATAGAATATTAATTTCGTGTTACGTTACACGATTGAGTATTTGGTACAGTGCGTTTAAATGGACAAGACGCGGATAAAAAGTATGCGGAAACGTACTCAACGCTTTAAATATATATATATATATATATATATAATTATATACACAGACATATTTACGTGTAAATAATATACGACTATAAATCTGTGTTGAAACAAATTCGCGGTAGGCGAGACGGGTACAGGGAGGGTGGGGCACCGGCCTAAGCGAGTTGGCATCCGAGAAACATATGTGTGTGGCGGAGAGAGACCTTGCAATCACACGCGTGCGCGCGCGCGCATACGAAACGCATCGGTTGTAGCGGCGGCGGCGACCTTGCAACACGGTAAAATGTAGGTAACAATGCACGTAACGACGGTACGTGGTCGTGATCTCTGACCTGTGCACGCTAATAACGATAGCGATGCCCGACAAAATTCAGCCACTTTTGGTAAAATGAGAAAAAATGCGTCAAGTTTGATGATGTTGATTTTAATTGCATTAAAAATATAACACGATCATTTAACCATTCGAAACGGATTGGCACATATTTTCTTATTCTTGATGAACTCATAATACTACACTTGGTAATTGGTATTCACTCCAACACTATAGTACCTAGTACCTACCCCTGTTCGCACAACAGAAAAAATAATGTACGTCTTAAATGCTAAACGTGATTAGCGGTTCCCATTAAACGAATGTCTTAGTCGACACCGCAGCTCAGAACAACTACTTATATTTCCGTTGCACGTAAGTACATACAATGCACTATTATGTACTGTACTTTTATTATATATAATATATTATATATATACAGTGCGTACGAACTTGCAGTACGCAGGTATGACGAATATGCGCGTGGTTATCGACGTTTAATGTAGATAAGACGACCTATAACGACACGAGCCGACTATAGGTACCTACCTTAATATAGTTGCACGCAATACAGACAATAATAATTATTACGTTAAAATGCATTCCCGTATATTGACCACCACTGTTGAGACAATTTCACTCTCCCACACCATGTGTACTCTCTCCCGACTCATTACTCGTCGCTGTAGTTTGTTAGCTCGTTAAATACGCGTAATAATAGAAACATTAGTGTCAGACATTACAAAATATAGTTCAGATACTTAACCGGTGACGTGGGGCGTGCACGACCAAAACAGACCAATAATTTATCTATTTGTACAATAATTTTAGCCAACGATATACGTACAAACCAGGACTGATAAAACGTGTACGTACGTTATAAATATAAGTAGCAAAAATAGCGAACAGAATTTTTAACCCCAACTTGCTGCCAACCATTTTTTTTGTTAGTAATAGCCAATGAAAATTCAACAACTATAAATTAATGAACAAATTATCTAAATTTCCTTCATGCACCCTAACAGTTTTAAACAATTATGTTTTAAATACTAAATTATTTCTATACATTTGCAGTTTAGTCATTGTCAATAAATGTATACATTTTTTCTGACGTATATCTCCTTTAAAGTTAAATATCTATTATGAGAACGAAAGTTCAGTAACATCGAATTGTATAAATAATATATCTTTAAAATAATTAACGTATACAACGTTATTGAATGACATTAACATCTAATTTAGAGAACTACATGGTAATAATTTTTAAAATTTTTAATTAATTTTCAATGAGCAATCCAATGAAAATCGTGTTACAGTATAGAAAATAAATGAAAATAAATGAATTAAAGAGAATTAATAAATGACAGAATATACAGGAAAATTCAAATTATATAGTTACTTAATATTTGAAGTAACAACATAATTTGATCTTAGTAACGAACATCGATGAGAATAAACAGATGTGGTTTGTTTCAAAATAAGTTGTAAATCAAATGAAACGAATTATTTACCATTGAAATAACAAGCATGTGCCTATCGGAGTCAGAACTAAATTATTTTTTAAAAGATAAATTATTTAAGTTTTGGTGTAAACAATTTAGAACATCCAAAAATGACAAATTACAAAAGATTTTTTTTTTGAAAGCGTTCAAATAATTTTTTATATAATTTGTACGTAATCGACTGTTTTTACATACATTTTCAACTTTGTTTTATAAAAATAAAAGGTAAATTGAATTATTATAAACTTGAGATAACAAAATAGTAATAATAATAGGAACTTTTCTAGTTTACGGGACACCCTAAATGTTGGCATTTTTTTTTCTGAAATATATGTAAATCCACGTTTTAAAAACGATGGTGCAAACCAAAATTGGCGCTGATCATTAGTTTTTGAGTTATCGCAATTTGAAAATGGACTTTTTTACGGGACTATACTAAATACGTACTTTCTATCAATATTTGAATGTCCAATATTGGTGCAGTTCCACTGTACCGATGACTTTTATGATGGTGTATAGAGTTCGAATCCCAATGTATAATTGTGATTTTTTGCACTTTTTCTCGGAATTTTTTTCCAAATTCATGTAAATATATAATACGAATAATTATTTATACCGTATTGAGCGTCGCTTCGCTCCGCAGCTCCGTTCGCTTTGCTCACTTCGCAAAACTCCCTTCGCTTGCTTCGCAAGCTCATGTCGCACCCGCTCGGCTACGCCGAGCGCATTCAAATCGATAACAACCCTCGATTTGCTGTGCAACGTGGGGATGTTTCGGTTTGATAATCGTAATGTGTATAAAATACTGTGTATCTCAATATGGAAAAAAATAATAATAACAAATATTTATTATACTTTCCCCCTCAACCTGAAAAAAAAAAGTGCAAAAAATCACAATTATACATTGGGATTCGAACTCTATACACCATCATAAAAGTCATCGGTACAGTGGAACTGCACCAATATTGGACATTCAAATATTGATAGAAAGTACGTATTTAGTATAGTCCCGTAAAAAAGTCCATTTTCAAATTGCGATAACTCAAAAACTAATGATCAGCGCCAATTTTGGTTTGCACCATCGTTTTTAAAACGTGGATTTACATATATTTCAGAAAAAAAAATGCCAACATTTAGGGTGTCCCGTAAACTAGAAATATACCTAATAATAATAATAATCGAAAATGTGTTTTAAATCTCAGGGTAAAAAAAATTTTAAGGTGTTGATAAAAAGAATCACAAGTAGACTAAAAACGGAAAATTATGTAAATGGTATATATGACACGGAAGGTTTGCTTGGAATCGTTTTGCTGAAGAATGATTTATTGCTTCTTTAAAATTCCATACACCTATCACCATTATCGTGTCCGAGGACCGAAGGGATGAAGGTCCAACTCGAACACTATTATCTTGTCGTCTTTGTTTACAATAGATTCATTAATTAAATATACATGTATATTAGATAGATTCAATAATGAATAATACGGTTTTTAGTGTGCATTTATGTCGACATTTTTTATTTTATCGATATTGTATCATTCGTGTATATTTGTCAGATTATACAAATAAGAAAAAAATTGCATAACATGTAGCAATATTTTAATTACCAATACGTACATACAATAGGCTTTCGTTTTTATTTTAGTATATCTTTAATGTCCGTCACTATGATTCAAAAATATTGAAGTTCAGCTAAGTATTTACAGTTTAAAATTACGTGAAATGAATCGATTGTGTGTTTTATTTTCTGTTTCTTTGTATGGCTTTACCGAGAAGGCTTTCAAGCTAAACACCACAATAACCAGAGCTCACTAACTTGGGAATTATAGTCAAAAAAACGTATCATGCATAGGATTTCGGTGTAAAAGTGACACGATAATATGTTTTATGTTTGTTCAAGCCTAACTTACATATGATTTTGAAAATTGATATCTAACCTAATTCCAAACGATATTATGTTCATTTTTATGATTTATTAACATCCATCGTAAAATTATATTTTAAATAAAATAAAACATAGCCTAATATAAAAAATATTATTAGTATTATAACTGACTACACAAAATAATCTTTCATTCGGTATAACCCCATAACCATATTGATATTTTGTAGATAGTATTACTCACTAGATAATATAACTGTCAAAAACATTATCACATATTCTCTTTGAAACGTCATAGTTCAGTACATATATATATATTATTTTAATTCCATAAAATATATTTTATCTTACATAAAGATTAGTATTGATCAAAAATTATAAATTTAAAGTTATAACTTTAAAAAATGATGTTCAAATAAAATAAATTAAACAAATAAATATAGTGAATGAAATTTAAATTATCTAAAATTAAAGTAATTAGTATCTAAAACAAATACTGAAAAATTTAATTGCAATTTTTGTAACTTTAATCAAAATTAAATATTCAAAAAAGTATTATAAAAATTGATCTAGGATCATTTTTGTTTATTTTTTTATTACTAAAAAAATTAAATTATCTTACCACAATACATGATTTACATTCTTAAAATCATTAAACAACTGTTAAATACGAAGTTACACCAAAAATATTGCTTTTATCTTCATATGAGATACTTTGATTTAATATGTTTCGTTATGTCATGGATATCATAGAATAATCATAATTATCAATATATGATAGTAAAAATAAATAAAATAGTAAAATACAATATTCAGTTTGACAGCTAAATATGTCTATACTGATAATCGCTGATATCTATCGTTATTGTCATGGTTAACTCAATAGTCACTACAGTAAAAAATATCAATATTGTTCTAATAAATAATAAGCATTAGTACTGTACTTAGGTTTGTACGCATCGTTCAAACATAATGGCTAGTAATACCAGGATCATAAGAGTTAAAAATACATGATTTTATGTCAAGCACGTTTGTGATAATCTAACCTATACTATAGACGGAACATCTCATATATTCCATTAAATTATATTCACTATTTCGTATTCATTTAGGCTTATAGAATATATTTTTCTTTATTGACTATAAATATTATATTGCAGTATTGCACTAACAACATTTAGATGATTAAAACAAAATGAACAATTAATAACATCGTAATACGGTGATCTCTAGCTATAATTAAATTCTCAATATAATTGTCACAATTCAGTATGGCATTTTCTTATGCTTCAGAAAACTATATCATTTATAACTGTTATAGTTACAGAACGTTTTCTAAATTATACATTTTTCTTTCTGTTTCTTCATGTTAATGATTAAACAGTAAAATTTTTAAAAAAATGAACTTTTGATTTTTAATTATTTTCAATGTTATTATTATATTAGAAATGTAAGTATCATAAATGTAAGTATCTAAATAAATGGTGCACTTAACTATATTAATATGAATGAACCTTTGCCTTATGAAATAATTATAGTTGTAATATGTACTACAGCGAAATTTCAACAGGTAAACAGTGATATAAAAATCCAATCTGAGATAAATAACCATAAATTACACCATCAACAAATCAGACAACAAAGAAAGTTATAAGTTAAATACCAAGATGAATACAGCGAAACTATAAGAAGTTTATATTAATTTAAAGATATTTATTGAACCAACTTTTGGTTGATATTAAATGTTTTTCATACATTGTTTTAATATCAATAATAATTTAAATGAAAAAATGACGAGAACACAATGGTTTGTAAAAAAATCGGCAATAAGTAAACATTAAATGAGGGTAGTAATATGAATATTAGAAATACATTTTTTAAATCTTTAATCATGTAAAATTCATTTTAATATAGTTGTTATTATATACGGGGTTTACATAATGTTAAATCATGTAAAATAATAATTGACGACTATCTATAGCAACGTATTAACATAAATTACATAATTAAATTAATCAATAACTTTTTGCCATTATATTAATTAATGATTACAAACTTTGTAAACGTGGTATTTTTAGGAATGATTAACATGCAATTTTCTTAATAAAATAAACTAGTTAAGATGAAAAAATTGTTATATACCACCTCTTAATTCACTTATTTTATCAATATTGTTTCAATATCTGTCTCTTTACCCTTTAGATGCATAATACATAAATAAACATTACGATTACAATCACTTTAATGTAACCTTCTACTTATAATATTGGACAATACTATCGACAACCACGTTCAATGAGCTTATAAGGCTTTTTTCTTAAGCTTTTTCTCAAGGATGTTGAAATAATATGAACTCAATATTACATAAATAATAATAATAAAGGGGTTAAAAATTTTAACTAAATCTATTCCCGCTCTTTAAGATAAAGAACAAAAATTAAGGCATTGGTTAATATTTAATTACTACGTAATTATGAAAAAATATTAAACAATAATAAAGATGAAAACGGTAGAAATATTGATTATAATGAAAAATAATACTAATAATATGAGAAAATATTTAAAATGTTATTTTTTATTTCCAAGTAACATATACTTAAAGAAATACAACTTGATTTTGAAACTAACACATATTTTTTTTTCTAATTTAGTAACCTAACACTACTAATAAATAAATATTCACCAAAACACGGTGACCCCTCAGACAATTGTTTCCACGTGACTCGCCCTGTATACCCGCATTGAACATGCGTACCGGAGTCGTCGGCCTCACCATAAAAACTGTGTATAAGTTCATATATACATTAAAACTTGGACGTATACAATAATCATACCTCATAATTAAACATAAGTACTTTTAAAATGTACATTACTAAATACATTACCAAACATATACGTTCAGAATTTGAAATGAATAAATATCAATATATTATAACACTGAAACATAAAAAATATACTACGCATTCTGTAAAGTAAACTTTATATAATTGGGTATTTTTCACAAGCAACAAAAAACCTCACATAAATATATTAACTATAAATCGAGAAATAACAGATGTGTCATCAATTCTTGGACATTACTGTTTATATAACAATAAATAAGACCAAGACATTTTACAGAAAATAAAATACACAAGTATATTAGGTATGAGTTATGATGATTGTAAGAGACTTTAACTTTGTAAAATATTAAACAATACAAAAAGCTAAACTTATAATTCATTTATTATACTTCAACATAGAAAAAGTATTCAAATGCATCTTACATTTACACAAATAGAAATTTAGTTAAATAATATAGATCTATAATATCAATTGAGAGAAAAAGGTTGAAGTGTAATCAACAGAAAATAAGAAAAACACAAGTTTTGATACAAGTATTATTTAATAATTATTAGAAATGTGAAAATACTATCTGTAGTCATCCCACAGAACGTCTTATTATATAGAACAACGTCTTATTTCAGCATGAGTGCAAAAAAAAAATTCGCATAAAAACGAGCTCTACGATCGAAAAAAACACTATATATATAGCTGTTTGAAATGTAATCCAACGACGGTGGACAGGAAAATCGGGATCGTGTAGCAGCAGTGTGTCGTCGGATTTCCAAACAAGGACCAAACTTCTATCGCAACTGTGACGGCTTAAAGCCAAAGTGGTACAACACACACACATACACGCACGCACACACGCACACAAATTACACTCATATACTCGTGAATGGCGCTCGCCATTGATTGAAACTATCTGGTGTGTGTGTGTGTGTGTGTGTGTGTGTGTGTGTGTGTGTGTGTGTGTGTGTGTGTGTGTGTGTGTGTGTGTGTGTGTCTGTGTGTGTGTGTGTGTGTGTGTGTGTGTGTGTGTGTGTGTGTGTGTGTGTGTGTGTGTTGTGTGTGCCACATCGCATTACCACGCATACATTACCAGTTACCTAGTGAACTCGGCGGACCGGTCGCATGGTGTGGGGATCGTCTGCCCGTCTTGGGCTAGGCAAAGCGACACTGGTACAAGCCATACCGCGTCACTGTATTACAACAGTGTGCAGTTTATCGTCTTCTTTTCGCGGGGAAGTATCCGCCAAAAAGGTTACAAATACCGTTATATGCGTACGCACAGACAACAAATTGCCTGCAGCACTAAGGATGTACTGCACGTGACGAATGTAATAATATTACTCATACCTACTTCTCTGCAAAGTACCTACGTCCATACGATGTGTGCTTACTGGAAACGATTTCCGCCGCCATAGGTCATTTATTTATTTATCTTTTAATTTTTTTTATGTCGTTAATGACTAGGGGATAAGATATAACCACACGCAATAATTATACATTATGTTGGTAGAGTGTTTGGTTATTACAGTAAAGATTTTAAATGTACGAACAAACAACACACATGTGGGTTTCACACGCACGTCAAAAAGGCCTATTACATGGAGGAAAAAATAAAAAACGGTGTCTATAACGAACACTAATCGTTCCCAATCATTCCTGTTGTGACGGCGATGTTTTATTATTACATCGATTGTAGTACAATAAACTGCTGTAATCTGACAACTGCTGTGCACTGAATATTTGTCGGTCCCATTTAATGCTACCCGTTTACTTAAAGAATAAGAGTTATTTTTAACCAGCATTCTCCATATAAAATTAATTAACACTGATTAACCCCATAAACGAAAGCCCGCAATCGATCAACGAATTAACAGCTCACACAATTCAATGAAATCTTATAGTATATAAGTATACGTATATTTTCTGTAATGAATAGCTATAATGTTATAAACATTTCTCGAGATAAACGGTAACAAATATTTGTCTATCCTAAACAATATATATATACATGGTTAGGATACATTATATGCCTGTATAAGTACGCGTCACGAACGCATTATCAAGTATAAAAGTATGGAAAGTTATAATAATATTATTTTAGTATGAATTATGAAATAATAAATGACTGTTTAAATGTTAATTTTCACATTAAATTTAAAGAATTTACAGATGTAGGCCAACTGTAGAGGTAAGTTGAAAATATGTTTAAAAAATTATGTTTAGTCGAGTTAAGCAAAATTATATTATGTTACCCTAAAAATGGCTAGCTTAACATTCAAAACCTAACCCAACCACTGGTGATACGAGAGATCACTAGGTATCTAAATCAACTCGAAATTAAGATATAAGTTAACTAATAAGCAAATTGAAATTGTGTAGACAGACTGTAACGCGTAAATTAAAAGTATAAATGATCAATATAACATACGAACGTATTTAGAAGGAGTTACATGAAATAATTAAACCATCAATACATAAATATGTACAATAAAATAAGTAATATTAGCGATATATTTTAAGGAATTCTTAATTACAATATATATTTTTATTTTTACATTAGCTTAAAATATCAGATCATATTAATTAATTTTTAACTTAAAATAAATGAAAAGCAACGCGATTCACTATGTTATTAAATTAGTGCACCAAAAAATAAATTGTGGTAAGCCAATTAAAATATGCTAAATTATTTTTATAATTATTTTAAAATTTTAAATAAATGGTATACAATATACATAATAATGATCGTAGAAGTGGTGGGCTATAATAATTTATAAATTCCACATAAACTTCAACTTTATTATTTATAATATTAATTATAATAATACATAAGTATACATGTATACTATAATTCATAAATAAATATATTAACTAATAAAATATTAATTGTTAAATACTAAATATATAAGAAATTCAAAAATATATATAAAAGCAAAGACAAAGAACATTGAAAATATGAATGTATTTTTATTCTTGTGTAGTTTAGAATTATTACAAAAAAAGGAAGAATAATGTCAATTATTATAACGTTTATCTGAAATAATGCGATGTAACTATCAATGACACAATTTCTTTACAAGCATATTACTATATGATGTAACTAATAAACAAAAATATGATAATAATTAAAACCCAACACTACGGTCGTTTTTATGAGTAGTCAGTATATACAAACTCATTAAAAACATATTACATACTATCATACTAATGGTGTTTTCGAATATGTCAAATAGATAAAACTCAAGAAATCATTAAAATCATAAAACATTACTACCCAATAATGATTATTATCCGCCTAAAAATGTATATTGTACTCGTATTCGAGATACTACTTATCTGGCGTGTCGAGACGTCTGTATTAAAACTCAAAATTAAATGAAGAAATAAGAAATGTTTTTTATATCATGCTATTCAAAATATTTAAGTTTAAATGGAAAAAGACTGGGAACGTTAATGGAATTCCGTATTTCCTATCTCTCGATGTATTACAGTAAACAACGTTTGCTTGATATCAATTATCAACCATTTTTTATACACTCTATATAGTTCCAATCCAACATGTAAAAAACACTACGTCAATAACTTTTTCTACATATATTAATCTTGGCTGTGCAATATAATACATTGATTTTTGTTCAGTATTAAACATTTGTTACAAGTTTAAATATTTTACTAAAACATTGGAATATGTAAGTTTAATAGCTCTAAAGAGTAATTTGATAGTAGAATCCTATATTATACTATTAGACATTATGAATAAAGTTAGTTAAACAGATTCGTGGTATAATTATAGTGAAAACAATTTTAGAGATAAAACTAAAATTTCAAAAATAAAATATGATATAAATATACCTATAGAAGTATAGGATATACTACGAGTATATACAGCCTATAAAAAAAAAAAATACATATATATATATATATATATATATATATATTTTTTAATTCTATCAACACTTACATATTTAGAGATATTTAATAAATGATAATAATTGTAAAGTTTATAGTTCCCAGATTCTCACTAAATAAGTACATCATAATGGTAGCTATAAATATATTGAAAGATGGTTTTTTATTACACACACATGTAGGTATTATGAGAAATTATTTATTTAAAATATTATTTTAATATCACATAAAATAAAGACAACTTAGCTAAATGTGTGAAATATATATACATAAAGTTTATCAAAAATTTAAAATATCTACTCTATTGGATGAATCAATTTCTATTTAACAGTAGTAAATAGAAAACGATAGTCAACATATAATTGGTTATTATTTTTAATTTAGTATTTCTACTAGCTACATTCATCATTTACCCTAGTCCTCAACATTCATTTTCCCTAGTATTATAATATATTCTTTATAATCTACACTAACAAACGCACATCGTTACCAATCATATTAAACGTAATTAAATCCTTCTTTTTTTAAATGTTAAATCCTTATATGTATGTGAGTGTATATATATATATATATATATATATATATATATATATATAAGTATAGTCTTCATTAAAATTTATGTATTTAGCGTATAATGGACGTTAAGTTAAGAATATAATAAATACATTTCTTTCTGAACATTCCAAAGAAGTTATTCCCGAAGGAGCAGGTAACGCAAAATTCAACGAATTCCTAAATTTAAAAAACGCCGAAATTAAAGTACCTATTATAGGTATATATCATTTTTTCATAATTGTAAGTAATAAAAAAAAAAAAAAACGAAAAGTTTTCTTCCTTAAAATTATTAATAAAAATAAATAGAAATTAGTAATAACGAAATTATCAAAAATCATTCTTTATATCGAATAACCCGTATTCAATTTGTTCAAAGCAGTTCATTTTCCACCAAAAAAATATTAAGTTATACTGATGATCATAAAATACTTTTTTTATGCTCTAATCGACTTTTGTTTAGGCCACTGTCACATAAAAAGATTTTTTCTGAACTTTCAAAGTTATTTAATCATTGTAGACCAAAAGAAAATGAGTTGATTTTAAAAGGTAACATATCATTAATTGTATGCTAGTAAATTATCAAAATACACAAAAAAAGAAGTAAGTTATCAAGTCAAAGGCGATTAAAAGACCTATTGAATAAATTACGTATTAGACATCATATTCTACATAAAATACAGTAATTTTTTCCACAAAATGTGTAGGTAAACACTACTAACTAGAAATAATTTAGCCATGCTCTATAGACATGCATTATAAAAACAAAAAGTAAACATTCTTAAGCAATTTTCCCTTGATGGAAATAAATCTAATTTCAACAGATCAAATTTTAAATACGAAACTCTTTAAATATTTATTTATTTGTTTAACGCCCCGAAAGCAAATAATACAATGAATACAGTATTTTAAATATAAACCAACTTGAATACTGATAGTTATTAACAGTAACGAATAAGGACGTATAAAAGGAAAGTTTTAGGGGTTCAAACCTCCCCCTCTCCAAAATAATAAATTTGAAAACTGATTTTTTTTAAATTCACGTAAAACTATTAATTTCAACTTACCCCCCCCCCCTTTTGAATTATTCTGTACACGCACCTATTAACAAATATAATCTAATTAAACATAACAGATTTCAAATAATTAATATCATAGTAAAAGAAAATTTTATATTTGTTACAGTTCATAGTCATTCTACTAATGGGCCCAAAATGACCGTAATATTGGCGGTGGTGAGTAATAAAGAACGGAACAATAAAATATATACCTCCTAATAATTATGAGAAATCAATATTATTAATAATAAGGTTATATATACAACAAAAATCGTAATATTTTCTTCCAAATGATTAAGGATCAATTCCTACCTAGTTTTGAATCAAATGAAGAGTTCGCGATTACTAAATTATTGAATTTATAATAAAGCTTGCGAAAAAAATTTGAATGAAAATATTATTGTTTTATTGCGATTACAACCATATTAAAGTTATAGGTTTCATTTCATTAAGGGAATGTACGTTTGGTATTTTATTGCCACTAACTAGATAATTTGATTCAAATTAAGTAGGCATAATATAAAAAATAAATATTAAAGGAAACGTTATTGACGACAAATATTTGTGTTTAATAACAATTATTTGAAAAAATAGTAGTTTCACCCCCTGACCTATTTTACGAATTCTATTTAAAAGTAATATGTTTATCAATATTCAAGAAAATAATTATGCTGACAGTAATAATTTTAATATGCATTATAAAAGTACCTAGAAAAATTAGTTTATCATACGATAGTTGAAATGCACATTTGTCTTAGACTATTTTAATATTAAAATAATTGACAAATTATTCCGAAATACATATTTTAATATGCATATTAAATGCAATTTAAATTCGATTAAAAAATATCTATCAATGAAATATTTCGCCATATTTTACTGTAGTAAAAACATACATTTTTATAAAATAGATGTGTATTTTAAGCAATTAAAATTCTTCTGTCTTATGATACATTATTATCATAGGTATATAGATAATTACTATGCAATACTCTTTTAAAACTTCAAGTTGAATATAATTATGTACAATTTCTACTTTTAACTTTGTTCACGAATATTTTTAATAAAAAAAATTAAATACATAATAGTATTTTGTGTATTAATGATATAGAAAATTTGATACAGTCAGATTTTATTGAAATACGTAGTAAAGGATTTGTTCAAATCGAATAATTTAAGTTCAATACATACATTAAATAATATTTTTATAAACAAATTATTAAAATGACTTGAAATGTTGATAATACAACCCCTCCACTATTCTAAATTGCAGTATTAACAATTTAATACTTTTTTAACGTTTGCCTATGAAGTATATCTACCTAAAGCGTTTTTTTTAAATATATCATACATATAGAAGAAATGGTATACATGTATTTATTAATAAAATACTAAACAATTAAAAATCTATTTTACTTTAATAGTCAGAACTCATAAGCATAGCTTAATCATTTATTAAATATCTTTTGTATTTGAAATCCCAGTAAATTTTTAATCACTACTGATTTTGAATTGGAATTAAATAAAAATGTATTTGATTAAAATTGAATGTTCAACTGCACCAGAATAAGCTATATATTAATTAGGCATTCTAAGAATTTATATTCCATTATATTCCAAAAAAATTATGGACACATAGATATTGTAATATTTATAATTAAATTTCGATTATTGTAATATGTTTTAATTATTCTATCAAATTGCAATCTATTTTATTATGAACTGTATGAATATGTTTTACCAAAAATGAAAAAAATATTACGTTTAGTTTTGTTTAAGTGATATCAGATTGAAAAAAAAAAATGAAAATGACACGAATAGAAATGCGTTCGATATAATTTGTTTTTATTTTTTATTTTAAAATGATTTCTGTAAGTCAATAAATAGACAGTGATCATATAAATTGGTTATATCTGATTTCAACAATGCAATTAGATTTATTATACTGGTGCAGTGTTCATATTTTTTCATTTCATATTATTTGTATCAATCAGCCCCTATTCATTTCTAATATAATGTATGTAATACAGAAATTCATGGTGGCACTCTGAGTTTGAATTTTATGAGGGGTGAACATTTGTAGATTTTTTTTTACATAAAAGACGGAGATAATATTTAAATATGTATAGTAAACACGACTTAATGTGGGTAATATATAGATTCTTATCAGGAGTTTATTAATCTATAGTTGAAGATTTAAGAAAAAGTTTATCTAACTATTTCATGTATCTGTGGATTGAAAAATACAGTTTCAATCAAGTAATTAAAGCGACGTAAAATTAATTAAGTATATTGATTTTACAACGAAAAATAATCAAATTTCTTAAATAATTATAACTAATATAAAAACGTATGTGGATCTGGATGTTCAAAATTATTTAACGTCATAAATAAATATCAAAATTCCTTCAAAATGACATATTTTATGGACGTAATAAAACACAAATTTAATTTAATTATTTAAATAATCCTATAGAATTCAATAATTATTCAAGTACGTATACATAAAATATTAGATCTAATTTATTTTAGTTTCAAAGAATAACCAATGTTGGTGTTCAAATAAAATGTAATGTTTTTATTAACTAAAAGTATTTTTATACCAAAAAATAGCATTTACTTCCCTTGATAATATTTTTATTTATTTATTTTTTTTTTTTTGTAGGTAAACGATTACTAACTTTTTTTTTAACAGAACTGAATATTTTATTTTATAAAAGCAATAAAAACGTGTATGATTGTTGAAACATCATTTTTCAGTCAGATTTTTAAACTGACATTAGTTAAGAATTATATTATTTACTAATACTTAAAATATCATTTTTCATTTTTAGGTGGTGCCAGTTAGTAAATTTCGCATTGTTATTTATAAGAATTCATTATATAACCACAAAACGAAAATCGTATACGCCCTTACCTACCAGTTAATTGATCACATATAGAATATATAATATGATCTACTACGATACGTGTCACATTTATCATTATTGACGACTAAAAAGAAAACATGTAGTCATTACGAAATTCGAATCCTATTTCTTTCCTTAATAGCCTTAATAAAATAGAATTTTAAATAAGATAAATTATTTTTGAGTAAATTCACTGTTTTAAGTAGTACAAAAAACAATAATAATTATAATAATACTAAACAAATACTAAATGAAAAAGAAAAACGCATTAACGTTTAGTAAATTAGAATTGATTCGAATATAGGTAGACGGGAAAAAGGGAGGAAAGAACGCGTCAATGAAAGCAACAGGGGCCAAAGTTAATAATGTAGGCGTCAGGAGTGTAAATGGGACATACACACACGATCGTACATATACACCCACAGGATTTTGGACGTCACAGTTCTTT
The DNA here is from genome assembly GCA_027580255.1 of Therioaphis trifolii. Lineage (NCBI taxonomy): Eukaryota > Metazoa > Arthropoda > Insecta > Hemiptera > Aphididae > Therioaphis > Therioaphis trifolii. The sequence goes on along the minus strand of CM050405.1, from coordinate 13,006,924 downwards.
GCTGGGAAAACCACCCCATCCGACGGAACAAAAAAAAATTTAATCCCACCAAGTCAGGCTACTGATAGTAATATTTTAATGACTGCCTAAACTCACACAAATTAATTAAAATTGTTAGGTTTGATAAGCTGATATATGTTGAAGAATTTAATACAAGTTCCTTTTATTCCAATTCGTTAGGGTCGACATTCGTGTTCAAAAAACAACAAGAAAAAAACTATGTTTTTAACAATTATTATAAATATATTATTTAAACTTTTAAATTTTCACTGATAGATTATTTATATCAGTTTGATAATTGTATACTAAAAAAATTGTATTCATTTTCTAAAGACTTAAACCATTTTGAAAATAAACAAAGTTCTTAATAAATAAATAAGTTTGGCGAATATTAAAAAAAAGAAATAAATATATTATTGTTGAACGTTAAATTATCATAAAATTTTCACGACGAAAAAAAAATAACGAGGGTCTAAAAACGTCAAAGCATGTAAAAAAAACTAAAAAACTAAAAAGTTGAAATTAGGAAAATATAATACAAATACAAAAAATATACACATACATATTGTGTATTTGTGTGTAAGGTTTGATAGGCCGAGCTTTTAAGAAACTGGTGAAGTCACGGATAGTTATTATTTTTTTGACACGATTGTTTGTACCTACGTTGAACGTATGGATAATAAAATCGACATTTACTCGGTGCGTTGAATTATCGATGACGTAAAAACTTTAAACATTTTTTTTTTTCATGAACATGATATATTATACATGAACGATAACACGCGAGGTAATTTAAGAGCACCGTTTGATATTGTTGTAAACAAAAATTGAAAAAAGTTTCAGTGAAAAGATGTAACTAATGAAAAAATTGGTAGTCTACAAAAAAAAAAAATAAATAAATAAGTAAAAAAAATAACCAAAACTACTAAAAGTAAAACATATGCCAGCAGCAGGCGCGTTTTCCGTTTCAATGCAGCTTTCAGACCGATGTCATTGTTAAGGGTGTGGATGGGAGTAGTCGCGAACACACCCTATTACTATACGTACACAATATACACTTATCATATATAGGTACCAAACGTACCTACAGCAGATGATGAGGACCATTTCAAAAGTGATTTATTTCAGACAGGCGAATGGGTCAAGAATTTCCTTAGAAACGGCAGTGGCGTCTGGGCGAAAGACATAATGTCCAGAAAACACACGGCAGTTATTATAGGTATGCATTGGAAAAGGGATCATCGGTATGCTGGTGTAGTAACCGTGAGGACTACAAATTGGAGAAATATGAGCAAATGAAATAAGATGTTCCACCGGATATCTCTATACTGAAGCTATAATATATATATACAGGGCGTTTACGAATCGATTTTCGACACGAAAGTTATCCGAATTGCAAAACGATAAATTCGCATGGGCCTGGTAGCGATATTATATTATGTACGGATACAGCATGGCAAGTACCGGATATCTATATAACGTAAGAGGCGGTTATTAATTTTCGACATCAACCTACGACCGTCATCGTTTTAGATAATTTCACCGATATTGCGTGAAACCGCATCGTCGCAGCCGTCACTTTCTTTACGAGACACACACAACATTATGCACAATATTATTATTATTTCCTCGTCATCGCCGTCGCATTCGCCGTGGCCGCGGTCGCCATCGGCTGAACGACGACGACGATGACGACGCCGCGTCAACGTTGATGACGTGTGCTTTAAGATCCCGTGACTAGGCGGCGGCGGCGGCGGCGACGACGACGACAACGACGTACAAGTTGTTGCTGACCACTATAGAAAATAGACATATTACACATATGTACACAGGTACATACGCGTAGGTAACGAATTTTGCCGGTCGGAAAACGGGTGAGAAATCGAAAAAAAAAAAATTATTGTCCGTAGAGGGGAAAACCGACGTGGTGGTATGAGTGGTGTGTGTGTGTGTGTGTGTGTGTGTGTGTGTGTGTGTGAATGTGGAAATGTGCCAAACGACATTGCGGCACCTTATAAGGTTGCAAATAAAAATCGTATAATAAATCGTTATATTGTAGACTTACCTTGGAATAGGATGCGCTGTAATCGTGAAAGTTTACCTAGAAAAACAGAAAAAACAAAACAGATTGTAAGTTTTTGAATAAAACCGGAAAATAAAACAAGTGCACATAAAAAATACGTGTCATTTACGTTAAAAGCGATAAACACCGATTCAAAACGGTTTAGAACGGTTGAAGTAATAAAATCAAAAAAGTTTAATGTATATATACGTGTATGATATGGGCGGACGCACCACGTTTTTTTTTTTTTTTTTTTACTTCCAGGGGGAGGGTTTTTTATCTCGTGTCGCGAGCGCAGTGGAAAATACGGGCGAACGACGAGAGGAGCGAGTCCGCCGTCGGTTTCCGAGAGTCAACGTCGACGACGACGAATAACGATAAATATTTAATTTAATTATTTTAGAGGACGATTGCGGCGGCGGCAATGGTGACGACGACCGACACAAAATCACACATGCAGACACTGATCTACGGCAAACGGCGAACACGTACTGCCACGGCCAAAGTTGCTTGTGCTCTGCCGCTACCGCTCTGCTTGTGCTGCTGCTGTGTGGCGCTGGCTGATGACGACGGCAGCGGCGGCGGCGGCGGCGGCGGCGGCGACGACGACGACGACGACGACGACGACGGTGCGGCGACGGTGGCGGCCACGACAATCGCCGGCGGTACAACACACACGCGCGCGTGCGCCGCCGCCGCGCCCGCACGCACACGCCGGGCGGCCACTCCCTAGCGCTCCCCGCCCCGCCAAGCCTGGTCGTCCACACGGACACTGCGCTCCCCGCGTGTCGCGCTGACGCCTCTCGGCCACCGCCACCGACACTCACATGTACCGCGACGCGAGTTCTCGAACACGCCGATGAACGCTAACCCACCACCGCGTGTCACTCGCGCCGTCGATCTATATATATTATTTTATACACACACACACACACACACACACACACACATATATAGGTATTTTTATAAGAAGACGTATTGTTTTTTCTCTCTTCCGACAGGGTGCGGTTAGGGCGGTTTCTCGTAAAAGATTCCGGTGGTAAATAAGGACCGACACCCTTGAACATTTGATTAACACATGTGCCCCGCGTCGTCGACAACATATATATATATATATATATATATATAATTAAGTCGACCGGAAAACGAATTCACAATTACAAATATAATATATATATACTTTTGCTAACGACATCTATACTCGAAATAAACACTTAAACGACATTTAAAAGTTTACTTTTACACGACTGTAAACACGCGCACGCAACTAATCCACGTCGGAATTCGCGCATTAAGGTATAAACTAAAAAGTAAAAACATATGGTACTTTCGTATATACGTTAAATAACAACTTTCGGAAAACTCTATTTTAAAATTGTGTTTTATAGTTTTTTAGACATCAATAATATCTTCAGACCTAAGGCGAATAAAGATTCCCAGTCAGTAATGTAAACCATCCTATACACTCTATGGTGTTTATTAATTTAATCAATAAACCGTAGACGTAGTCTAATAGTGATATTGGTATACACCGCTTTCGACTAAATTAAGTAACACAAAATTAATCGAATTTATATATTAACAAAGATAAATACACACGAACAGTACTGACAATTAGGATTCGTTTTGTTTATTTGAAAATATCGAAATATCATATCATTATAGTCTACAATTAAACCAATTTGAAAGCTTAAAAATTAATTCTCCTAAAAATTAACGCTAAAATAAATTCTAATTTTATTATGTTACATATATAATTTTGAATTTAAGAGATGATTATTAACTCTCTTCTAGAAAGTCAATTTAAAAAGGATGCGTTACAGTTAACCAAAGATATTTGTTTTTTAGTTAACACCATATTTTTTTGTGTAAGTCATCGATTACAACTTTAAAACAATGCACACGTGTAATCAGTATAAATTTACTTTGCATACAAAAAAGCACAATTTTTATGGTTTCGTTTACGATTTACTAAGTGTGCGAGCTTTCGAATCCCTTTACTGAGAAATAATTAGAACAACATGTAATTGATTTGTTTTTTTCCATTTAATATGTACGTTGAATATGTAATACAATTTTAAGGTTAATTGCTTTGGTCAAAGAGCAGTATGTTTGATTTCATAATATATTATTATAATTATTATCAAAATATATTTATTGTATTTGATTAAAAACTAAAAACACTACCTAATAATATTCCAGCTTCTTCTGAAAACAATACATAGGTTTTTCATATTTGTTTTTGTAGTATTGTTAGAATGACTATACTCATTTAATTAACTGTTATTTTATTTTAATTTTAAATATCTATTAATTTATTACATAGTATATTTAACTGCATTTATAGTTAAACCTTAAATAGTTTTACTTTATTACGGCTCAATGGCTGTAGACAATAAACAGATGTGTAAAAATTTTCAATTTATTAAATATCTATATTGATAAACATTTATAAAATTTATAATTGTTAAATGGCAATTATTATATTTAAGTTTTAAAATTAAAGATAAAATTGTATGCATTCCATTCACACAATTTATGTCGAGTATTGATAACATGATGTTATATTTTCCTATCATTTTAAATAAACTTAAAACAAATACAATAAATATGAGAATAGGTACTCTAAATATTAAGCACACGTCGGTATGTTATTTTACTCGCAATTTTTATAAAACTAATTCATCTATATATTTGAATACTTAATTTTAAATAATAATAATTGAATGATATGAAAATAAAAAGATTGATTGATTTTACATATTTCCATTGTTAAACTTAAACCATTTCATAATGATTATCAATATTAGATATTTTTTTTGCATTAACGTATCTACAACCATTATAAATCCCATCATGGAAATTATACATAAAAATCAAAGTAATAAGATGAATATAACACAAAAAGCAAGTAAGAAAAATATATATTTTGTTAGCGTGTTAGATTTTATGATTCGAATCATATCTAATAAGTAAATCTAATAGATCGATGTATTAAGTCTAAAACTATGATCTGTTAATATCAACACTCAAGAAAATTATTTACTTTAGCTACTACAAGATTGGAATAACTTATTTGTTTGGTTGAAATTTAATAGCTATGTTCAAATTATTACCATTGAATTAATTTTTCTCTAAATCTTTACGACTTATAAGAGGTAGGCTGTAGATGGTCACAACGAGTTTATAAAAGGATTTCATACTTAATTCCAAAACTACACATTAAATTTTAAACTATATCAACAACCACTAATACATACCATATTACTGATACAATGTATATGTAATGGGTAAAGAATTTGTTAACCAATTTCCATTACATTTCTCACCATGAGGAATAAAACAAAATGTATAATCATGTCAAGTTTGTGAAATCCTTTTACTTATTTAACTGCACAATAATAGAACAATAGTAATTAATATCATAATCACAACTCTCTACCTTTCTTTACATATCAATCCATCCGAAATGTTTCCGAATGACGCGCGCACGCGCGCGCGCACACACACACACACACACACACACACACACACACACACACACAACATATTTTTAACAAATTAAACATTCACATTTATAATATCTGATACTCAATAACACGATTCATCTATACAGCCTTTCAGTGAAGCAAACTAATAAACTTGAAAATATTTAATAGCTATTTTACGTGCTATGTGCATGATAAATTGTATCTATTTATAAATATAAAGATAATTTCTAAAAACAATTAAATGAAATTTTGTCACGTTTTCATAATAAATATTTTTCTTAATATATTATAACTCATAAGTGTGTTATTAAGTCTTTTTTTAAACTTACTAAAACATTACTAATATATAGTACATATTATGTACATAGGTGTATGTAATAATAAGTAAATAAATAAAAAATATTAATTAAATCAAAATGTAGCCAAGAGTGTTATATATTTGACTTGTATTATTTGATAATTACTTGTACCTATTTGTTATTTATTAACACATTGCATATTTTTTGCACAACAAATATTATTTATTTGATATTTTTATTGCCCATAAGTTAAAATTTTAAAGAATTTAAGCCAAAATCAGTGAATAATTTTACTGAAGACTAATTTAATTTAAAAAATGTAAAACCCTATGATAAATTATCGATGCAATTAGTCAAAAGCCAAAGAAGTTCTGGAATAATAACCTAATTTTACATGTCGAATTTATCATAATTTATTTTAAAAATGATCATAAAAAAATTACAGTTGTTTCATAAAATTATAATATAAGGTATAACATTTTAATTAATAATAAATTATTAATATAACTGTTACAAAATATCAACTTTCAATAAATATTAACCTTTTAATTCGTTCATTCATTCATAATTATTTTAGTATTTACCCCGAAAAATATTCGAAAAAGTTAAAATTATTTAAGGTTTTGAAAGAATAATTCTTTATATTATGAGTTTTAGTATCGTAATGTTCCTTTATTTATTTTAAACTAATTGTTCCGTTACTAATAATAACTACAACATAGAAAAAATAGTATAAAAATAATGAAATAGAATCATAATTTTACATCATATTTAATTATTTATTTTAAAATTTCATCGAAGTGTTTATTACATGAATGTAATGAATGGTCTTGTAAAAAATTTATTTAATTGTTATTGTTACTAAATAATATATTGTAATATATACCGTAGTAAAGAGTTGGTTTTTAATAAAGAAGCCATTAAAATGAAAAACATGAGGCAAAAACAGGTCTTAGATTTGTAAACTGTGGTTCAAATTTAACCAACCCCATCTCCCAATTCGATACAAAATACTTATGAACAGTGTTGAAAATGTATATAAATGTAAATTATCGTAAATAATTTTTCCATGGTTAATAATATAATGTTTAGTTATATTATTTACCGATAATAATATAAATAAAAACATAATGACATGACGATAAAAATGTAAAATTGAATCATATTTAACATGATATAGGTGTTATTTATTACCAACACATATAATAAAATATATCTACATTATAAATAATTTTTCCTGTACATTTGTTTTAAGGTAAACAGGTTAAATTATTTCAGAGATAATAATCAGGGGTCATCAATGGTACAGTACCATTGGTACTTTAATGCATTCAATAACAAATTATTTACTTTATCATGTATAAATATACAGAAGTAAAATTACATAAACGTAAATATGGAAAAATGCTGGTGAAAATATATTTTAAAAATGTTATAATTTAAAACTTAGCTAAGTTAAAAAAAAAAATAAGTAAAAAAATCAACTAGAATAAATTATTTAAGAAGTTGAAAAGATAAGACTTTTATAGATGTAAACTATAATATAAAAATATAAATATATCAAATTTACTCAATTAAAATTAATCTGTTTTAAATTGTTCTAGATTTTTCATTTTAATATTTTATACACAATTATCAACAAAGTATAATTAATAAAAATCAAAGTATAATTACATTATAAATGATATCAAGGATAAAATGCTATTAATTGATCTTCATAAAAAAAAGTATATAATAATATGAATATACTAGAACATACATTAAGCTTAAAAATTATACAAATTATTTGATAACAAATAAAAAGTAAACAAAATTAAAATTAAAAAATATGAAAAGGCATAATATGATAATATAGATGTTTTAAAAGTGGTTCCAAAAATAAAAAATATTCTTTGTTTAAATATTATTATCGCACCATTTTCATTATTTTTATTATTTAACTCAATTACCCACCTCAAATTGCAAATGTGCAATACGTATACAATTATTTGAAAATTTGGGACCTGACCATTTGAGTCCATAAACCGAATGAGTCGATAATACGAACGGCAAAAAAAAAAAAAAATTAAAATGCTTAAAATCAAACTTATTTACTTAAAAAATATTTATTGAGATTCAAGGTATGTATAAAAATAAAAATTTTGCTACACGCAATTAAAAATAAAATATAATAATATGTAGGTATGTAAAGACTAATAAATTTTTTAATAAAAATCCATCTAGGGTTGATTAGATTTTCCCTTTTCAATTTCATAATCATATCTTCGTTGGATTTATCACTGTACCTTTTTTTAAAGAAAAATACCATATAAATAATTGGGAAATTCATGGCCTATGGTTCGGGGCACGTGGGACTGCATCATCTCTGCTCAAAGACTTCTTAAAAAAAATATATTAGAGTTAGGAGAACTGAAAGAAATGTGTTTAGTTATCATGCGAGACACACTTAACATTATTCATAAACATTTATACCCTTAATATTATACACAATCATAGTGTAAACAAGCTCTGTCATTTTACTAATAATCTTGATCACCATGTTTAAAATAAAACGATTTATATTTATATTCCAAGTTCACTCCATATTATATTATATGTTTTACATTTTATGAATTCATTAATTTCATTTATATACTGTTTTATCCACATTTTACAATATTGTAACAAATATGTCTGATTTCTTACAGTGTGTCACATAGTCAACCCGACAGACGGGCAGTTCGCTTTAAATATAGTTGTTTCTCTCTCTATATATATATAAATATGAATAAATTTGATTATATTTTTTTTTATAGTTTTTAGTTTATTTTATAACATATATATACTCAGTAGAGTGTACGATGTACACATGATTAGTGTAAGTGATGTCACGGTGTATTGAGACAAAAATATGGCAGATTTACTACACAAAATAGTCGATTATCATTAATTATTATCAATAAAAAATTGAAAATATTGAAAGAAAAAAAAATTAAAATACTACCAGATGGCGTTAACCTGTAAAATTATTTTTGTTTTTGAATATACGCGTAGGTCATCAAAACAAACATTATTTTAAGACACATCGTCTCCGTTCACGCAAAACGCGTTTTGCCCAAAAACATGCTTTAAGGCAATAACCATTTTAAAATTATATTTCAAATTGTAAATTAGAACATGTTTCCTGGAATTACTTTTTTTTACCAATTTTTACACATCTAATAAACCACATTGGACTACGTTGACTAAAGCACATGGTATAGAGATTTTAATCTCGCCTTGTATATATTATGAACCTCAAAATAGTGATTTTTGGATTTAACGAGTTTTGTGAGAACGGTGACAATTAACTTGTAAATACTACCCGGAGCCTAACACATCCGACTATGCAATACTATGTTTTAACCAGTGGCGGCGCTAGGGGTGTGCGAGCTGTGCGGTCGCACAGGGCCCCGCGCTACCTGGGGCCACGCAGTTGAAAAAAATTCGAGCAGAAATCTGTAGTTAATTTACGATTTACTATGAAAAATCAGGGCCCGGAATAAAATTTACAATTATGAATCCAAACACCGTTTATTATTGTCAAATACAAAATTAAATTAAATTTTACCATAAAATAGTCGTAAACTTTTTGTTTTATTTACAGATTGTTTAAACATCCTAGCAGGTATTTTATACAAATTAATTAATTATAAACATGAAAAAACGGGCGGGACCATTTTCCTCCAAAAACGAGATACCGTTTTCCTCCACTGTCCATTTTCCGCCAAAAACAAAAAAGGTTGGTTTCCATTTTCCTCCACATTATTTTTGACTAAAATAATGTCTATTTTCCTCCAAATTTTAGTCAGTGTTGTAGTGTTGCGTTTCGTATTATAAAAATGGAGTATGGCTAGGATCACATTTTGCGCGTATCTGTTGATTAAATTCTGGTCGCATTCTTATCGGCTAAGGAAAAATGCTATTCCAAGTGTCCGACAGCACACGCAGTTTATAACAGTCGATTGTAACTTTAATTAAGCCTAATAAAGATACGTACATATACAACATACGGTCATGTACGTATATACATTTTACTTTTGCCTATAGTGTGCCTATAGTGTGTTTTAAAGTTTAGCAAATTTTAATTTTTAACATGTCTGAAAAAGCGACGTTTATTGAAAGTTCTTGAGGAAAACCTTTGATAATTCGTGATAGTTATACATATTTCTTAGCATATAAGTCAATATCTGAATTATTTTACATATTATATTATTAACTAATTTATTGTTATTCTTCTGTTATTATTTATTCTGATAACGAATGACGATTTTATTATTTTATTTATTGGAGGAAAATGGAAAGTGGAAGAAAATGGTAAAAATTATTATTTTTTTTTTTTTTGAGGAAAATGGACAGTGGAGGAAAACGGTATCTCGTTTTTGGAGGAAAATGGCTACGGCCGAAAAAACAAACCACTCTGAATAAAAAAAAACTGTGATAAATATGCACTTTGAATGTAATCTATAGTCGTTAAATAGTGGTAATGATGAAAATCTGCTCTAAAAAGCTTTAAAAATACAAAATTTTATAACTAATTTAAAAAAAATGAATACCTCCAAGTTAGGGCCTCGCAAATCACGTGCCGCACAGGGCCTCGCGGTGGCTAGAGACGCCACTGGTTTTAACAATAAGAAGCATTTAAATATGCCTGAATAATTATTATGAACCAACAATCTTAATAACTAATAAATCAACTATTGATTTATTTACTAATTTGTTTATACAAAATAATTTAATAAATTTATAGTAATAATTATGATGCTAATAAATAATAATTTATGGTAAAATGTTAACTAACGAAGAAGTAACAGAATACTAGATTAAGTACGCTTATCAGAATAATGAAAAAATGATCGCAAGTATTGCTATTTATAAATCATATTTTGATTATAATATACGTTAAAACAAAATACTGTATTAAAAATGTATATATAACGTACTAACTAAAAGTATGATATTAATTATCTCATTAGAAATTATAGAGAAGTATAAAAATCACCAAAATCTTTTTTTATTACTCTAATTGACTTAGTCAATACGTATTTCCCTAAACAATATGAATTAAAAGAAACTCTTCAAATTATCTTAAATCTAAGAATAATCCAGTAATTTTTTTTTTAATTTTTTAATATATTTTACCGTAACTAGATAAAATTGAAATGAATAATCAATAAATGATAAAATTTAAATAATTTCCTTGTTTTATAAAATATTCAAATATTATTAAAAATTTTAGAAGTAGATTAGATAATAGTAAACTGTTAAATTGCTAAAAAATCTAAAAATGGAATTTGATATCTAAACTAATAACAGTAATATAAAAACCATGTAAAAAATACATTCGAAAAAACAAATTTACGAACATCATAATGTAATATGAATATTTTCAGCTAAAAATCGTTTAATTTTTACTCATTCAACATTTGTTACATTGATTCAGTAATAGATAAAATACATTACTCAGTCACAACTGCATAGGCATAGTTTGACAATACAATTATTGAAAAGCTCACAGAAAACATTTTTAAGTTATTTTAAACTAATTAATCGAATATATTTTTTTAATTCATAATTATATTTTGCTGCCAATTATGATACGATTACAATATGTTATACGAATGTTATATAAAATTAAACATTACCAAACAAAAAAATATTGGTAAAATAATAAAATTAATTAATTTTTGTTGTTTTAAAATACCATTCATCAATTTAATTAATAGTAAATAAGCCATATTAACAAAAATGTAACATTGATTTTTTTCTCAGTTAAAATAATTTAATAATGATTTGAAATATTATGTCAACGAACTACAAACCAATATTAAACGATTTTATTTTTAATTCTTATTTATATTTATCTAGGTCTGAATACGTAAATATTTAAAAGTTCAAAAGCATATAGCATTAAACCACTATAAGTCAACTAATATAAATAACGATTAAGATTAAATAAAAGTAAAATTATTGTAAAACAAAATATGTGATGTATTTAAACAAAAACTTGAAAAATTATAATAATATTAACGCTAAGATAACTTGAGGATTTCATGAAAAATATTACCCTAAAAACTTTGAAAGTATAAAGGACGTATAGAATGTAATCCATTCCATAAGATTTCATAGTGGCCGTGAATATTATTAATAAAATATCTTGCACATCAAAATTCAATTAAATACTACCTCATTTTTTAAATGCGTATAGTGAATTTTCGATGTTCAGTAACTCACAAAACGACTACGTTAATCGGACTCTTTTAAAATTTTGTCATCTTCCCTCCTCCTCATAACTAAATGATATCTCAAATTACCAAGAATATTAGATGAATAGACAATAGACATACTCTTATTACATTTTTCAAAACTATATATTTTTGAAACAACATTTTTCAACACAATAAATTGCCTTTGGTGTCATAATCCAATACTCATGAAGAAATTAAAATAATCTGTTTGAGCTCTATTTCTACTATTTTAGTCGGGATATGTGAATATTACATTTATTAGTGAACACTTATTACGGTATACATCAGTGGTCAAATTGTGACCTCTAAGTCTCTGAATTTGTCCAGCGTAAAAATAATTTTACACTAATACTATACATGTAGTTAAAAAGTTACAGACCAAGCAATAAAAAAAAAGTTATGATAAAATATAAGATCTCGAACTTTTTGAGACATAAATAAATATAACCATGTAAGTAATTTAAGTTGGTTGATTATTGATGTACAGTGTATACTGCAGCTACCTATACTCGCAAATAAAATACAGTGGAAGCCGCTTATTAGAAACACTTTGGGACCAAGGTGAAATGTGTCAATTATCCGATTGTTTCTAATAAGCGATTGGTTTGATTTGTACTATGAAAAAAAAAAAATGAAAAATACGCGAAAAAAATATGTATTTATGTATATTTAACTATGTATATATATATTTATCTGTTAATGTACATTGTATATTTAAAAAAAGTATGTTCCAATGTATATATGTTTCTATATTATTTAAAATATTTATCTATCTTAGTTTGTTTTTTTTGCGTCGAGTAACTCCATGACCATATTTTCATACGAGTAATGCTGTTCAAAACCTATTTCATCCGTACGATACTGGACGACACTTTTGAGGACATTTTAGAGCTTCTACAATTGCCTAAAAGCTTCTAAAATGTGGCTAAATTTGTTTCAAATAACCGAAAAGATGTTTCAATAATCCGATTTATTTTCAATGTTCTAATATACGGCCGGTCCGTTCCGGGACATTTTGTTTCAATAACGCGATTGTATCAATTATCCGTGTTTCTAATAAGCGGCTTCTACTGTATCTGTATTACTTTATTTACGAATATTATAATTTTTTTTTAAACATAGACACATAAAAGTAGCCACTAAATATAAATAATCATGATCACCTCTGGACTGGACTTAGCGATATTAATAGAAAACTGATAAAATAAAATGATAGTGTGACCAATACTTCACATAGTTATGCCAGACAAGGGCTATGTAGACGATACCATAGGTATGACGATGTACGAGAATACATTTTAAAAATAACGGGTTGATTTTAATCCATATCATAAGTATATATACCTATACATTATACCGATATGAAACTTTTTAGCCTAACATTGGATCGTTTTTCTGAACAGTGGGAGGATAACGAGAAATGGTGGAAATCCTATATGGGCTTACTTTATCAGACTTACCACACTAATGCTGAATACTTGTACAGAACTCCACAGGGTGCATATTTATATACCCTACACTCTGAAGGTAGGAATTCAAGTGTGTATATTTATGTACATATGTATACATTATGTATCAATAAATATATAATAATATTTAGAAAACCGAGCAATATCACGATATCATCGGTTGACGGTTAAGGGATGTTCTGATGGAATCAGAATTCGTTATAACGCATATATACTTAACATAGCATATAAAACAGTTATCGAAACTATCTTAGAGAATATATTTACCAAGTTTTACTACACCAAAAATCTATAAACACTACAACTAAATGAATATTTTTCGTCTACATTAAGCAATGAAAATCAATTATTGAAACAACCTAATTTTAATTATTATTAATTGTAAATATATTTAAAACGAATGTTATTGGCAAGGTAGTAACTTCAAGCAATGAAAATTGAATTATCAAAATAAGTTAAATGTCAATAAATTATTGAAATTCATTAAAAATATGTTGTAGACTATTTCTGATTGTATACACATAAATACGAAAGATATAAGTATATACTTAAATGTATTAATATCTCATGTATAATGTTATATATTGAACACTAACTGTAAGATTTATTTCATTTTTTTTTTTTGTAAATCAACTTAATTATAACGAGCATAAGTTTAGTACTTATAACACATTGTGTACTTACGTTTTAGAACTTAGGTTATAGAAAACAATTATTCATCATAACAATTGTAAAATAATGATGATAATATTGTCACGTAATTAGCAGTAATAAATTCCAGCAATACTTAACAACCCAACATTATGAGAAAAGATATAACCCAATAAATTAAATACCTTCCTACTTTAGAAAATGAAATATTAAACTGACGAAAAATACTAAAATTTTAGAAATAAAATGAATATAACACCAACACAATATTCATAATTTGATGTTTTTAGGGTGATTAATACCTATATTTCCATTAAGCAAAAAAAATAATAAATAAATTTAAAAAATATGATACAATAGATAACAAATTCCGAAGAAATTTATGTTTTCAATTCTATAAATTTAGATAAATAAAATAATGCAATTTTAAAACAAACACTGGTGGCGCGTATTTATAAACTATTAAAAAGTGCATACATCATGTTTAAGAAAAATATTTTATATTCTACCCCATTTATGTAATTTAACATATAAGAAAAAATATATTTAAAAACATAATATTATATAGGACATATCATTATATTGATATCAATTAGTCAATAGGATCTTCCTGTATAGGTACTCGGGCTAACGATGTTTTGAATTGTCGATGAATGTGGTTCTGATGATGTGGACAAGACGAACCACAAACGTCACCGGCGACAATCGTTATGTACGATCAACTCGCCAGGCGTGCCCGACCACGCCTAAAATACCCGTTTACAACACATGTTACATTTGAGTGTTTGACCATAGACAACATTAACTCGACGTTATAAATATATTTACGAAGATTTGTCATCAAAACTAAATATATCAAATTACTAAAATTATACTATCAATTAAATATATTGCAATAAATAAATAACGATACATTAAACACCATCTTACATTTGTTAATGATTTAGGTTTTTAAAGTGGTAAAAACATGTGGAACACAAAACCGTACGCACACGTTACATAGGTACATATGAATTATAATACAATATTTCAAATTATTTAGTTAATTTTTATTTGTAAGTGAATCAATGTTTTGGAAGACTAGACACGAAATAAAGCAAAGCTCGAAATGATTATTAAAATATTCAATTTAAAATACAGTAAAAAATTTAACTCTCAAATTTCTATTACTGTAACTTTTTAATACCTTTTAAAGTACAAAACTCCGTTTATTTGCAGATTTTGAAGAAATATTTAAACTGCAATAACATTTTATTTTCCATGCTAACATTATAAATTATGAAAATACAACTCATTGTTTTATTGCAAGTAATTTCTATTAATTTATCTTATACCTAAATATTGTTCGTGCATACTGTTTTATTTAGTATATATTTCAAAATAAAATGAATTCTCATTTTAGACCACTATTATGCAAATGTATTCCTGCACATTAACTAAGTTATTTTGGTGATTTTATTATAGAGTACAAAATGAATTACTTATTCAAGACGGAATTTCCAATAATATAATTGGGTAGCAATAGTATAGAATAATAAAATAGAATTTATCTTGTACTGAAAGCATCTTCCACATTTAAATTCATCTGGTTGATGACCATAGTATAACTTTAATAGGATAAATAGTGGGGGATAATGATACAACATTATAAATTATTAATATAATATGTGTGTCACATAAAATATTTATTTTATACATATAGGCAGGTACTTATCTGCTTCCCAGAATTGAGAACAATGATACAATTTGGTAAAAATAATATACAATTAAAAAGTTGGCGAAGATCAGATTAAATGCATTTACAAGGTAGGTATTGAAAAAGATTGTACATTACAATATTTAAAATTCATAAAATTCAATAATTATATATATATATATATATATATTAGTATTCTTTAAGAAAGTATAAATGATTTACAAACCTTTAAATAAAGATTTTATTTGACTTAAAATCAATGATAAATCATATGTAAGAATTTAAAATTTGTACAGCAATTAATTATAATCATAATAATATTTAATTCAAAAATAAGTACCAACAACTTTTACCCATTGTTTTGATTTTTTGAATATCTAATAAATATAATTATGAATATTATTTATCTAACTTAAATTTTGATTTGAGTAAAAATATTTCAAGTATCTAAATAAGTAGTTAGGTACATGTAACTTAATTAATGGCTGATACTCAGCTGTAATCAAAATAAATGGGTTCAAAATCAGTAATTATAAAAATAATCAATATTACTTGATTACGATACATAAAATTATTAATTTAACTCTCATATTTTAAAAGTAATTTTAATTCAATATTACTTATTCCAATGTTTTAATAATTTTGTATGAGTTAACATAATAAATATAATAATTCTCTGCATTTTCAATCATTCATTTTTTTTTTTTTTTTAATTTTAACATTTGATTTTAAATTACCTACTTAATAAGAGTAAAAATAATGTTTTGATAGCTTACTTAAAATATTACAATATAACTGTCATTCTCTTTCGTAAAAAAGAAAATGTATGCTACTGGTAACATTACTTCTATAATTATATTTATGTGTATATTATTATTAAAATTTAGCTGAAAATAGTTGTTTATGCTTTTATAGGAAATCGTTATTATTATAACTTATAGTATCTTTTTCACAGTTTTATATTCCTCAAATGAATACAAATTATATGAAAAATAAGCCAATGCGACCGTTTAATGTCTATTGTCAATGTGGACTTTACCTTTAAAAATGTAATATTTTAAATTGTATTACCTTTGTAAAACATTATATTATACTTACCAATTAATAATAATAATCATTATTATTATTATTGAATAATTTACTATAATTTATTAATTAAACTGTATTCTATTGTACAAAGAGCTCAGCCCGTTTACTAAATAAATAAATAATATCATTACATATACCAATAAACTAACACTGCAATACTGACAATGATGTGTATTAATTTATTGTATACCTACGTAATTTCTTTAATTAACTATTCGAATGATATGAAAAATTTTAAAAATATTACAATATTTACTCAGAAACTGAACAATTAATTGCATATCAGACTATTAGAGTAAATTGAATGAAAAAAAACAATTTTACATAGATAATTTAGAATTAAAACATTTTAATTAACCATTAGAATTTCTTAGTAATTAATAAAATTTATTTATAAGTATAAAGTACTTACACTTGAATAATGAGGGTGAGTTGGTCTTGGAGTAGCATAATAGGTTGCAACTCCTCCAGCATGTTGCATGGGATGCATTACCGTTGCAACTTGCATTCAAATGGCTTTTAGGGAAACTTCTTAATGGCTAAAATATTAAAAATATATAAATATAAAATTAGCGAATGTACAGTTGTTTAAACCACATTTTAAGTAAAAACTATATTTTCAAAATTTTAACAAATAATTATTGGTTGTATATGTTATGAAGTATAGGTATCAAATTCAGTTTTTATAATTATAATTATAACAATGATACCTATAAAAAATAATCTAGGACCACAAAATAAAACTAATTAATTTATTCATTTTGCACTGATTTTTATAACTAAAAATGATAAATCACAATGAATTTCACCAATAAAACCAAAACCTAACCATACCAGTGACTGCAAAAAAAATTCTTTTAAAATACAGATGCACTAAGCTAAGTAATGTTTAATACATTTACAGTTAATTTTAAATGAAATAGAGAAGTGAAAATATAGACTAAATGTGATGTTGAAATATCAATAACAATATACTATAGTGTATAACATAAAATGAAGTATTACATTTCAAAAACGATTGATAGTACCAATAGGTAGGTACCTATATCAGCATTTATAAATTGCAACAAACATTATTCTATAATTTCTAAAATTAAAATAATTAAATAACTGACTAAACTAAATCCCATCTATTTATATTCAATTATCAATATAAAATGATTACATAGCACCTTTTTAAAATTACAATATAATGTTATGTTTTTTTCAAAGCTACCATTTATCACTTTAACAAGCAAGCATTAGTAACCAATCAGTAACAACATAATTAACTTATCAAATATTTGTAAAAGATAGATCCACATCAAAACAACATTTTCAAAACACATCAAAACTAATTATTTTACTAAAAGGAAATTTTGATTTTTTTAAGATGCTGTTTTTTTCAATCAATTGTAATTTCTAAAATTTAATTTTTTTAAATAACTCTCAATTTATCAAATATGTAGTTTATACATTTAAATACGTTAAAACTTTAAGTAAACTTTAAAAACAAAAATGTTAATATACAATAACAGTAGGTACTGAAAATAGGATATTGTAAAAGTAGTAGATGAAAGACATTTGAAATGATTTACATTTAGATAAAAAGATATTTTACAATTACTATGATTCAATATAATGAATTTAAAAAATTATTTTTAATTATATTTAAACAATAGATTGGAATATTTTTAAAGTTTTATTCTACTCCAAGTATAAAGTACCCAATTGTACCATGTACAAATTACTATTGAAAATGATAAAATTATTCAAAATAATTGCCCTAGATATCATTAGAAAATACCAACAATGTTGATTAAAATAATTAACAAAATCAAATAAAAATATAATTATAATAGTTCATAAAAAGGATAGTTCAAAATGTATCAACATTTTAATATAGAGATGGAAAATGGAAATTATTTAATTGTGATAGGCATATCTATGTGTAGTTTAAAGAGATTGGCATTATCAATAATTATCAAAGACAGTTGTTAAAATATCAAATATGTTTCATTTATCAAATATAAAATTCTTATCAAAATAGTTTTTTATGCTTCCAAAACCATTAAGAATTAAAAAATTGTGTTTAATAAGTAGGTATTTCAAGAAGATTAAGGACTATTTATTACTGTAAGTAATGAAAATATCAAACTCTTTCACTGTCTGTAATACAATATAAATAAGGTGTGTGCACCAGCATAATCAAGAATCATTGGTGGAACTCAACATTGTCAGTATTAACAAATCTAAGTAAAACACATTAATGCCATTCAACATGTCTGTAGAGTAGTAAGTTATGATCATAGCCAGTAAATTAAAATGATACTATAGAATTTACACACGGTAGACTTACAAAATAAGAACTGATATGGGTAATAAGTGTGTGACGAGACAGCTGCAGTCGACAGACAACAACTCCCAGGTATTATCTAAATTGATGCAAGCTCACAGCATGTACATTGTGTTTTTGGACAGTCTGTTCCTCCTGCAAAGCGAAAAACGGTAGGTAGGTCATTCAAAACGGATAAATGTCGCTGTGGGCATAGTGTACGTTTAAGAGAAAGCGTAGTGTGCGAAGACCCAAAGGCCAGTCGCATAACGTAGCCGTAACTCACCGGTAGGTGTCCGCCGCAGAACATAGCAGTGACCGCATAGGACTATGGTGGTCGCGGGCGAGCGCGTGCAGTCGACAACGGCAGCCGGACTAAATGGGTTGGCGGTACGAGGAGAAGGCACTGAGTGGCGTACTACTCGTGTGTGCGAGCATCAGTCTTTTGGGCGGTAGACGAGATGCGACGGAGAAAATGCGGTGCGGTGCGCGAAAAGCGTGTTGCAATCGCAAACTCTGGCCGTGCGGGGAGCGGGACGTGAACGGGGAAAAAATCCGTCGAGAAAAACAAATCGATCCCGTGATGATCGACGGACGAAAACTGTCTGTACACGAAGCGCCGGAACGGATCGTTATCGCAGCGAAATAAATGAGTAGTAATAATAATAATAATAATAATCGCCGTCGGGTCGTCTACTGACGTCGTCGTCGTGCTGAACGGCGGCGGCGGCCGGCGGATAAGGAAACACACACAAACACACACTGGCGCTCGATCGCGCGCGCGCGCGCGCACACACACACGCCCCACGGCGACACACTCGCTCAATGGCACACACTCACACACGCGTGCGCCAAAGGCACACGATCGGCGCAATGACACACACACACGCGCGCGCGCGCCCAAAGCGCCCCGTCGTCGCAGCGGTTGTCGTTGTAGTGGTCGTAGTAGCATTAGTAATATTCTATAGAACGATGTGTGTGTGCGTGCGTGCGTGCGTGTACGCTACAAGCGGCGGCGGCGGACGCACGCGGCCCATCCCTAAAATAATAATAATGAATAAAAAAAAAAAGTAAAAAAAAAATACATATATATGTATATCCCTTCGACCCTCTGCGGTGCACGCGCGCGACCCACCCACTCGCGTGCGCCGATCGATATTTCAGGCTCGCGGCGGCGTGGGCTTTCATGGAACAGAAAAGCCGAGAGGGTGTCGCCGGCGGTAGTGGCCGCGATCCGCGATCGACCCGGTTCCGAGCTTTCGGACCGGCTTATGTGGTGTACCGCCACCGCGGACGCGAGTCGTCCGTATTTATCCCTTTTTTTCCCCCCTCGTTCCCGATTTTCCCTTCGATCTCTCCCGAATCATCCTTTCGGGACTCGTATTTTCCCTCTTCGCCCTGCCGATTTCGGCGGCGCGCGTGGGCGTACGGCCGGCCCGTCCGCGCGTATAGCTCGACGTTCGTAACGTCTATATAACGTAATCGTGCGCGAACATCCGGCAGAGCAGCTGTTCCGGAGTCCATTGTCGCCGCCGCCACTGCCTGGTGGGCGTGTGACGCCGCCACCACCGGCGTCGTCGCCCACCGGTACTTATCGCGCCGTCTGCCGACCGGCGGTACGACCGCGAGTGCCCTTCGCACATGTCGCCTGCTGCCGCGGTGTGTACGGCGAGTTGCCGCCAGATCGCGGTACCCCGTTCGTCGTCCCGCGCGCCCTATTCGGTCTCGCGCGTGACGACATTATTGAGAGATGACGTGGCTCTCTAGCCTCTTCCGATTTCGAACGCGCCGCGATGGGCGGCTCTGTTTTATAGGTGTGGCCGACCACCGTCCGGTGGCGAGAATTTTCGTCTTTTACGTTTTTACGTTTTTTAAAAACGTGGTTTTAAAATCTGTATAAAAAATTAGTGTCCTGAAGCGAATGTCGAAATCGCAGAACAGACAGACTCGATTTTATGCTACCTATGTAAGAAATCGTTGAAAACTATGTGTGGTGGAAAAAAATAGTTTTACCCAAAGATTTCAATCCAAAGCCCTGGTACGCTCCATTTCCAAAGCTCCATTTTATGTCTTAAAACCTCAATCTCCACTCTGGTCTTCAAGTGCAAGATGTCACCGATCACTGGTGTAACTTGACATTTAAACAAGGCAGTGCTTGAGAGTCGGGTTTTTTCGTTACTGGTCTATAAGTGGACATTCTTCTACATCTATTTTTGCATTATGCCAGTATGGAAGTTTGTCTTTATCATGGCAAAAATGTCTGTCTCTTAGGAAAAATCAAATCATGTTAATCATTGATTGACAATATAATAATTACGGCTCGGATTAGGCTTTAGAGAACCTTGGGAAAATTATATTTGACATTCCTTACTAGATATCATCAAAAGGAAGTTTCAATTACATAAAATTTCAACTTAAATTAGTACGCCCATTTTGAAGGGTATCTTGGCCATTTGTGATCTGATAATCGTCACGAAATCACAATAATTTTAAAATTTAAACTGAATAAATTGACATTAAAAGTATTAAACACTTAGTACAATCATTGTGGTTTTAAAAATTCCAAGATATACGTTGTAGATTCAAGACTCCAATAGTTGATCTAATATTTAAAAATATTAATTCATAATATATAAATTAAAATCCTATTAATATTTATGATTAAATTAAAGAAGTACCCCCAATATGCACAGCCTGCGGTTTGCAGTCACCATCAAACACATTCTCACCGAATGCCGCACATACCAAAAGACCAGAATAACCTACAACATATCCGAATCACTAGCCGAAACACTCAACAATCATCCTCAATCAATAGCCAACATCATCCAATTCATCAAAACAGCCAAACTTTAAACCAAAATTTAAAATTTTAGTTAGAATAATATAACAATTAAAACAATCTGTAATCCATGTAATTTAAATAACATTTGTAATCAATTGTAAATTGTAATCTGTAAAGCCAATGGCCCATGCTGCCGAGGGTTCTTTATTAATAAAAAAAAAAATAATAATAGTAATAATTTATGAGACTTTAGAATCATTTTTATTTTTATTATAAGTTTATATAAAAAAAACAACTTTAATTTTAATAATAATATATTATAATGCTTTAATAAACAAACGAACGAGGTAAGTATTTTTTTTCTGTGGGCCTTTAACCTTTTTCTTAATATAGGTAACTAATAAAATACGCGTTTATTTGTCACTAGATAATTAAATAAATAAACAAAATGTTTATAAATATTGCAGATGATATTATTATTACCTAAGTAAAACACTGTACTTCTTGGTATATACGAGATATATATATACTATATTTCCTGAGTTAATCTTTTAACTTAATTAAGTAAAAAAAAAATCATTAGTAGTAGCTTTTAAATTAACTTAAATTATATTAACTAAACAAAACGAGTTTAAAAAATATGTTAATTAGAAAACGGTATGACACTTAAACAGGGGTTTAAATATATATATACCTACTCTCGTGTTTTTTTTTTTAATTACTACTAAATTAAATCAATACATTAAATTTATTGTAATAAACGTTTCATAGTAAAATTGCTTTTTTGTTATTGTATTTCGACAAAATATTTATTTTTCATTTTTTCAATTCAAAATTTAAAACAATTATTTAAAGGTAGGTTTATTTTGACTTGGGGTTGCTTAAGACTCAAAGAACCCCCCTCCCTTAAATGCGCCAATGTCACTAATATAGTCGAAAATCATTACAAATGATTTATAGTTTACTTGGTCTACTATATACCTAAAGATACTTTGTCCAATACTATCTCTGGTAATCTAAAAAAAGACTAAAAAACAGTGATATCGTGACTTACCTACTAACCTAAACGACTGAACTAATATGCTGTAGTCGGGTAGTCCTTTTCCTCTGAAAAAAATTTAAGGTACCTATATGTAGATATTCTGTCTATAACAGTCTGTTAACATTATTAAATTATTTATTTAAATATTTATAATACATTATGTCATTATCCTGCACGATATGATTTTAAATTATTTTTAAAATAATAGATATAACATTAAAAATAGAAAAATGTGTAGACTGCGAAGAAGTGTTGGACAGATAATTGTGTTTAGCTAATTATTAGGGTTAAACCTCGGGTTAAATGGAACTCTTCACATCTACTTGTAAGAAAAATGTAAATGTAATAAAAAAATCGCATCTCAGAACAATTTTTTAATTAGGTTAGTACCTACGCTACTCCTCATATTGTGAAATTAAAATCGTTTATTTCTAATTAATTTCTTTAAAAAAAATATATTAGATAAAAAATCAAATACACGAGTAAGTAGTCAGAGAGTAGGTACCCAGTACGTGAAAATCACGGGAAGCAAACTCCATCAGTTTCATCCCATAAATTACTCCTCTGATACTGTCATTATAAAATTATATCCTGCATATACATGTCTTTATATAATATGTATGAAGCTAAGCTGATTATAATTACATATACAACACGCGTAATAGGCAATAGCTTACACAGTGTTATGTTAGTGATTACATGTTTAAATTATTCAAAAAATCTCTATGTAGTATACAGAAATATATAATTATTTATAAAAGCTTCCCAATGACTTCGGTTAGGTATCTACTTACATCAGTGTTTCTCGACATCTTTTTTTCTAACACCCCCTTGGTGGAGTTTCAACAATCTAATACCCCCCTAAAAATTAATTTAAATGAAAAAAAAATGGAAAGGTTGACCGTTTTGTTTTAAATAGCTTAAAATAAAGTTTTAAAGATGAAGACATTTTTTTCGGTTTTATTGAGTAGTAGTGTTGACTCTGAGAATTTTTACTGTATAATAAAATAATATTATTTATTCATTCATTAAATAAGTAGATAATAATTTAAAATTGTGACAGGACTAAGCATTTTTAATTTGATATCTTAAAGTAAATAATTTCTAGCTTTATTTGTTAATTTAAACAATTTTCAATACCTACGCTATAATAGTTCATTTTTAATTTTTTTGTTTTTACCATATTTATGAAATAAAATTAATAATTCACTCCATGAGGGCTGCTTACGCCACCCAGGCAATCTCTTTGGTTGGAAATCACTGATTTACGTACTTAAGAGCTCAGTTAGTTGAAATACTTGGTAACCTATACTAGTCATGATAAATTGTGGAAAAAATATTACATTATTGGGGTTCATCAGTTTTTCGTTAATAGATTTTGAGGGTTCAACTTAGGGACACAATTCAAATTCCTACCTATTCATGTTTTCGGTGGTTACAGCACGTAGGTGCCGTTTCTCTAATATGACATATTTAGCTGCCTCTATATTACAGTGCTATTTAAGAATTTTTTCCTTCCGGTATTAGAAATATTTTTCACTTATACAAAGTTTCTAAAAATATTATTTTTCCAAAAAACAACCTCATAAAATGTCTGTAAAGGAACACAAACATGCATACAATGGTATATACTTAGTTCCTTCTTAATAACTCTTAGAGTGTTTCTTCGGTTGTTGTTCGTACCATAACTTTTAATTAACGTTGGTTGCAAGTATGTACCAATATACTTACCTATTAATTGTTATGTATGTATATTATGTATAGATAGGTAGGATGTAGACATTCAAAACAATAAAAGTATTGAAACAAGATTAATTTCTATAGCATTACAAGTACAAACCACCTATACAAATTAAAAATATCCTTTTTTATTTTATAATCGTACAATTTTTCTTTGTCCTGGAGATTGATGTACAATTCTTGACCAAGTATTTTTAATTCCTTTAGTATATATCTACCTTCTAAATTCTGTTCATCAATAATATTTTTGAAAACATTTGACTATTTTAACGGTTTCTTTAACTTTTCATAAGGCACTATAGTATACCAGCTTACACTGCTAATATTGGAATCAGAACCGAAAAACAAATTGGATAGTATATTTAGATGTAGGTATCTACAATGCGTTTATCAAAGTGATACCTTTCACAATTATAGATATACTATCTAAACTCTGAAGAGTAATCTGAACGTTTGATTAGTGAATGATGACGACGGTGTAGAGGTTTTTAGGACTATGTTGTGTCTCAGATGACCTCAGCCTCTCAAGTACTTATAGATCAAAAATCATTGAGAACAAATGCGTTGAAAGTATAGATTTTTGATAGTTTATTCTGAGGTGCGTGAGTGATGTGTGCATCCAAAAATTATTTACTGGCCAATGGCGGTTTTCAGTTTCACATACGAATCTCAAAATCATAGTCATAATAATATAAGCTCTTTCAGACAAAACATTTAATGGCTGGTCACAAGATGTACCTGTACTGCATACAATAATTGATAGTTAAATACAAAAATAATATAACATCTTATCTGACATGATTTTTTTTTTTATTTATTAAAAATTAGTCTTTAGCTTTTGTAAATTACATTGTAAAATATTTTTATAGTATTAAAAACAATATACAAAATTATCAACGTAAAAGTAATAATATATCAAAAACCAATATTAACACAATATATTATAGGATACTTTTAAGATCTTATAAAATTAAAAAAATTGTTTAAAAAAATGAAACACCAATACTACGAGTACTTTCAAAGAAATTCATAAACAATTAACACAAAATAAAAATATGATTCATATCTATATAAAATAAGCAAAATATAAAAAAAAAATGTGCATTATGAATACACCATTCAAGTTGTAGAAAGAACTTCTAAAGGTTAAAATATGAGTTATTATTCTATTATAATTAAACAGTTTCTTTGTTCACTTTTAAAACTCAATCAATATCTATAATTTTCAAAACTGTTCAGTTTAAACCATACCAAAAATTACTCTGATAATTTTAATATATTACACATTATTGCAAACATTTTGTTTGTAATCGATACAATATAAACATACAATTTAAAATAATACTTTTTAGTATAACACAGAAATTTAATCGTTTCTTTGGTTCCAATCACTTTGAACCTAAATAATAGTTTTTTTTTGCACAAGATAGCTTGAGTGAATATTAATAATGTATTGTTATGCATTATTATTATTTTGTGATTATTGTAAATATACAAAGTACATATAGTTTCATTCAGGGAAAATTATACACTGTTTCAAACTAGTAAGGATATTATTATGACTAAAACAATGTAGTTTAACAACTAATTAATACAGTGTGAAATATAAATTGGGATTAAACTTAAAATTAAAATCACTGTTTCAAAATAAACAGTTAGACCTTAATACAAATTTAAGTTTTCCATTAACACAATAAAATATGCATTAAGATCACTTGAATATTTGTAAGTTATAAAATACAAATTAAATAAATAATCTTTAATTTTTAATTTTATTGATATAAGTCTCCCAAGTTAAAATAACTGAAAAGCTATAAACTCAATATTTTTTTTTTATGCATTACTCAGACAGATTAAAATAATAGGAATAATTGATTTAATTTTGGTTACTAAATATATACATCAAAGAGAGAGTTTGACTAGAAGATTTATTGAAACTCATTTTTAATAAAGCTCTCTATTAAATATGTACTTTAAAGTTATGACCAATTTAATCATCTTAAAATAATTTTTCCATTAATAATTGCATAACATTTAAAAAATATATATAAGGTACGCATGTGTTTATGTTTTAGAGAGCTTTGATTTAGAACAGTTTTCAAACATTCAAATGGTTTCTTTACTTAATCATAAAATAATTAAAAATTTCATTACAAAATATGATAACACATAATCAAGTCTTTATATTAAGTTATCACATTATTTATTAGTATATCATTGCATAAATATTCCCAACTGTAGTAAATGAAGTAGAAGTTTCTTATTGTGAATAAATTAACTAATTGGTGATTAAATAAGAATTAACACTTTGACTTAAAATACTACTAGTAACTGCCCAGTCTTGATATAAAGATATTATCTCATGTTTTAGAGAATATTACAACACTAAGGCTCACAATTAGAATACATCTTTCAGGCATAACTAAATTAAATTTTCTAAAAAAAAAAAAAAAAAAAAAAAAATAAAAATAAAAACCGTTTGAATTTCTAGTGGCTCTTAAAATGTAAAAAAAGAAAACATGGAAAAATTGTTTATTCAACTTGTGCCAAGGATTGACACTAAAAAAAAAAAACAAAAACTTCCTAAAAATAAAAGTGTAAATATGCCACTAAATTTCTATTTCCATTTTAACAAGTAATAATTGTCTCAAATAGTATAATGCACCAGTCATGTACAGGCATAACACAGTTGAATGGGTAAATTTGATCCATGAAAATATGAGTTATACTCAACAGTTAGAATCCTGGAAAATTGGCTTGTACGGGATCTTGAACATCCAACAGAGCATATGTTACACCAGTTATTCCTAAAATCAATTAATTATAATAATTTATTAATTTTTAATCAGTACCTACCTTAAAGTAACACACAGTTAATATATTATATATATATATTTTTTTTTAATTTCATGTTTATATTAAATAATACATACATCTTGAAAAACAAATAGTTTTGTATACTTAAACTATTATTTCAAAAATCATTAATACCTTCAAACATTGAATAAGGGTGATCAGGTATTTTATTTTGACGGTCTGTTGTTAAGCACCAATCAATAAACCTAGCAGCTCGATATAAATATTTACCTTTCTGTAATAAAAAAAAAAAACAGTGTCAAAATAAAATTTCACACATTTTCAATAATATATAGTAATAATTCATTAATATATATATATATATATATAACATATGGTATACTTAAATAGTAAATACCCAAAGACAGTACAGTTAAATATTCATTATCTTATAAAATATCAACTAAAGCAAAAATTATCTTACTCAATCTTATCAAAAATTAATAATATAAAATGCTTAAACAATTAAGTTAAATTTAACAAAACTATCTTAAACAAAATGTTTATTATATATATATATATATATATACATACACATTTATATTTATAAAAAATGTTTTTCTTCATCAAACAATAATATTTCTACATAATGAATAACATTCAATTACAAATTATATGAATTCCAGTCTAGTACATTTTAATTAAATTATGGGTTGGTTGAAAAAAAAATCTATAAATCAAAGTAATAAAAATTCAAATTTAACTGAATATTATCAAAAGAAGAATACAATTTTTTAACTTATTCTTTTGGGTATTAGGTCATAAAGGATATGTTGTGTTACATTTCTTATAATAAACATTTTCTATTCAACAAAGACATTAAATGATAAAATTTAAAAAAATAATAATAATTGAGATATTTTTCCTTTTGTATATTAGCTGCATTTCATTATTAATATGTTAATTTTATTTTTTATGATTTAGATTTTTTAAATTAATAGTAAAATACGTATAGAAATATAATCAGCTTACTCCAGTCAATTGGTATAATGAAATAAAAGTATAGGTATTTCCACTGACTCCGTGACATAGTCCATAACCTTTAGTTAATAATCCTCGTTTCCACACAACTTCAGAATACTGTTCTGCAGCGATAAGATATTTCTCATCATGAAAAATCTGATTTTTAAACATACATTATATATCAATCAAAGATTGCTCTATTACATTATACATAATTATATTATTTGATAATTTATACCAAAATAAATAAACAATATTTATTTATTTATTTATTATAGGTACACTACCTTATATACTAATTTAGGGTCTTATGTGTTGAAAAAAATGTAATAACTAATAACTATACTTACTTTATAAGCTAACGCATATGTATGAGAAACACCTGAAGCACCATGGCACCATTGTACTAAATAATCTGGGTCACTACATAAAGAGGAAGGTAAATTTCCAGATTTATATCTTAGTGTTAATAGATAGTCAAGTGCTGGTTTAATGAGATCTTCTAGTTCTTTCTTTGTAACATATGTTTTTGCCTGTAATATACCAATAATTATTATAACATGAAAGCAATAACAATTCAATAAATATTAATATATTCAAAACTATATCTTATACCAAAAGCAAACAATGCAATACACCAGATAAACCTTGAGCTGCACCCAAATATTTTTTGTTGTGACATTTATACATAAGAGATGTTCTTCTTGGTCTATCTTTTACACATGTTCGTACTCCATTGTTAAAAATTGATGTCACCACCTAAAATTTACATACTTTACCACAAGTTTAAGACTGTTTCAATAATTTTAAAGGATAAATGTGTTCAAATCATTACCTGTCGTATTAATCTATCTCTCTCTGGATCTTCCCAGCCAATTTTTTTTAGTAAAAGTAAAGAGTATAAATATCCAGCACGTCCGTACAGTAATACATCAGGCATTTTTTCATTCAATGCTAATGGTAACAAGCCTACAACTCTTATTTTATAAAGGAAAAAACAATTATTAATTACAAATTCTACAGTAGGCATCAATTACATACTTTTCAATCATTTTTTTTGCATTATCAAGATCACCCATGTCTCTGTAAATTTCTGTAGCTGTGACATAGATACCAGATTTTCCAGTTAAATACGTTACACTATCAGAGTTATAATCCAATATCGACAAACATTTTTCAATGATTTGTTTCGCTTTCTGTAAAAATGAATAAAAATTCAAAACATTTATTATGTTCAGGAATATACTTCTATTTTCCAAAGTTCTAACACAAATTATACAGTGAACAAAAGTAATAATCAGGGCCGGCAAGAACATTAGCGGGCCTCGGAGTTGTTCGATTGTGGGCCCTCTTACATATATACTAGTATAGCTAATATATTCATATATATATATATATATATATAATATGATCACCACTATTATTAAATTACTTACATTTAAGTTTGATGATATGTGAATTAAATAAATATAATATTTGGTTTACACAAAATATTTTATCAATTGAAGGAAAAATAAAATCATACACAAACTATTTAATTTTCATTAACGTAGAATTATACTAAGCTAAAGTGTTCCTTTTCTTGTCTTTTTTTAGAGGTTTTTTTAAGGGTTTTTTTCTTGCCTTTTTTATATGACCCAATAACATTCATAAATAGCACATTAGCGCACAATAAATAAAATCAAATTACATACATTGATCAATCTTGTACAATCATTATATCATATACAAATATACAAAATTAAAACATACTACTATGTCAAAATGGTATTTTTTAAATAGCTCCTAAAATAGACTGTCGAGCACTAGAACGAAAGTAAGTGTATAGTATTAAACTACTGGGGGCAAAAGAGCTATTACTTTAACATGTTCCGTCATTTAATTTAAAAGTTTTTTAATTTGTACATGACAAAAAAAAGTTTTTATTTGACAAAACATATTTATAATTTTTTTTTTTGTATTTATAGTCGATACGATGGGCCCCTTCCAGAGGCCTGGACCCTGGTACTCTGGCACCTCCTGTCCCATCCTCTCAACGGCCCTGGTAATAATAAATGAAAGAAAGTAGCTCACTTAAAATGTTTATACCTTTTATCCCAATGTTTTTAAGTATTATTACAGCTATATATTAAACATTTAACTACCCATTAAGTTCACATATTTTTTTTTTTTAATTCATTATTATTATTTTTTTTTTTTGTGGAGATATATTACCTGTGGTGATTTTATAAGAATTTGTACTAAAAAAAAAAATATTTAGGCAGGTTTAGTTACACATTGTGAGTAACTTCATATGTTTACCATACAAAATAAATCATAATTTTAGAATTAAAAATGCACAAAACGAACCTCTCTACTCTTATTTTTATTATTTGTTTTGGATGCATAAAAGTTGTATAACAGTGCAACTCCTGACATCCCAGAGTATATTGATTCTACTGAAAGTTCATCTTCTTTGGGTTTGGGTTTTTTCAAAAACCTTTTAACTTCTTGACTTAAGATATACATGTTGGCTTCTACAAATTCATTCATTTTATTTTCAAATGTTTTAGTAGTTTTGAATTTATCTACTACGTACTGAAAGAAAAAAAAAAGAAATAATTATAATAAATAAAATAAAAGTATAGTAATATAAATGTAAATATGTAATTCAAATTGTATTATTAGAATGTTTTTTTAAACATCAAGAAATAAACATAGTATGTTTATAACTATCTGATTAGTATTTATAATATTTACTATTTTAAACAAATAATAGATTAAGTAAAAGCTTACATAATACAACGATATTGAGTTGCCATCATATAGGCAAAAAAATAATATTTGTCTTATGTTTTGTAAATAGGAAATTTTTGTTTTCAATAACTATCAATATTGACATCAGTATAAATGTTACACATTTTTTTTAACAATATTATTGTGGACACTAAATACATCAATGAATTTTCAGACACATTATTATTATTTTTTTTTTTTTTTGTAATTAAACACGTCATAAATGTAACAAGATGTTCTAAGTAATTTCTTTAGTTACTAAAGTAAGTGATGGAATTCAATTTGAAGGTTTTATCAAACTCATTTGTTTTTAATCCAAATATTATTACTTTTCTTAAATAATAGTATATTGCTTTTAATGAAACTTTACAATTACTAAAAATTATAAAGTATAAGTTGTAAGGTAGGTATGTTTGTAAGTTATAAACTAACATATTATTCTTGTTTTGATTTGTTATTTAAAATTTAAAGTTAGGAAATAGAAAAATTAATAAATGCGAAATATCTTAGTTTTTTCTGAAAACAAAACTATTTTTATTAATTATAAGCATAATGAAATTATAAATCTACTAGAATTTAATACATTTATTTACAATGCGAGGATAAATATTTGTTTAATATAATTATTATTCCTATGTAGGTACTTCTCAATATACCTGTATATGAATATCTTTGTCTGAAATGTTAATACTTTCTGTATTCAACAGCTTACACTTATGCTATTTAAAACACATCTTAATATAAAGTATGACAAATTTTCTACAAATATTATTTGATTTTTCATTTTATAACACAGAGGTATGTATATATTATATTACTAAACAGTAAACATAAATAACTCATACACTGGAATAAGATCAATTTAGCTAGTTAATTGTGTTGTTTTTTTTTTTTTTGGAAAATTAATAATTTTTAACTAAAAATCTATCTAATTATTTTAATCTTTCACATTTGACATGTTATCAAAAACCACTGAAATTTACAGTAATTTGAATACATTTTATTGTAGATTTAGCTCGAACCAAAGTAAAATTAATAAGATCTTAACTTTTTAGAATTTTTTACATATTATTATTCACACCTGAGTACTTACATATAATTTAAGCGATCTTCCAACTACTTCATCAGCTTTCTCCGTAGATAGTTCACAAAGCTCATTAGTATAATGCCTGCAGGCCTCTGGCTTGGCCTGATCTGGTTTCTTCTTATCCACCATGTCACAGTTGTGTACCATCTATATTTAAAAATACGATGATTTACTAATAAAATACAATTGGATGAACAATAAACAAGCAAATCCAATTAATCCAATAGTACCTATAAGTGCATATTATTTTACTTTTTGTCCAGCTTCAATAAAATCATAATACTTACCTAGGATTGAGCAGACAGTATCAACCGTAAATGTCTAGGAAATTTCCAAACTTTCCTTCGGATTTACCGGAATATCGAACCAATCGCATCCACTTAGATGTAACGTCAATACGAATAGAATTTTTTTCATGCGACTCATGACGGTGCATTATTAAAAATCGCACATGGTGTGTTGTACTTCAATGGATATTGAATAGTTAACACAGTTTTAATACACAAACAATGCATGTCAAGACGGTTTCGAGCGACGACCGACAGACGAGACGCACGAAATCACTATTGTCTATTGGGGCAGTGGTCATTTATTGCGTGAAATCAAAATAATCAGACTCCACGGCGATTATCATTGCTCGGCAAGTAATGAGTAATCGGCAAATCGATGATAATGATAATAATAATAATAATAGCTACGGATATTTCGAAAAAAAAAAAAGGTTAGGTACAGAACAAATCACTGTAGTTCATGTCAATACGTAATATTTTCGATCATCAAAAATTGGACAATCATAAAAGCTATTACGTACACGGCGTACAGCCTCTACATATTTTGCGTTTGGACTAGTCCGCAGACCCGAATTACATTTTTTCGCGTGACACGGACTCGGCTATTAGCTTTCGGTGGCGTAATTTTAATTGCACGCGTACCTACTACCTACCTACCAGCTAGATACCGCCGCTCATTCATAGCCGGCCACGGGCGGCCGGTCGTCATGCAAAATCGAGATCGCCAACGTGAATCATTCGCGATTATCGATAACAATGGTCGGGTGGACAGTGATGATAACGGACAAAAAAAAAAACAACGAAAAAAATTGCGTTTCAGCCAAGATAATAGACTATACAATACTACACACACCATTGAGGTGCCGTTGTTGTGCCGTCGAGTGAAATCGAGTTCACGAACTGGTGACTGGATCCGGCTGTTTAGCCCGTTGTTGTTGTCGTCGTTGTTGTTGTCGTCGTTGTTGTTGTCGCCGTCGTCGTCCACTTCGCCGTCGTCGTCCACTTCGCCGTCGTCGTCGTCCACTTCGCCGTCGTCGTCACCAACCGTTTTTGGTCGTCGAAAGAATATTAGAGTAAGTCTGTCGTTAAAAAAAAAAAAACGTTTATTGTCCGTTACATACACCATTGCCGTGTCGGTGTCGGCCGTCGTGTGGTTTTCCCATTACGCGGTAGGTAGGTAGTGACTGCGAGCTGCAGCCTTTTGCTATTTGCAATTCGATGTGAGCTGCGGTTTTGTTAGAACTCAAAACGATGACGCCGTCGGGATACCTAACCTGCGTTTTTATTTCTAAACGGAGGCAGCGATTTTACCATCCTCCCATGCCACACCACATGTCTAGGTGTCGAAGGCTGAAAGACCGTATGATTACGCGATAGGATAATGTTTTCACATCCGACTGTTGCATCGGGTTTGTCGGGTTTGTTGGATAATGGTTGTCGGTTCTTTTCAGGTCGGCGACTATGCCCACTGTACACTGTTACAATATCCGATATGCGCTGACACAACCGACCGTGCCTAGATTTGTCCTTTTTTAAATTAACACTTGATCAATTAATGCAATCATTGTGTTTAGTATTACGTAGAAAAATAAAAACAAATAACTGTAGTTATATTAAGATAGGTCGACATTACAATAAGTTATTCATCATTGAATTCATTGTTTGACTTTGATACAATTGTATGTATCTTCAAGTGAATATTTATGTTATTGCAATGCTGATATGGTTTAAACCAATGTTTTCAATCATTAACATCCACTAATGGAAAATAGAAAGCTCAACGTAATTTCATTAATTTATGCCTAATTTCAATTTTTCCTCAACTCATAAATGTGTTTTAAATGTATTTTCTTTCTAGAGGTGCACGAAAGTTTTTAAAATTTGTTCTGAGACTTAAAATAGTTGATTGCGGTAATAAAAAATGTGATACTTTAATATTGTTTATAAATTATATGGAAAATAAGGCCGTTTTTTTTTAATATAACATTAAAAAAAAAAAAAAAAACTAGAATTTCCCCAAGTAGGGATTTAAGTATTTAATTCTGAATTTATTATTTCATTCGTTTAACATTTTAACCATAGAATTCTTACTTAGATAAGTAACTATTTTTTTAAATTTACTGTTTTATTTTTTCTCAAATATAAATTAATATTTAATTATATATATATTTATAGGTAGGTACCTCAAATGTATTATTATTTGACATAATATTTAGCAAACATTTTATTTTTTTTCAATTTAAAATAGTTATTTATTATATTACATTGAGTACTTAAAATAATTCAGATAATGAAAACAAGTCAAATAATATGATTAGTTAAATAGTAATTATTTAAAGGAAAATTACTTGAATCATCATCACTAAAATTAGTAGGTATAGTGTGTAAAATTATTAAAGGCAATCTAATAGATTTATTTGTTTAATTGACTTTATACCAAATACATATTTGAATCATCGCATTGTTTTTTTATTAAGAAAATGTAGAGAATTTGAACTTAAAATATTTAAGGTAAATTTTGGTAGGTATTAAGGTGTAAATTCTATACCTAGTAAAGATAACGAGAGAAAAGATTAAGTATTTAAAATGTATTATTGTATTAGATAGCAAGTCATAAATATACTTCTCAAATTTATTTTGGTTTGTTAATGTATTATAGAGTTATAGAGTTATAATAGTTTCCTTTTTTAAAAATCTTTTTTCTTTGTTAGTAATAATAATAACTAGGTATGATAATCTAATGGACAATTTTGATCGTTTTCAAGATCTAGATATTGTTTTTAAAATATGAGAAAATACAATTTTTTTTATAAAAAATAATATATTTTGATATATCTATGTTCATATAAATTAATACTTTTATAATAACACATTAAATAATAATAATAATAATAATTATAGTTACTAATAGTTACTCTCGAATGTCAAGCCCAATATGATCAAAATGAAGGATTTTATATCACATCCAAACTAGATTCAAAAAAGAATTTTTTTGTTTAAAAATTTACATAAATAGTTTTTGAACTGGTTTACATGTATGAAATCTAAATAAATAACTCTGTTGAAAATATTTTGATTTTATTCATCTTTGACTTGGGATTTTTGAATCATTTTATACTTTTTCTATTTTTTGTATTTATTATGCCTATACCCATTAATTAAACTATTTTTCATATTTTAGAGTAAATTCTATTTAGTTAATTGGTTTTTTTTAATTTCAGATTTAAACTTAGAAGTTACTTTATACCATGTCGACTCCAGCTAGACGCAGATTGATGAGAGACTTCAAAAAATTACAAGAAGATCCCCCGGCAGGCATTAGTGGTACACCAACTGATAACAACATAATGTTATGGAAAGCTGTGATATTTGGACCACACGATACACCCTTTGAAGATGGGACATTTAAATTGACCATAGAATTTACTGAAGAATACCCTAACAAACCACCTACAGTTAGATTTGTTTCAAAGATGTTTCATCCGAATGTCTATGCAGATGGAGGCATTTGTCTTGATATATTACAGAACCGTTGGAGTCCTACCTATGATGTTGCTGCAATTCTGACATCAATTCAATCACTTCTTAGTGATCCTAATCCTAATTCACCAGCTAATTCCATGGCTGCCCAGTTATATAAGGAGAATCGCAGGGAATATGAAAAACGAGTGAAGTTGTGTGTTGAACAAAGCTTTATTGATTAAAATGATTACTAGTCTCTGATTTTTATCATTTAAAAACAAAAAAATAGGTATACATATGTTAATACCTAGTTCTTTATAACTCTACAATTCTTTTTTTTTTTTTTTTTGTATTGATATTCCAGTGAACCTTAAATATAATTGCACTTCAATTATTTTGCCTTCCTTGGTACTTCATAAATATTATGTTAATATTTTTTTTTATAAATATATATTTTCATTTATAAAATTTAGACACATTAAAATACAGTGTTCTTTTTTATAACATTTTTTTAATAATAGATTTATTCAGTGGTTTTCAACTGGTGTACAGTAGTACACTGTTATACCGTAAACATCATTTAAGTGTGCAACAGGCTTTTAAATTATTTACTTTTTGTTAACAAAAATTATACATTTTATAGTATGAAATATATGGAATCTATTATCTATATACAGATGAAATTATTAAAATTAGTACACCTCAAAATATTAAACTTAACTTAAAAACATAAAAATTTAGATGGTATTCAAAAAGGGAATAAAAACTGGCATGTGATATGAAAGTATTATGAAAAAAGAGCGTGGTATATTTGTAAAAACATGGAAAATCACTCGATTAACTTGATGACAATTCTGTATATAAATTCCAGGCATTTATTTAATTTTTATATTATTTGAAAATTTGATTTGTATATTTTTTCTAATTATGCTTATAAGTTGAATTTACTGTACACAAAAATAATTCCATAAAATATTAATATTCTATAGATTAAAATTATTTTTTTGCTTTTATTGTTATATAATTAATTTTAAGTTAGGTGTAATGCATATTGATGCAAATGTAATTCATATTAGATTTCAAAAACATATATCTAGATGTGAAAAGTTATAAAAATAAATGGTTTCTTGAATAATATATTATTAAGTAATTCCTAATCTTGATGCAATTCAATTTTTTTTTATGATGAAACAAATTTTATTATTTAATTATTTAATTAAATTATTTAATATTAACGACAGTATGTAATACATAATAAATTACATATTGAGTGGTTGATAAAAATATTTGATTAAATATTATAAAAATAATATAATATTTGATAAAATCTAAATATTACAAAAGAAACTAAAATTACAACATTATTATTTGTATGAATTTATTTTTATTATTTCTATAATTTGTTGTTAATAAAAGGAAATATATTAAATCAATTTCATTTCTTTTTAATATGATGTTGATTTCAAATCTAATGAAAAACATGTATTAATATACTTATATATCTCAAACAATAATATTGCAAGTATATAATTATTGTTATTATTTAAATTTAACAATTTTAATTTAAATTTAATAATTTAAAACAGGTTACTTCGATTTTGAATCAAGTAAAATAGGCATTAATTTGCTGTATCATAAACATTATTAAACTTTTTATCTTGCTTATTTTGAACAATAATATACCTACTTTAAACCTTGAAGGTTTATAGTACCGAAGTACTAACTTAAAGCAACTTAGGGGTTACATATAAGTATAAACAATAAAAAATAAATACAAAACAATATAGCATACTTTTATTATATTTTAAATAACAATATTAAAATTGTGTCGAGAATAGCATTTTTATATTATATGAAAATAAAATTTAAATAATGGTATACATATAACAGAAAAGATCCAAGCCCGGATTTGTTTGCACTAAAAAGAATCAAAATATGTCATATAATATGCAGTAAAAAAATTTGTATTTAAAAATTAAAAATTGTATTCAACATAAAAATAATATGGATAAATCGTCACCCTCGTGCCAAAAGTGACCAACTGATTTTTTATAGTTTTGAGTAATGTCAGTTTAAAAGTTGAGCACTTCTTTAAAAATCGAGAATTTAACTGATGTTTATAAACTTGGTACCAATGAAACCGCAATAGTATACTTTACACTACAGTATACTAGTTTTACTTAATAGTTATTACTATGATGACTAAATTATGAATTTCTAAATTTTTTCTTTATTTCTAATTTCTTAATTACTAATCTTTTTAAATCTAAAAACTCTGTGTACTTCAGTTCTTGCACTGAGTAGTTGGAATATTTCTTATTGTGTCTATTTGAACGGGCAAGACGACAAATAGTTAGCCAATCTTGCATTGTGTAAACTGGAACATTTTTGTTGCCCGATTCTATTGTGCTGTGCATGCTGTCTACTTCCATGTAGGAATGCCCGCTTTCCATAAAATTGTGTGTTATAATTTCGATCTTTGAATGAGTGACAATACATAGAAATAAATCTGCTACAAACTGGTTTCGATTTTGACCACTGCATGTATCGGAATACAAGGATATTTCCGTTATTTTTTCAGAGAGCTGCTGGATCCATTTATACACAGCGGTACCAATTTCAGAGCTCCCTTTTTGTCCATTAATTTCCGTCCACAAAAAACAAAAAGCACGGTTAGGGGGCGCAGCCTCATACAATGTTAAATTATAGTTGCATATTTTTCTGCTATAATACATAGGTACTGGACACATCAGAGCTTGGGATTTGTAAAACACTTTGTAGATCAAAGGTTGCACTACAAAAATTGTGTCAGGTTCTGCACATAACTGAGCAACAAGAAATTGAAATAATGGCAACCGCATTGATAAACCATATATTGATCCGCATGCAAGGCCGTAACTGGCAAAAAATTTCGGGGGGGGGGGGTCCAACATTTTTTTAAATATAGATACTAAACACTTCATTTTTACGTTAAAAATATAAAATTGTATTATTATCATTATTAAAAACATAGGTCATTATTATAATATTCAATTTACATAAACATAATAGTTGATTGTTTATATACATATATAGACTATTTGACTATTATTCACATTACAAAGCACAAATCAAAAAAAAGATAAAATATAAAATACAATTTTTTCAATATTAAATTTACAAAATAATTATTAATTTATAGTCTATAAGCATGCAATATGTCGACTATTTTATATTAGTAAAATAGCTCTATCTTTTTGAAGTGCAAATTTATTCAGGACGTCTTCGGG
Source organism: Therioaphis trifolii (assembly GCA_027580255.1). Lineage (NCBI taxonomy): Eukaryota > Metazoa > Arthropoda > Insecta > Hemiptera > Aphididae > Therioaphis > Therioaphis trifolii. The sequence continues at coordinate 12,967,318 of CM050405.1, read as the reverse complement.
ATCCACTTTAATATTTCTATGAACACTTAATAATGCTAGGCCATTTAAACGGTTTTGTCCAATAGCGTTTCGCAAAAATGTTTTCGTCCGTTTCAGCGTTGAGAACGTTCTCTCGGGTGTTGCAGTTGAAACTGGTAATGCAGCTAAAACTTTTAATAAAAAGTATATCAGAAACAAATCAGAATTACAATTGTTTAATGCTTCAACGGCTGTACTGGGACGATCGTCCTGAGAATGTGAGATCCATTTCCTATTCCATAGTTTAATTTCTGTTTGTAATAAATCCATATCTATATAGTCAGAATATAAATTAAAATCTGAGGCTGATATTGCAGCTTTATGACACATTTTTGGTATTAATAAATATAAAGAAGACAAAACTGTTTTGTGTTTTGAAAATCTATCTTTTAGTTGTTGAATAAAATCGTCATAAAAAGGAATAGCAATAGCTATACGGAAATATTCTTCTGTAGAGTTAACATTAACGTTATTTCTATTTTTTTGACGTCCAACTAGTCTTGGCATTTTTATCTGATCCTTTCCGTCTATCAACTTTAACATATTTGTTGCCTTTTCAAATATTTCTTTAAATGTTTGGTTTATATTGATTCGCATGTCTTCAACTTCATTCAAAACAGTTTCGACAAATGTCACTGCTTCACTTAAATCACATGTTACTGATTGTAATGATTTACATAAAGGTAATGTTAATGAAAATAGTGTGTTAGCTGTCACTAAACTAATAACAAATTCACTAGTTGTTATGCTACGATATAGATTTAGTGCTTTTGATGATGTTTCAATATCATGAAATAATTGGAGTTCATCTAAAGTGTCGACAATAGGTTTATATATATATCTAAAAATCGAATCATTCCATCGTGGTTTTCGACCCATCGAGTTTCACACATAGATGTTAATTTAGTCCATCTTTTTTTCGGGAATAAATTCTTTAATTTTATTTTTTAACAACTCAGTTCGTCTAGCAGAAACCTTAATGAAATTACCTACTGGTTTAATTGTTCCGATACAATTACGAATGTAATGAATATTCGAAGAATGTGCTAGTGCTAAATTTAAAGAATGTGCGCTACAATGAACGTACAGGGTGGCAGGGTGTTTTTCACGTATCACAGATTGTACGCCTTTGAAATTTCCACTCATAGATGCTGCGCCGTCATAACCTTGTCCTAACATGTACCGACTATTAACATCGAGCCTTTTTAAATTTTCTAAAATTACTGTTGCCAAATTTTGTCCTGTTGTAGAATATACTGGTATAAATTGTAAAAAATCTTTTAGTACATATGTAATATCATTATTAGCATCTATACTTTGCTCCAAATACCGCACACATAATGATAACTGTTCAAAGCAAGATATATCAGTTGTCTCATCAACCAATACGGAAAAACACTTTGATTTGTTTATTTTTTCTACTATTTGTTCCTGTATAATTTTTCCGCAAATTTCTATAAAATTATTTTGTATTAGAGGACTTAAATAAAAAGCATTTAATTTATTATTTTCAAAGTGGTCAATTAAGTTTTTATCGCCACATGAAACACGCATTCGCAATAAAGCACGAAAATTTCTATCATTTTGTTCGGGTTCGACATCTTTTGATGAAAGTGGTCCGGAATCATTAGTACCACGAAAAGCTATTTCTTGCCGGCCACATAAAATTATAGTTTCAATTATCGATATTAATCTTTTTCGATTTAAACTTATTTGTGCAGCACGCGCTGAATCTAATTTTTGCCCAATATTTTGCTGATTTTTTGAATAGATAGCTATAAAATTATCACCTCGTAAAACATTGGTTTTATGAAAATCTTTTTTAGAATGTTCACTAAATACTTCAATTGCATGTTTCCAATTATTAAAAATTTTGAATACTAAAGAGGAAAGTTTTTGATTATTGCCTTTGCCTCCGAATTCTTGACCAAATATTACACAGTATTTACATAGGGCACCACCATTATCAATTGTAGAGTAAACAAGCCACGGAAAACGTTCAAACCAGTGAAATTGAAATTTTAGATTTTTTTTTGAAGTTGTGGATGTTGGAAATACATAATTTTTATCTGGCATCCAAGGAGAAGTTAAAAATTTTAATTTTAGTTCATCACACACATTTTTATTTAAACAGTAACTAATATCGTTGTTTTCAACCTCAATTGTTTCGTTAGTTTCGTTAGTTACTTGTGTTTGGACAGTGGGAGTGGGGACATCATCATTCTAAAATAAATAAAGTAGAAGGTACTTTTTAATTTATCTATACTCTATATAGTATGGAAATTAACACGTTCAATTATTAAAAAAAAAATAATAATAATAATACAATCAAACAACACCAGCAAAAATAATGAGGCATTAAAGTCAATCTACGTGTCGACCTCGGCATTGAACGTATTAATAATTATTAATACATAATATAATACATTATTATTATAACCATTTTATATAATAATAATTAAATAAAATAGTAAATTTTTAACATACCTTTTGTCTCTTTGTGAAATAATTTTGGATTTGGTTTCTTTTACTCATTTTATACACTTTACGTGAGCACGAACTAGTGATGGGAATAATCGAATGAAATAATCGAATCATTCGATTATTTGAATAATCGAATCAATTCGATTATTTTAAATATCATTCGAATAATAAAATAATCGAATGAATTAATCGAATAAAACATTCGAATGATAAAATTAGTAGTTGAAAAATCATTTGAATAATAAAATAATCGAATGTTTCATTCGAATGATAAAATTAGTAGTAAAATACATGATAAAATAAACATGTTATGGTAAAAACTAAACATAATCGAATGCTTTTCTTATCTCACTTTCACTTCTCTTACCCGTATACTACGTCTTACTACTGTATAAAATATAAATGTATGATTACTGATTAGTAATATATTTATTTTTATTCAAAGCAATGCAATTTAAAATGCATTCGAATGAATAATTCGATGATTAGTTCATTCGATTATTTGATTTTTTTTTTTCAACTACTAATCATTCGGTAAATAGTAGATATTACATAGTATCTTAAACTTTTTAAATTGAATACTTTATTGATTATACATTAACATAGATTAACAATAAAATATAAATTACTAATAAGTAAAAACTAATTAATTACATCAATATTAATGTAGTATAATTATGATTTATGTTGTACTGTGTAATACAATTTAAAATGTTTAGCTTTACAATTAAATGAAAGTTTTGATAACAAATTTACTTTACAACTAAAAGTAAAATACTTAATAAAGAAGTCAGTAATATACGGGTAGTGTCGTAGTGACTACTGACTAGTGAGATAAAAAAGCATTCGATTATTGTATCATTCGAGTGAAAAATTCATTCGAATGATTTATTCGAATGATTCATTCGAATATAAAATTTAGCGATTATTTATCATTCGATTATTCCCATCACTACTTATCATTGGAATTTGGACTATTTTGTTTTCGACTACTAATCATTCGATTATTCTGTTTTCGACTACTAATCATTCGATTATTCGATTATTTTTGTTTTCGATTACTAATCATTCGATTATTAAAACCATTCGATTATTCCCATCACTAGCACGAACAGCAGTAAAATGAATGTTTTACAATACACACAATATTGTTATATTCTTGTTTTATAATCTTAAATAATTTGGATTTTCCCGTATTTCATATATAAGTTTATGTCACCTGTGAGTTGTGACTTGTGACAATCACCCCCCCCCCTCCCCTCAGTTACGGCCTTGTCCGCATGTACCTAAGTATGAGGGGTTTGGCAAGGGAAACTGGTTATTCGAAATCATCTGTTCATAGAGAATTAAAACAATATAAGCTACATCTGTATAAAGCAACAATAGTTCAAGGGTTAAGACCAACTGATTTTGAGAGAATGACATTTATTCTGAAAATTTCAGAAATTTATGGATCAGACAGTAGTATTAATTCAAAAATATTATGGTCTGACGAAAGCAAATTCTGCAACAACGGGAAAATGAATCGTCGAAATATGCATTATTGGACTGACCAAAATCCCTATGGTTGTGTGAGACGAAACACCAAATTAGGAGGAGCACAAACGTGTGGTGTGGAATTATATGATATAATAAATATATCATATAAAAATAAAAATACAACATTATTATATAATAAATGGGAAAATAATTGGTCCACATTTTTATGATGGCAATTTAATATGTAAATTTAATTATGTTTGTCAGTTTGTGTACAAATAAATATGTATAAAATATTACTAATTATATGGCATAGTGAAATGAATGTCAATTTAACTTTAAAAATTTAATCCATAACAAAATTAATTATTAGTTAACAACAATTTACATGTGATGAATATTTTTTTTATAAATTAACGCTATTCAGCTTTTTAAGCGATGATATTTAAGAGTTACAATAATTTACAAAATATTCAACAGTAAGACATTTAAATATTGTTTAAATGATAATAAAGTATTCTTGTTCAACAGGTGAGCAATATTTGAAATTTTTGTCAAATGAATTGCCCATTTTACTGGAAGAAATCCCATTAAAATCATTAAATGTACGGAAATCGTGATAATAATTGTTACCAATAATTGGTATCAATAATTGAACTATAACTATTATACACGGACTAAGATAGTATCAAAATTGTCCATTGTGTTTTGGAAATTGTGCACAATATTGTCAGTGTATAATTTTTCACATAGTTTATTGAAATCAGATGGTATACTTACTGTCTTATAGACTAGTTTTACTAATATAACAAATAATTCAGTCGAAAATTATTATTTTTCGAGTTAACATAGCGTTTTCGTAAATTATAACATATAAGAAACTCAAAAAATCTCACGCGCGCGCACACAAACACACACACACACACACACACACACACACACACACACACACACACACACACACACACACACACACACACACACACACACACCGCGCGCGTGGTTTATAATATTTGTATCTCATCCTAACCTAACCTAACCTAAACAATGCTCGTCATCGTGGTCAATTGATCGATAGTAAAGCAGCTTAAGAGTTATAACGTATAAATCCCAACAAACCTAATTTCACCTCTTACGCAGCAATTGTCGGTTTTCTTAAGCAATACAATTCTGAGCTAAGCTTCAGTTTAATACATACCGGTTACATATTTAACCGCTTTTTACCTAACTTTACGTAGGTTTTTTTTATCGAAACCTTATAAAAATTATTATTTTAAACAAGGTAATTATTATTTTTTTTTTTTTTTTATCAAAATCGTGTTTTTCCATCTATACTTTAAGTTTTAAAACAAATAGAAATACCAAAAAAAAAAAAATAAATAAATAAACATCATCGTAAAACCAACAAATCCTTTAATTTTTTCATACCTAATCTGAAAATATTGTAACGGTACGCCCGACACAAGCGAAAACGGTCCTTTTCAGGACCAACAACAACATGCGTAATTAAGTGGTTATTTACGGAAGCGTTGAAGGGCCAACCATATGTTTTTTTTATCTCATTATTATGGATTATCACAAGTCATTATTATAGATTATAACTCGTAATAACGGATTCGACAACTTGTAATAACGGATTGTACAGTTGTAATAACGGATTGGATAACTCGTAATAATGGATTGGACAACTGGTAATAACGGATTGGACAACTGGTAATAACAGATTGGACAACTCGTAATAACGGATTGGATAACTCGTAATAACGGATTGGACAATTGTACGATAGTTATCGTACGCATACAATGATTTAAGCCATATTTTGTATTTTGTACGAATATTGGGGCCTGGGACAGTCTTCCCGATTTTGATAAGAGTGAACATAACCTAAAAAAAAAAAAAATGTTTTTTCTTGAGATCAGTTACGCCAACCTTAGAATCCTAAAGTTCTTTCCACCTAGCCACTACTGCCCATCTTGCAATACAAAAATCTGAAATTGAAATTGCTAAAAACCTAACTAACGCTTATCAATAATAACTATTGTTGATTATCAATACTAACTACAAATATTACGTAAATAGTTTAAACTTAAGTTGAAAATTTTTGTTTTGCCCTTATGCGATCGTCATTTCACGTGTTATGACCACCAACAATTAAATTGTTTGATTTTGATACTTTTGACATGCCTATAGTTAATATTAATTTAATTTTGCACTCGTACAATTCATTTAAAAATTGTACCACGTATACAGTGGCGGATTTAACGGTCGTATAGTCGGCAAATTCCGACGAGGCCACTCCTTAATTGTATACTGAGGCCCTTGGCCCATCTAAATTATAATTTAGATTTTTTTTTGTTTAATTTTGACAAAAAAAATTGTATATTGTAAACTGGAATATAATTTACATATTTTTTATTAAGAAAATTATTTAAATATATAAGGATACTTCAAAAGTAGAAAATCTTATAAACTGTAATTAAATAAAGTAAATTTTAATTTAACAAAGTAAAAACTGGTAAGTGAGATGATGGTGGTACAATTTCGTCCTTATTGTTCTTTCGGTCCTCGGACAATGTAATGGTGATGACTGATGAGTGTATTAAGTTAAGTTTTAAAAAATGATGCCTCGTCTCTTTATAGTATAAACTATAAAACGATTCTGAGCAAAGCTTCAGTATAATAACTGTTATTTATACAAACTGTTCAGTATTTACGTAATTTTTGGTGAGTTTTTTTGTAATTAAACCCTTATGAAATATTGAATTCTTAACTCGGTAGAAAATTTCTGTTACCAAAAGATTCAAAACTTGTTTTATATCTATGCTTCAAGTTTCAAAGTGATCGGATTTAGAAAAAAAGTTGTATACACATTTGAAGTCGAAAATTTACGTAAAAACAGTCGATTTTCGTATTCGAATTTACTCGTATATGAATTTATTAAAACGTGTTTAAAAAAAAATCCTAATTCACGATTTTTGATTTTTTTTTCATGATAGTTAGGTAAGTATATGAGTAAGGTCATATTACATTTTCAGAACTTTTTGTCAAATATTAAAAATGTTATTACAAATAGACTATCAAAAAATTAGATAAATTCGAAATTCTGTGTTTAGTCCAAAAATTTTCAGATTGTTTTGAACATTTTCAAATTTCTATCCCCAATACTTTTCGAGTTATGACTAAATAACTAAAATCTGGAAAGTGAAAACATCGTCTACGGCGGATTTTTACCATTTTTACTCAGTTTTTCCTAATTTATGGAAAAACTATGGAGATTTAAAAAAAATGACCTCTCTAAAGTAGATACCACCTCAGTCTGATTTCGAATCTAAAAAGTTGCTGGAAGAAAACTTTTGGACCAGGATTTATAAACGAAAGTGTTTACAGAAAAAAAAATTGCACATCATTCTAAAACCATAAAGTCCTTTTCACTTAGAATCTATAAGATCAAACTAATAACTTATTCTTTAAAATACTTCATAGTCCATGTTCTTTTCAAACAGTATGAACTAAATTCAGAATACTTTTTTTTTTTTTTGAAAATAGGGCTAAGTATGTTACGTCAGTTTGTAGAAGGGACCTCTTATGGATTTGCTGACTTTATGTGAACCCTTAAATCCGCCACTGCACGTACCTATAGATGATTCTAACATAAAAATTTGGTGATAATTTCAAGTATCTACGATTTTTGGTTTTCGAGTAACAGCTAAATAAAAAAATTGATTTTGTCGAAAACTGTTTTGCAAAAAATTACCGTTTTTTCCTCATTTTTTTTTTGTTTTTCCCGTCGCATTTGAAAACTTTTCAAGTTCAAAATCGAAGTATTATTATACTAGTTATAATGTACACAGACACAAAAAAAAAATCACTCATCCGAGTAAAATCAATACAGTCTTCACTTTGTTCAAAATCTAAAATGTTATGTTTGAAATTCCTTTTTTCGTGTTTTTCTATACATTATGATTTTATACTTTTCAATTATAAAATAATATTTATTCCAATTTCCAATAAAATAATATTCATAGTTCCAATAAATACGAAGGGAAATGATAAAGTTTTAGATTTAGAAAAACTCATTTACGAGTTAAGCCTGTGAAAACCACAAAAAATATTGTAAATGTATATGAAATGATATGGGCCCCGCTGAAATTTAATTTCAGCATAGGCCATTCCAAAAATTTTTTTTAACATGTAACCATTAAATGGTAAGTAAAAAAGTTTTACTTACCATTTATGACAATGTACGATTGTTAATTGATATTTGATATGTGGATTGGGTTCTCATCCACATTATTAGAAGTAAAAAATTATATAACTCGCCGCTTTGAGAAAGACGATTAACATACGTTTTTTTGTTATGTATATAAATTATAATTAGGTATACAGAAGTAAAAATCAGGAACTGAATTCGAAATGAATTCGAAATTGACACCAATGTATCTTAAATAGGGTGTGGAAAACAAGGATTCTTGATGAAAATACCTGATTAACGCTGCATAGTGGTTTATTTTTACAACTACAATCTGATTTTGTATCATAGTTCAAAGTTAAATCACTATGTTTGTTAATAACCATATATTTATAATTGAATTACGAATAACAACGTAGTAGGTAACTAAAAAGTATGATGGAAGACAAAGGACATTTACAAACTGTTCCCCTCAACTTCCCTCATATTTAGATTGTAGACCGTAAATCGTGATCTGTAGTTAAAATAAATAATAATTTAGATTATTTGAAAACTGACTAACCACTAATTTTTGAGAATCATTTCTTCAAAATCACATACATTTATTTTATAATCATCATACTGTTATATTATGTATAATAATTTCTCATTGAAGTATTTCATATTTTATAAAAATATTAAATGTAGTGTTTACAAATATTTAAAGGACCCTTTTTTACTAACTACTATGCGACATAATGCCCTGGTCGCAACATCTGCTCTCAACAATTAGAAATGCAAGTAGTATGCACCAAGCAATTCTAATATTCATTTCATCGGTTTTTTAAATCAAACTAAATTAATCCTTCTAATTATAAGTGAAACTTTTAGAATAACTCGATTATTAGAAATGTAATGTTGAAAAAAATCGCAAAATATTGATTCAGGAAAAAAAGTAATAGTACATTTTGCATTTAATACTATTAGTGAACTGTTCAAGATGCTGCATTCTAATGACTGTTTTTCAGATACTCTTGTTATAATTTGGTAATTCATACAGTTTGTGAATAAATTTAAATTTATAATATGTACCTACATTTTTTCAGTATTTTAATTCTTACTGGGTTTTGCTATGTCGTCTTATACTGTATGTTTTAAAAAAGTTGTTTCAAACAATGTGTTTTTAACATGTTTAAAACCTGTATTAAGCACATTTGTTTTAAACGCATTGTACTTTGTTAAAAACAATTCAAATAAATTTTAAAACAATAAAATAGAGAAATTGATTTAGAATTATTGTTTATTTTATTATATGGAGACATATTTTATTTTCATGATTTAAAATGAAAATTAATTTTAACTAATATGAAACAAAACAATAACTATTACCACAAGTTTTTTAATTAAGATTTAAAATAAAAACTCAGAAGTTGAAATTCCATAAATAATACAACAAAATAATAATTTATTAAATATTTTAAGACAGAAAACATCTGAGGTAGTAATAGGCAAAGGTAATAAGTAAGGCAGAGGACTTCTATCATTGTAGCAATAATATTATCCACTTCTCAAGAAATAGTAAATCTAAAAGGGAATTAAAAGGTTCATGACAGATATTTTGATTCCAATAACTATTGCACTATTGTCATTTCTATTTGACTATTTGTCATTTCAATAAAGAAAATAACTCATGACTTACTTCAAGTCTACAATGTACTTTATCTCAACATAATACATCTTGATTTCTTGTTTATAACACAAAAACATAAACTTATAGAAATAGTATTCCTCAATATAGTACTTACATATACTTATAAAATCAGATTTCATATGGTAGTCTAAAATTTAGAAGAGAAAGCCTTATGATGAACACATATACAAATGATTTGGTAATAATACAATTAAAATTATATTTATTCCTATGGGACTAGTAAGTAAATAGATATGCAATTCAACTTTAAATTTGTATTATGACAATAGATAACAAAACATACAATGTACATATATTAAATATCAGAATTTAATTTATTTAGTAATAATATATAGAATTTTAATTACAAGGTGGGTTTAGTTTACATATACATAAATAAATTATAAATATACTGACGGGGCGTTGCCTATTATATAATATTAATATAATTAAGGGTAACTCCAATAAGAATAAAACATAAAATAATTGTGATTGAGTGGACTGTATAGTTAAATAATAATGATAAAAAAAATCACACAATTAAATAATATTTAATATTGTAATAACAAAATATATTGACTGTAAGTCCAATTAACATAATAATAAAGAATTTTAATTTAAATAGTGTTTTTACACATACTATTATTAATCTTTAATGCCTCAGAAGGCTCTCATAACAATATATAATAATAAACAATGAATAACAATATATAATAATATAACCACAAATAATACTTTAATAATAATAACCAGGGCTCGTAAGTTCATGCATCCGCATGTTTTTTCTGCTACACAGGAAAACATGCTAACTGAGATACAAATTCGTTTCATAACAGTAGTAACAATAATATAAAGTTTAATAGTGCATGTTTTTGCATGTTTTGGGTGTTAAGGCATATTTGGCATATAGTCGATTTTTTAGAGTTGTTAGCGCATATTATTTCATGAAAAAATTTTTCAGACAAATATTCGAAAAGTTTCTTGTTTCTTATTTATTTTCCCGTTTACGATTTTAAATGATAGTATTTCTATTTATTATTATTCTCCTGTGACTACCTAGAATCCTAGCTAGTACATACTACATACCTATTTAGATCAGAGGTATCGATTCATATATATCGAATACAATATTTTAGAAATGAAGCACCTGACTTACCATCACCCCATCACCTGTTATTACTCACTAAGGTACATGGTTAACTGCTGCGTCGTACAACTACACACATTTTGAAACTATAAAACGTATAGTTGAATCATTTGACGAAAGCGATCTTGTGGCTGTAAAAAAATCGAAAATTTTTTTCAAACTCCAACAACTACACGCTAACTTGATTTATATCAAATCAAACTTTGATTGCAATAGTCGAAGAAATCCAAGATACGTTTACAAATTAGATGGGCATCACATAAAACGCTAAAAATACAGTGTAATTTAAAAAAAAAAGTAAATATAATTTTTATAAATATTATACAAATATATCTCAAAATGAAATACCTAATATTAAATTCCAAATTTTTTCATTGTAGGTGCAGAATAATTTTAGGGCATATAAATGCATATTTTCAAACTTTTTAGTGCATATTTTGCTAATTTTTAGTGCATATTTTGCTAATTTTTAGGGCATGAATGCATGCTTATTTATGCATTTTTTAGTGCATGAACTTACGAGCCCTGATAATAACCATGTGGTGCCCAGATCAGTATAATATAATAATGTTAATGTTACAATAAAAAAACAACAAGTTGATCTGGCACACTCACAATATACAATATTGAACATTGCAAATAAACATTGTATATCCGATGGCACTGATCTAGCGACTAGATAAACCAACAATTACTAAAATAATAATATAATATAATAACTACTAAAATATAATCGCTTGTGAGCGTGAACATATACAAAGGTAAAATAAAAAAATTAACGGTCCTATCCTTAGAATATTGTATTCATATGTAGATTAATTTTTTTTTTTTTATTTCGTGACAGCTTCAATCAAGCCAATCATGACCTATCCATATTCCTTCATTGTGCTTATTGGAAATATATTTTTTACAGATTGTACAAATTAAATAAATATGATAAAAAAAAAAGAAAATTTCATGACAGAAAATAATTTTACTAAAAAATGAGAACCAACATAGAGTATAAAATAGGATTGTGGAAAACTGTATTTTTTTATTAATTTCATTAGAAATATGAATTCATAGGTGTTTTTTTTTTTTTTTAGGAAAATCTACATATCTACAAAATACTTATAACAGAATAATTTGAAAATTGGAAGTGTTTTTGAAGTATTAAAAGAATTGGTCACACTAATAGTAATTTATAGAATTCTGAGATGCTGTTTAATATTATTGTTAGTTATATTAGTGTTTATTACCTTTACTTTAAAAAATTATTGGGTTATTTAATTTTATTATTTTACCTAAGTTAGCGTTCACAACATAAATCTTTACAACAAACAAAAAAATAAAACAAAAAAAGAATATAAAATAATAATTTAACGGCTGTCTTCAATGCTGACCATATTCTCCGATTTCTCTCTGAACGTATCCATCATTGAAGTGACCAACACTGCGCAAAAACCTCAAGACTTCTTGATGCTCATTAAGTCTTTGGACATTCTGGGCGATTTGAAAGGTGGCACTGACTCGTTCAGATCTTGAAGTAACATCTCTAACCTATAAAATTTAATACGTAACATTATAATTTTAATTCATAAAAATAAGTTAAGTAATAACTAACCGTGAGATTGTTCCGCACTTGATTGAACTCTACTGAACACTGATTTTCAATGTAAGTTAACCTCCCTGAAAGAAAATAAAACACATTAGTGAAGGTCAATTAATAAGAAATGAATCAAATATGAAGTAATTAATTACAACAATTACCATAGTATTTATTTCACAAGCATAATGTAAAATCCAAAGCAAAGTAATGAAGTATAATAAATAAAGATTTAAGTTGTTATTAGCCTTACATGAGTTGGGAATCTATCATATGGCTTTTTAAATAAAAAAAAAATAAATACATTAGTTATTAGATGTAAAAAATTATCTTTATAGAATGTTTCAAGTTATTTCTGAGATTTTTATATACATTTTCAAATTTTTAACTATATTTACTAATTAATATAACTACATATTATAAATGTAATAAACAAAGATCACAATACACAAGCATACATTAAGCAATTTTACAAAGGACATGACACGCATCGCATTCACGTAAAGCATACATAATTCTTCATTGAAATAAAAATATACATATATTTACTTACTCATCTTTTACACAACATTGGCCATCAACATCTTAACAAATATTATCACAAACATTTAGGACAAAAATGCAACACATAAACACATCAGACATTCTTTGACTCACGCAGAAAATCCCAGATATTTGGATGTCGTCCCATTTGCGTTAATAACGACGAATGGAATGATTCAAGGAAGTTGTTGGTTCGAAAGTCTTCTCCGAAAACGCTGAAGAACTCTGGCTTAACTTGAAAAAACCAATAACGTTCAATGTAACCAATCAAAAAATTTCTCATTCCTCGCTCCACTTCAGGAAATAAATTAACATATTGCATGATGGCCCTAAAACCATCATGCATACAAAACAGAGGGCACAGAGGATGTCCCCTATTAGCAGGCAGATGAGGAAGTGCAAGAACCATTCTGAAGACACGAGCTGCTTCAACACTTCTCTTGACTAAGTCCAAAACACCATTCAATTTCCGATGGCAATACCGTACAACTGATTGAGTGTAATGGAACCAGCAACATCCTAGTCTGCTTTCTGGAAATACTCGTTGAACTGCATTCATGAGCCCCTTTTCAAAATCTGTAACAAACCGAATAGAATTATAATTAAGAGGTAAAATTTGCCTTATAATATTAAATAGAGTGACGTAAATTTCTTCAGTTCGACTCTTTAAAAGAACATAAACCATTGGGAACGACACACTTTTATATACCACTTGAAAAGTCAGGAAACTTTTCAAGTCTGTCGGAGCTGCAGGAACAGTCTTGAATGTTCCATCAATTCCAACAGTTGTTACTGTTAGTAACTCGTTATGGAATCTTCTAACTGCATCTTGATTAGCAAAAATTACCCCTTCACTAGTTCCATTAACGATTAGTTCTTGTTGGAAAAATGCTGACGGTGGGGTTTGAAGCGTTTGACTACAGGCAGCATTCTCTGGACGATTCAATGCTTCAACGAGCTCATGGATGTTCTCGGGTATTCTTCCGTGGTTCGGCTGGCGACACCTACGCATCCTCTTCCATCTTTTCTGGGCTTGCATGAATGTATAATTTTCTGCGGCTTCTGGATGTTTAACTATAGCATTATTATATGCAATTCGAACAGATGGACACATGTTTTCACAATCGATGCCCTTCGCACCGATCGCTTCTCTCAAGAATGGTACATTTAAATTTATATTCGCAGGTCTATGGTTGTGTTGACTTCGAACTCTTATCCTATTGTCAATGAGTTCCCTACTCACTGACGCAGTGCAAGGACAAAAATCATGAAGCTCACTTTTCTGTCGCTCACATACTAGGTATATGCGGTTGCCTCTTTCTTCACGTTTGTAATACTTGAACCCCACATTATCTACATAAACCCTTGATCCATGATGAACGCCTGGAATCAATGTATATGTTTCTGGTACTTCATTAACTATAATTTCACCTTCGAGTACTTCATTGTCTTCAGGTACTTCTTCATCTACAATAACATCTTCGTCTTCATTAATTAGGTCTTCATTTGGATTGTCTTCATTAACTGGCCGAACGTAATCATGGTCTACCAAATGATAAGGCAGAGCATTGTGTTCTTCATTTAGATTGTCTTCATAGACAACTGGCCGAACATAATTATGGTCTACCAAATGATAAGGTATAGTATTTTGTTCCTCGCCACCAACTGGCCGGATATAATTATGGTCTTCATGTAGAAAATTAGGTTGATTGTGGATGTTCATAGTGTAAGCAGCAAATTACTAAAAAAAACTAAAGGATATTAGACAAAAAAAATATACAAAAATAATTAAATATTTAGTAAGTTTTAAACCGTTCTAAAATAATAAATATACAATTGGTCTTAAAAAAAACCTTTTAATAGAATTGTAGTAGAACACAAGTTGGTCGCTGGTAATTTTAAAGTCGCAAGTAAATCTCAAAGGAAGCAAATCGCAGGAAGGTCATTCTGTAAAAAAAAGTTTAAAAATTTAGTAACTAAATAATTAATAACAGAAATATGATAAAATGTCTAATATAATTTTTAATGGTTACATGTTTATAATACATGAGTATTATTGATTTTAAAATAATAGGGTAACAATTTGTTTAGTTTATGGAAACTAAATTATTTTGGTTGTTTACTATGATTTTGAATAATAAACAACAATGGGTAAAAATAAAATTCTCCAAACAGCAAAAAATAAAAAATTAATATTGCTAAACATTATCACTTTTAATCATTTGATTTTAAAAAATATTTATTGAAAAATTGTTTGAAAAACAATAACACTGTTCCTTATTTTTTTTTATTTTTCTCGCCTTCATTTAAAATCAGTTAATGATATGTAATTTTTTTGGTTTGAAATTTGTCATTTTAAAATTAACAACTCTTCAAATTTCAAATAAGTGAATGAAAATACAGTCACATTTTTTTAAAGATTGTATAGACTTCAACAAAACTTAAAACACCATATTTGAAACTGTGCACTGCAAAACTTAAGCATTGCATAATTGTGTCATCAAAACAGCTTCATATCTTAACACAACAAAGTTCATGTTTATTGACAAGTAGATGGGTTCTTCTTATAACATCATGCCAAGCTATTCAATCCAATAATAGGGTCCCTACATAAAATGCAATAGTATTAAAATATTAATTTATAATATATTTGCAAGAAAAATGTCTGTGCAGTGTATATATTTAGATAAGCATGTTAAATTTTAGTTTTTTAGTTATTTCTATATCATTATGTTTACGTTCTGGTCAAATAATAATATAATTGTTCTTCTGAAAAAAGTAATATTTATATTTTAATTGTATAGATTAATTAAACATATGTTAGTTATTATTAAAAAATTATTTATTTTACATTAGTATTAACATCACTCATATATAGACATTAGACTTTACTTAAAATGTTTGGAATTATTTAAATGTGTTAGAAATTAAAAAATGATAACATTTTGTAATTGTAATACTAAGAAATTAAAATCTTTAAATTATAAACTTTCAATGTCATCATTTAGCAATTAATATTACATCAATCAATTTTAATCAAAATATATACTAGAGAATAAACAATTTATCAATAAAATAAAATTAAAATATAAGTCTGGGAGACACATTTTCAGATGAATTTTTAATTAAAAATTATTATTCTTTAAATATGTTTAAAAAAAAGTAAAAAACAGGATTATTTTAATCCATTGCGAGTGTTTTTAATTTTTATTGTTATATTCATATTGAGTAACTCAAAATGAATGAAATATATTATAAAATTACTCCCTTTTTAATCATAATTAAATATTATTATTAGTAATTAATTGTAATAACTCAAACGTTATAGTAAATACATATTTTAACTAAAATAATTATAATCACCCCAATTAATTTATCATAATTATTAGATAAAGTTATTAATATTAATTTCAGATAATAGCAATAAATTCGAGAAGTATTTTACCATCAATTCATGTTAATCATTTTGCTCTCATTATAAGATTCAATCATTATTGTAGCTTTTATATAATTCAATGCAACCGTTTTCTTAATGCTTAGACCATCCCTAATATAAAAATAACTGTATTAAAGAAATAGATTAATATAGTTTTTAATTAAGTTAGTACTTCTATAACCTGTAAGAGACACTAACATTTTCATTCTGTACATGGTCATCATTAAGTCTTCTCGACAGCAACAAATCTATCAACAATAAAGTAAAGTAAATACATAAAACTTTCTCACAATACCATCATGATTTTACGTTATCTTCTGCAAGGTCAATGTGCTTTCAGGTAGGTACCTGTAATTTAAATTTTTCTATGAAATCATCTCCTAAAAAATAAAACTTGTATTTAAATATAATACCTACCAAGTATTAATGTAATATAGTCTTGCATATGTACATATCGATACATTTGTAATTAATTTTTGAAATCCATACATATTTTAGTTTAATAACATGACAATCTTTAACAAGAAAATAAATTAATTAATTTTAAAGAATATAAACATAATAAATAAGCATAATATCGTAAGAATAATATAAAATCGAACACGTGGAAGTATAAACTACAAAAAGTAACCGTTAATAATTAAGTAAACTCGTGTAGTGAGTGATCAGTGAAATGCTAACTACTCCGATTAAAATCTAACTAAACAGGGTTTTAGGATATAGAAAATAAATTTCTCTATAGAAGTTTATGGAAAACTCAGTTTGGCCACATTTACATTTCGATACGGACTTTGGATTTTCGTTCATGTTCGAAGATTGGTACGAGATGGTTGGAATTACATTTTTTTTTTTTAGGTTATGTTCGCTCTTATCAAATTCGGGAAGACTGTACCCATCCCCGAATATTGTAGGTACGATCAGTGTCGCAAGAATTGGGGAAAAATCCCCGTTAGCATTATACCGGGGATTGACTAAGTACAAATAATTTAAAAGAATTATTATATTTTTTTATAAATTATATATATAATATTATATTAAAAATAAAATAAATATTGTATATTATTATGTTAAAAATGCCTTATACCCTAAAATTACAATATATATGTTTATATATATATATATATATTAGCTAGATGGTTAAGTACAGTGTTGGCCTGGGACACCAAAGGCCCATAGGATCAGTTTTTTAAGGGGCCCCATAGGCCATAATGGAATACAAAATTTACTTGACATTTTGGTGAAAAAATGCTCACCAAATGTTTTTCTTTAAAAATACATTTATTCAAATTCTGATTTTTAGAATTATTATGTATACCTAAAGACCATATATATTCAAATTCCTGATATTTTTTGTACTACTATTAAAGAGTGTCTTGTGGATATACAAACTTAAATTTTTCAAATGAGAATTTCCTTTATTACTGCAAATTATTTAGCAGATGATGATCTTGTAAATGTAGATGTATCTAAATCAAAATTCTAATAAGTAGTTGCTGAATTATTAAAATGTGTACCTATACTAAGGATAATAATCCTTAAAATATGACTTACAATAAAAAACTTTAAGTACCTACCTAATAATTTAATAGATTTAGTACCTACCTATAAACTATTATCAGTATAGGTACCTACTTAATAATTTTTACAAATTATTTATCTTGATAGCATAGCCGTGCGCAGGGGGGATGCCGGATATGCCATGGCATCCCCTGCAGAGTTAGCACAACCTATATAGTTTTTAGTTGTAAATGTTTTGATTATAAATTAGAATCATGAACTAATTGATAGTTTATAGACTATAGTATCTCAGTTCAAGAATTTAAATATTTTGATTATTTTTTTATACTATTTTCTTAATTCTTATAATAAAATATTCGGAGTTCAGACAAAATAAAATATTAATTAGATTTCATAATTATATTTTCATAATCACTACAGGTACCTAAAAATAATAAAATATAATGCTAACTCATAACAATATAGAAATCAAAATCAACCGTGAAAATTGCGGGTTTTGTCACCAGAAAATTCAGGCCCTTGCAGTATTACTTATTTTCATACTACATTATACAATATTTTCAAAAATAAAATTAATTCGATTAGTTAGATTATCATTTGTTGTCATTATTATAATTTGATCAAATGCCTGCAGGTTTTTATACTGTTACTTTATTGGAATTATGAAATCACAGTACAAGAATTTCAAATTAAAATATCTAAAACCAATAAATAAGCTAAATAAAATGCACGTTAATTTCTTTTCGCATTATATGGCAAGTTATTCGTACCTATTAAGAGTTTTTGGGGAGTTATTTTTTTATTGTGATAGACAGTGGCGTCCGCAGGGGGGGGGGGTTTCTAATGGGCTGAAGCCCCCCATTGCCCTTATTATTATTACTTTAAAAAAAAGTATTTATCAAGTTTTTACTGTCAACTATAGTAGGTAAGCAAAACATAAATTTCATATATTATGTCTTACCAGAATGAATTCATTTTTGAAAAAACAATGTATTTGCATACCAATATTCATAAATTATCTGTAATTTTTTGGTAAAAGTATGAATTAATTGTATTAAATTGTCTAGCCTTAGCTTGTTAGCTATAATACACATTTCATATTTTATAAGTTTTGAACTACAAATTAACTGAACAAGAAAACTTACACATACAAATGATTTTATATTCTGAGAATGACTTGTTAAAATCATTAGACTTAAATGAAGTAATAACTACTAAGAGAGTTGGCTTCAAGTAAAGCAAGAAAAAACAATTATTTGATAAAATGGTTTTTGTTTGATATTTGTTGTAAATGAGTATTATACTGACATACTGTTAATAAATTTAAAAGTTATTATGACAATTTGAATTTAAAATTATGAAATAATATTTCATATTATAAAGTATTAACTTTTACCATAGGTACTACAATAAAATGAGTAGATTTATAGACATAAATTACATTTACCTATCAATTTTATAATTTTATAATGCAATTGTCAATTTGAGAAATAGTTAGAAAAATCAAAAATGTATGTTCCTGCGAGCGTAGAGCATTTTTTGTCAAAAGGGCCCATATGAAATTTCAGCCCCAGGGCCCAATAGGTTCTTAATCCGGCCTTGCACATACTTACAATTTAAGTAAAAAAATAGTGTGACCAAGCTTAAAAAATCACTCTGTATAATATTGACGCGAAGCCTGACGAAGGGAATCATTCGTTTAATAATAAGCTATGACATTTTTGAAATATTTGAAACTGCGAAATAATAAATAATTATTATTAATTACACAGAAACGAAATTACGAAAAACAAAATTATTACCTATAGAATTTTAACTTTGAATACAAATTCATAAGCTATAATTATCATATTATTCAAGTCAACTTTTATAGGTAAATGTCCAATCTTCATCATTGTTTTATAATTATATTTATGTACCTATAGGTAACAGGTATAAGTAGACGTATATAGTATACGCACTATAGTATTATAAATAGGTAATACATATTTTTTGCATGCAACATTTTCATGACCACTAACTCAATCCAACAGCGGATCGCTGCAGGGTCGAATGAGGGGGGCCCTCGCCCCGTGGCCTCATCTGAGCCCATTGTTTTTAAGGAGAAATATAAAACCTAACTTGACTTGCAGTTGCGCAATTAATCCAAAAAAACTTCCTCACACTTATTACTTGACACTAATTGTACTACTATAGTGCCCTGCTCAGTGCTCACACTATAATAGGAAAGTATCTGTGCCCTGTAAAGAAAAAATGCGTACGGTTAAAAATATCGATACCTAAATACTTTATGGGGTCTTTACTCTTTACTCTCTATAAAGACGAGGCACACGCCAAGCATATAAAAAATTTACGAGACTCTAAAAAAAACGCAGGGGACTAGGGGCAATGGCCAAGCCCAGGGGCGCCCGCAGAAAATCAGTTCAGTGGGTGCAAATTTAAATTTATATGATACATACATAGGAAGTCACATATTTAAAAGATTACACACTGATTTTTTGGTTAATTTAAAAATCTCAGCGGGTGCAATGGTATCCACTGGCCCCTCTCTGCAGGCGCCCCTGGCCAAGCCGACACTGGTTAAGTATATTATAATGGATTAGAGCCACCTTTAAAATCACTATGAATTGTCTAAAATTACCTCTATACCACCTGCACTGGGTCGACAATTGCCGTATAGGTAGAATAGGGCATTATTTGAATACATATATTATGTATATGTATATATTATATTACCTACTATATTTAAATAATCGTCTAAATAAAATGGAACAAATCTAGTTTACGGCCCAAGCTCGTTTTTCAATTTTTTTTTTCAAAAATGTGTGTTTCACACATTCAAATTCAGTGCCTAACTTTAAAGAACACATTTTGAAAAAAATAAATTTGAAAAATGAGCTTGAGCCGTAACCTAGATTTATACCCATGGGTTCAATAAGTGGTGAGGTAGATTCGAATAATCCATATTTTGTTTATTTTCATTTTTGTTTATAGTTTGGTTATTTGTTTGATATCGCCGCCTATTAACAGCATGCAATAAGACAGTCCGTGCCCCGTGCGGCTTGGACCCTAGTATGTCCAATATTGTCCTGGCGGCTGGCACTCGTGCTACCATAACCAGATAATGCATACACTGTTCGTTCTTTGTAAGCACTATGCCACTATCCATATTCTATGCGAGTGGTGGCCGAAAACCGGTCGTTATCTCGTGCACGCTTCGCGCAATTCTATAAATATATTAAATTCCGAGTATTGACCATATACTCCGACCCATGAGAGCCCACGAGAACATTGTCGATGTTTGTACAGTACGTCAGCTCCACTAGTCACAACTCAGTGTACTCACTTTATTCCGTAGTGTTCTACTGTGATTACCTATCTATAATAGTAGTGTTCTGCTCAGTTACACATTATTAAATGTAAATTTGTAAATTTGGAAATTGAAATTATTTGCAGTCATTTGTCAAAGGTACGTTGATATTAATTGTTTGCTTTGAAATAGGTATCATTAATGATATTTCTTTATGTACAATTAGCTGCCTATATATTAAGTATAACAATTTAGTATTTGAGTATTTATTGTAGGTATATAATATTATATACTATCAATGCTACCTATTACACAATATATTATAATAATATAATATACGAGGTGTGTTCAATAAATACCCAGATTAAAATTATTGTAGAAAAACATTTAATGTTATCGGAAATGTTATTGCACCAAAATAAACTAGAGATAATGACCATTATTTCAGTATATAATAATAATCATTATCTCAAATCAGTCATCGACAATACGCGTTCGAAGTTGGTTGTTTTGTATAAAATCGCGATTTCACAATGGATAATATTTCGGAGCAACGCGCGTGTATTAAATTTTGTTTCAAAATTGGTAAAAATGCTACGGAAACTTTTGAATTGATAAAATTGGCTTTTGGAGATATTGCACTAAGCCGTTGTGTAACTTTTGACTGGTTCAAACGTTTTAAAGAAGGTCGTATATCCATTGAAGATGACCATCGTCCTGGGCGTCCATCAACATCAAAAACAAATGATATCATTACTCTAGTTCGAGATAAAATTAGGTCCGACCGAAGATTAACTGTCAGAGAAGTAGCTAATGAAGTTGGCATATCAATTGGTACTTGTCATTCGATTTTATCAGATGAATTGGGCATGAAAAGAGTGTCCGCAAAATTAGTGCCAAAATTGTTAACCGAGGAGCAAATGGAACATCGCATTGAAGTGTGCTTGGATCTAAAAAATCGGGTTTCTAATGACCCAAGTTTTATCAAATCAATAATTACGGGCGATGAAACATGGGTGTATGGATATGATCCCGAAACTAAGGTCCAATCATCGCAATGGAAGACCGCAAATTCACCTCGTCCAAAAAAATGTCGTCAGGTCCGGTCGAACATCAAAGCAATGCTCATAGTTTTTTTTGATTTTTTTGGTTTAGTTCATTATGAGTTTGCACCTACAGGTCAGACAATAAATCAAGTGTTCTATAAACATGTATTAGAAAGATTAAGAGAGAAAGTGCGCCGTAAAAGACCAGAAGCGTGGAAATCAAAGTCGTGGTTTTTGCACCACGACAATGCACCGGCGCATTCTGCACTTTCCGTACGTGAATTTTTGACATCTAAAAATATACCAGTGGTACCTCATCCACCATATTCACCCGACTTAGCTCCCTGTGATTTTTTTTTGTTTCCGAGACTGAAAAGTACCCTCAAAGGCCACAGATTTGAAGACGTTAACGAAACTATTCATAACGCGACACAAGAGCTAAAGGCTATACCTATAGAGGAAATTCAGAGGTGTTTCAAAAAGTGGCAAGACCGTTGGGAGCATTGTATTGATGCTAAAGGACACTATTTTGAAGGTGATCCATTTAAATAATTTGTAAGTTTGAAATATAATTTTTAATAATTTTAGTCTGGGTATTTATTGAACACACCTCGTATAGGTACTCAAATACTCAAACTCAATGGGCAATGGCCTAGCATAAGATTATTCTGTGATGATTGAATCCTGAAATGTAAATCCTGTAGTTAAAATATTTATAATTTTTCATTGTAATAGCATCAGCCATGAACACTGTCCTTGATTTTTTGAAAAGCAGGAATATTGAGAATGCTGATCAAGTGGCCAGAGAGATGGATTGTAACAAGGTAGGTAGTAGGTACCTAAATTATAAAGTTTGTCTGTATTAGTATCTAATTAATCCGAATCACAAATGAAGATTTTAATTCTCATCCTAAGTTCCATTTATTGGATTTTATTTCTTGTTTAGGTACATTTCTTGTAATTCTATTTAAATTATAACTATATGTACATTTTAATTGAAAATTAGTTAAGTGAGTTTTGAATTTATCATAGGTTGATTTAGCAGTTATATCAGTCTTAAAAGAAGATGATTATAAATTACGTGATTGGTTACCAGGATATGGTGATCGAATGGCCTTGATCAACTGGTCCAAACAAAATCAGTATAAAAAAAGTAAAAAAAATAATTTACTAGACAAGTTGATGAACAAAGTAAAAAATGAAAAAAGGAGATCATTTGGCGAAATGTGTAGTTCTGACGATACTGATCAACCACTTGTAAAGTAAGTTAATTTAGTTAAACCATTTTCGTTTTAGTTAACGATATATTGAATTAACTAAGGTAGGTGGTGGGTGGTTTTTTTCTTAATTGCACCAGGATCTGATATTTTGTCACCACACCACTGCCTATGTATTTATTTATATTTAAGTACATAATGATAGTAGTATTCATTCCTAGTCTTCAATATTATTGTCATAATTTCTTAGTTTATTCTTACTTTTTACATCTTTAATAATGCTTCATTATGCCAACAGTTATACGGCTCTAACATAACTAGTAATTAGATATTGTTAAAAAAACAAAATGTCATTACAGAACTTTCAAGAGTAATGCATTCAAAACAACCAGATCTATACAAATTGGTTGGCTCCATTTCGATAAGAAAGATAATAAATATAAACAGGTTGGCTCTATACATATTTTGTTTATAATTATTTCATCTAATTTTTTTTAAAAATATTATTAATTTACATAGGTTAGAGAACCATCTGGCGGTGGTATTAGAAGTATTCAGTGTCCCAAGTATGCAAAGCCTGTTGATTTACTTCAAAAATCAAAAGAATTATTTTTCAGTCAAGATAATATGACAGTTTTTGGTAATTGGGAAGAGTTAGATGTTGAAATGTTTGATTTTAAAAGAAAACCTATAGAAGAGGATACAACAGTCATAGAATTATATGAAAAAACTGGTAATTATTTTTTAATTGTCTTGCTAAGTTTTTATAATTATGTACCTATGTAATGTATTTATTCAGGTCTGCCTAAACTGAGATATTATCTAGCTACTCGCAGAAAAAGTGGTATCCGTTCATTTATTCAGAATTCAAAAAATTATACTGAAGCTTCTATGGAACATATAAATCCTTTAACCCCCGATCCACTTAAAAATGCAACTCTAGAATTTTCTGTTGCTAATGATTCTATCATTAAAGGTGACTTATATTATTCTTATAGATTACTTAATTTAAAATGTATCACATTTATACATTTTATTATTTAGGAACTGATGATTTTGATAATAATGAATTAACTACACGACATTTTGACTATTGTGATGGCGATATTAATACCATACCTTTACATTCATCAACCATGTATGATATTGTGGAACTAGGTTTATCGCCTACTCGTTTATTAGAAGATGACATCATGAAGAATCAAAGTAAATACTATATATACATTCATAAGTCTGGAGGACTAGCTCCCTTTAGAAAAGAATATATTATAATTTAATAACTCCTATTGTTTGGTAAATAGAATATATTATTTAACATAATATTGCATCCCATTCAATTATTTTTGCAATTCGAGCACAAGTTTCATCTTAATAAATAATAATCATAACATACAAAAAAAAATTTTATATTTGTACTTATATTTTTATGATTTTAACTATAATGAATGAATAAATAACTATTATAATTATAATTTATGCTTTTTTGAAATACCAAACCACTACTATAATAGAATGATAGAATTGTAGTGAATATCATAATATGTAATATTTTATTCATAGGTAAAATAATACAAGAATTGTATAGAGACATCGATCTTGAATATAATTCTGACATTCCATCTACTAGTTCAAGCATTATACATGGAGAGGTTGATATAATGCCGCCTATGCATCTCATTTTCCATCGCGGCAATGTTTTTGTAGAAATGATTGAAGAATTTAAAAGTATTAATAAACAAAAATGTTCAAACTTAATGGCTGAACTTATTCTTCCAAATGGTGAGTCTGAAAAAGGCTTGGATGCAGGTGGTGTTTTCCAGGATACTCTTTCGGAATTTTGGACCACTATGTATGAAACATGCACAGTTGGTACAAATGTCAAAATTCCATGTATAAGACATGACTTTAAAGAGGAAGAATGGAAGTCAATGGCCAAAATATTGTATGTTGGTTGGGTTAACTCTAAGTACTTACCTATTAAACTAGCTATGCCCATCATTGAACAAATGCTATATGGTCATGTAACTTCAAAATTGATTCCAACATTTTTGCTATCTCTTGGTGAAAGTGACAACCAAATATTGAACTCCGCGCTGAAAGATTTTGCATCTGTAGACAAGGATGACTTGTTGGAGGCATTTAGCTCTCTTGAATGCAGAACAGTGCCCAATGAATACAACCTTGTTGAACTTTTGGAAGAAATATCTCATAAGGAGTTAATACAAAAACCGCATTTCATCATTGAACAATTCCGTAAAGAGCTCAAAGAAGTTAGGATGAACACAATTATAAGTGAAGAAAATCTACTTACATTATATAAATCAATGGAGCCTACCGCAAAAAATATCCTCAACATTTTATCATGCCACGAAACCAATACTGATGAAATCAAGACATTTGGATTTCTCAAAAAGTAGGTTTATTGCATTAACGCAAAATCATTTTTAAATTTGGATTTGCTATTTATATACATTTAATCATTATATTTTATCTTTTTAAGGTTTATCAAAGAAACAACAAATGAGATTCGCCTTAAGTTTTTAAGATTTTCAACTGGAGCCGACGTTATAACACACAATCATATTAAAGTAGAATTCACAAACGTTGTTGGCTTGGCTCGTGCTCCTGTAGCTCATACTTGTTCAGGCGTTTTAGAGCTTCCCTCCAAGTATGAATACTTTGCGGATTTTCGGAAAGAGCTTAACTGCATACTGGCATCAAATATTTGGGTAATGGATATCCTGTAGGTTTTTATTTAAGTTATTTCTTATTTTTATATATTGCATTTTTATTCAGTTTTTTTTTTTTTTTTTGTTAAATTCACTCGAGAAGACTGAAAAATATATGTTGTATCTATAGCCTTAAAAATTGTTATGTTAAGTATAAATCTTTAAAAATAAATTGACTCTAAAGACTGAAAATTTATTACATCTTGTTATTTTAATAGTTTTATTAATGTAATATTATAGCTGACCTCTTGCAGTGCCGTATTTACGGGAGGGGTTGGGGGGAGGTCAAGAGGGTCCGGACCCCCCACTGACTCGTGCCTCGTACATGTTAATTGTTGTGTTTTTACATGATTAAGAAATACAAATTTTAATATACGATATGAAGGATTTTGTAAAAAATGTTTGAAGCTTCATTTATCAACATTTTCAATTAATATCGTGATTTTTTTTTGTTAAAAGTTTGGTACTAAAAATGGTTGAAAAATACAGAGTTAATTTTTTAATTAAAATATTTTATTGATTTGTACATTGCCAGTATTTATAGCCACTCCAGAGAGATCTTTTTCAACTTTAAAAAGTTGAAAAGTTATCTAAGATCAACAATGAATGAAATAATGTATTTTAGGAAATATTTTTATAAAAATTACAAGTTATAACATAACTATATTAGATTCTGAGCAGAGCAATGATGCTACTGGTTTTACAATGGTGTTTTTATTATTATTTTTTTTTCCTGTATACAACATTTTTACCAGAAAGAGTGCTTCGATTTCAATTTGTAGTATCTTATATTTTAACAAATTGGATCAAAATAGTACTCTTTAGGGAGGCCATTTTTTGATTTTCTCGATAGATATTTAATGCCAAGGGAAAAACCACCAACAAATTACATAAAACTGCTAAAAATGGGATTTCAATTTCTATCGTTTTGTTTATCACCATAGAAACGAATAAAAAAAAATATATATATTTCAATATTAATTCAACTTGCAGGCAATAATAAATAATAACATTATAAAATATTCAGACTGACAAACCGTCTCCGCTCAGAGTCGTTTTTCTTATACAATGAGATTATATCATTGAATTCAAGTTTAATACAGAGCGACATCCACTTACCCGCTTTTTTAATTTTGTTTTGTACATATTATTTATTATTTAATAATTAAATAGTCTTATAAATGTGGTATATTTATTTAATAAAGAGCAATTGGGTGGTGTGGGAGGCTTTTCCCTTCTCGGTTTTGTTTTCTGAAAATTATCTGGGCCTTTTCCATGACAAATTCCTAAATACGCCACTGATCCCTTGCACTCTGTTGCCAGTTAAAAATGCAAACTCTATATTCTGATATTGTGCTATACTATACTCTAAATGTTCAATACATTTTAAAAAATAATCAATATACCTATTATAAAAGGTATTTTTTAATTTGACAATTTCACATCTTTTTAGCAGTGGGATCAAGTTTCCATAAGTTATGTAGCAGAAATAAAATATTTAACCCAGACCCTCTCAACCATCCCTTCTGGTTTATTAACTGTATAATTAATAATAACTAATTTAAAAATGTATACCTCGCATAAGTGCCACCACTAAAAGTTTATATACTTTCCATAATTATTGATTATTAATTAATTATATAATGTATAGGATTGTACTGATTCCTAGCAAGTGAATCAGTGAGTTAGTCAGTACATGTTTGATCTTTGATTACATTATAGCCATCCTGGAGCTTATGATGTGTAAGTGTAAGAACTAAGATTCCATTACAATACATGGATACTGGGTTAATTACCCCAGAACATTTTAGGTGGTGGGTAGGTAGGTGGGTGACTGCTTACTGTTTGACATATTATAAGTATTATATAGTGTAAATAGCAAAATAGTATACATGAAGTCATAAAGTCTGAAACCCCAAAAATGAGTTTATTCCAGTGATTTAAAAATGGTTCGGCGCCATTGTCTTTGGGTGTTTAATATACGTTTGTTTATAAGATAATTGCTTAGTCTAATTGTAAATTACTAAATTTAACTACTACTAAAAGTAAAAATAAAAATATTATTAAGATTTGTTTCATCATATTAAATTGTATTTTCAAGCAGTTTATCAAATAATATTTTTAACTCAATATATAAAATTTGAGGTAAATTAAACATGCTAGTTGGACGACCAGATGGTGCAATTGCATTCTTGGTGCTTCGAATTTTATGACTGTTCCATTCTTCCTTTATGTTATTCAGTTCACTCTAAAACAAAAATTTGAATTTATTTAATACAAAACATAAGTTATGAATTATGACACTAAACATACTCGAATTAAATCAATAAAACAAAATCTAATGAGATTTTTATCAACAAATGATCCGCTGAAATATCCATCATCTTTAAGTAACTGAAATGTATTCATCCAAAATTGACTGCAGTGTTTTCGAAGGTGACCCCACCAAGCTTCAATTCTTTGGTTAGCTGGGCTAGTTCCATATAAAAATGGTCGATTATTTGAATGATTATTCCTATGGAAAAATGTCTGTATTTGTTCAATATGTCGGTTTTCCGTTCCCGCATCAGTTCTCAATGAAGTAGGACAACCTTTAAGAGTACTAACAGCATTCAAAAAAAATCCACCAATAACTCTAGGGTCATTACAAGTTGGTGCCGCCTCTAGCCATAAAATATAACGAGAAAATCCATCAATGCATCCACTAATAGGAATTCCATAGGGTTTTAATTTGTCATAACAATCAGTGTGCCATAGGTAATTAGGACCTTTATTATGATATTGCCGCCTTCTTAATCTTTTTCTTTTTCGAATAGCTACACCTTCAGGATCTAAGTCATTCAATAAATATCTAACCGTTTCTTGCTTAACAGTAAAACCATTCTGAATGCACTTTAAATGCATCCATTTGTAGCCATGGAGTTGAGATGAACCTTGGACTTGTGATGACAAAAAATCAGCAACAGTGGCAATAGATGAAAAATTTTTTCGCCGGGCAAGTGATAAGCTTTTTAATATTCTCTTCAAGGTGCGTAAGCTCATAGAAATATTGTCATTTTTATGTAAAAATTCTATGATTACTGAATAATTGAGTCCCATATCAAAATATTTCTTTATAGTTTTGTTTAAATCCATGGTAAAAAATGTGTTTTAATTCAATAGGTATGTATTATGGATACCTCTAAATCATTAAATCAGATAATTACGACATAGAGTTTATAATATTATAAAGCAAATAATGACTATGAACATACCTTTTAATAAATAGTTCCAATTTCCAAATGAACATTTTACAATGACTGAGACGTAACGAAATTACTAAATAAGTCACTCTCTCACACGATTAAAGTATTTAACTGCCACAGCTAGGCTGCACTGGCTTGTTCTAATTCATAATATCGACTTGTGAGTTGTGTTAATCAATAATTATGATATAAAAAAACATATAGATGGCTTTTCAACTCGTAATTAGTAATTAGTAATTACGAGTTGTCCAATCCGTTATTACGAGTTGTCCAATCTGTTATTACCAGTTGTCCAATCCGTTATTACCAGTTGTCCAATCCATTATTACGAGTTATCCAATCCGTTATTACAACTGTACAATCCGTTATTACGAGTTGTCGAATCCGTTATTACGAGTTATAATCTATAATAATGACTTGTGATAATCCATAATAATGAGATAAAAAAAACATATGGTTGGCCCTTCAACGCTTCCGTAGTTATTAGCGATAGACGACCACACGGAAAGAACCGGGACGCGTATTACCAAACACTATAGAGCCCCAGCGCCGTATTTTATCCCAGCACTACCATTGGTCCATTTAAAATACGCGCCATAATCATATCAATATTAAATTAATATCGTTATCAATTTATAATGAGCATTTTTAATTTGTGATATACCACAGATTACTATAATACCCACGTTGCATAACAAGTCGATTATCAAGCCGAAATGTCCCCACGTTGCACAGCAAGTCGAGGGTTGATATCGATTTGAATGCCGAGCGTGAAGCGCTCGGGGCGCGACACGAGCTTGCGGAGCAAGTGAGGGGTTTTGCGAAGTGAGCAAAGCGAACGTAGCTGCGGAGCGAAGCGACGCTCAATGTCAAAATAGCGCAATCAATCTATAAAAAATATAAATGTAATTATAGTATACGCGGAGCGCGTATAATAATTATTATACGCGCGGAAGTAGTGTGGCGCGAATGCGTATAAACAAAAAATCACAAACTTTGGAAGGCTATAACTTCCAAAATTGATAACGATATTAATTTAATATTGATATGATTATGGCGCGTATTTTAAACGGACCAATGGTAGTGCTGGGATAAAATACGGCGCTGGGGCTCTATAGTGTTTGGTAATACGCAACCGGGACGCCTATCGCGATAACCACAACACGCAAATTGTGATAGGGAAAAACAACACGAAGCAAAGCGATAACGACAAAGAAAGAACACATTTTATCGCACAAACACAACGTTCCTTGGGCCAATGAGAACGCACCCAGGTAGTATAAATACGGGTGCGTTCTCAATCACAAGTAAATCATTCTGTCCGCAACCGTTGCCGAGTTAACACGTCCGTCTCTAACAACGTCACAGTGTTACTACGCAACAGTGCCGTTCACCGCGCAACAGTGCCGTTCACCCCGCAACAGTGCCGTTCACCGCGCAACAGCGGCTAGCTGTAAACTTGTGCCGACCATCGTGCCGCCGCTCGTTCAGTGCGTCACCGCCGCGGCGAAACGCGTCACGCGCACGCCAGTGCTCCATCACCAATCCGGTCTCAGCAGCACACCACACATTACCGTAAGTAAATTTAATATCCGACCACGAGGCAAGTGCCGCCCGACACGGGTGCACACCGCCGGGTCATAAACCGCAATCCGAGATAGTGAAAGTGCGAACCGTGTACGTGAAAGTGCGAACCGTCCAAGACGATCCATTTTCACAAAGCACCAGTCAAGTCACCATCACTGCTCACCATATCAGTATCCACCGTACCAGCCGTCCGAACCGCACGCACGTCCACCGCTCACGCCGCACATCCAAGTCGTCCGCCGTCCCGGCCAAGCAAAAGCGCCTGCGTCCAAACTCCACTCCTCCACCACCCCAGCCATGGGCAGAGGTGGACACAATGGAGGAACCAAGCGCAAACGCACTCCACCAGCAACATCAACAAAAAAAGACCGCAAAGACGCACCAACAAAGACAGCAAAACAAAGAGCTGAGTCTACATCGCCAGAGCCGACCGACCAGGAATCGATGTCAGGCGAATCCTACATTTCTTCTGAAACTTCCACTTCCAGCCAAAATAGCGTCCGACCGCCCACTCCCCCTAACCCAATACCTCCTGTCACTCCACGCGAACGTATACCACCAATCATCATTGATCCATCCCACTGGGCCACGGCCGCGCCACAAATCATGCGGCAATTTACCGAAGACCAACTAACAGCCAAATTCAGCCAGAATAACATCAAACTCCAAGCTGTTGACACAACCACCTTCCGTTCAGTACAAGCCGTCTTGGAAAACGTCAACATACCCTTCCATACCTTCTCATTGCCGGCAGAACGCCAGCTCAAAGTACTGCTCAGGGGCGTCCCAAGCTACAACACCGAGGATACCGTGAAATCCGAACTCGAATCGCTAGGATACACCATCTCGCATGTGCGCCAATTCCTGAAAGACGGAAGGAAGCTGCCGATGTACATGGTGTGTCTCCCTAACACCCAATCAAGCAAGAACATCTTCAACCTATCCAATCTATTTTACCTAATCATTCGCGTAGAGGCATATAAAACATCAGGACCATCCCAGTGCTTCGCTTGCCAAGGCTTCGGACACTCTTCAGCTAATTGCAAGCACCAGCCAAAATGCGTGAAATGCGGCAATGACCACGCAACCAAGACGTGTACCAAAACTCCTGATCAACCGCCAAAATGTTGCAACTGCAATGGCGAACACACGGCTAACTACCGTCAATGTCCCGCCTACATCAAAGCTACCTCTGCAAAGAAATCCAAACCTCATGACATCACTCCGCCACCAGCTACTCAACCAATATCTACTCCACCCACAAGCCCCACGCAACTCACCTATGCACAGGCTCTATCGCCGCCCAAATCTCAACTAGCTCCACCAATTCAACCGCTAAGCGAGATTAACACAAACCTAATTGATATCCTGAATCACGCCATATACCAGATATCTACTGCATCGAGTTTCAAAGACTCCATCCTGTCTGCAATCTCGGCCATTGTCTCACTCATAAACCATGATGGACGAACAACTTAAAATTCTCTACTGGAATTGCCAAGGTCTGGGCAACAAAAAATCAGAACTCCTTCATTTTGTTCGACAACATAAAACTCACATCATCCTACTCAGCGAAACACACCTCAAACCCTCAACGTCTTTCAAACTCCCAAACTACCACATTTATAGAAACGATCGACCCACTCCTCCCGGCCAGTCAAGAAATACCGGAGGCACAGCGATCCTAATAGCCAACAAGCTCATTCACTACGAAGTCCCCATTCAGACGAACTCTCTGGAAAACACTACCATCCACATTCAGTTAAACAACCGAGAGACCAGAATCTCGGCAATTTACAAAAGGCCTATAAACCCACTTATGCCATCGGACGTGGATAACCTCCTGGATACCGACCTTCCGACAATTCTCGCGGGCGATTGGAACGCTAAACACCCGTTCTGGAACAGCCAAAGAACAAATGCTGCTGGCCTGACACTTCTTAACCACATGGAGGAGAATGACTACCTCATTGTTGCACCTGATACCCCGACCCACCACCCAGACCAGCGCCATCATCAACCTGACGTTCTAGATATTGTAATACTGAAGAACAACCACCTACAATATGAACTCTGCAACTTCTCAGACGAACTCTCGTCTGACCATAGTCCGGTCATCCTAACCCTTCGAGGCAAGCCATCGTCCGACCCACCAAACCAACAGAAACATGTTACAAACTGGCCAAAATTCGCAGTCGATCTGCATCTTGCCATCCCAAGTCCGAATCCAACCATCAACTCAACTTCGGAACTCAATCAAGTGATTGAAAACTTTACCACTACTATCCAGGACACCTTGTCCAAAAATACTTCTATCCTCATCAACCAACCAAACCAAACACGCATACCAGACAATATCCAGCTCGAAATCACTAAAAAGAGAAGACTACGGAGGGCCTGGCAAAATACCCGGAACCCAGAAGCCAAACACATGTTCAATAATCAGACATCAAAAGTCAAGAGGCTCATCCAACTTCATAGAGCCGCCGAATGGGACTCATTCCTTGGAAAAATAAGACCTGGAGACTCTAAAATATTCAAAATCAACAAATCTCTAATTAACAGTAAACCTCCAAACCACCCATTAAACGGCCAACAAAGACCAGTCTTCGATGCCCCAGGGAAAGCTGAACTCTTCGCTGCTAACTTAGCCACACAATTCAATTGCCCGGATGGAACTCCAGCCACTAACTTACTAGTCGCCAACTCAATCCAAATTCTGAACACTTCACCAAAACCACCAATTCAGCCGGTCTCTCCAGGAGTAGTTAAAGACATCATTAAGCGACTACCAAGCAACAAAGCGCCGGGACCCGACGGGATTTCCAACACGGCTCTCCGTCACTTCTCTGACAAAACCATCCTGGCACTGACCAAAATGTTCAACTGCTGCCTAAGATACCAACACTTCCCTACACCTTGGAAAGCAGCCACAGTGATAATGATACCGAAAGCAGGAAAAGATCTCAAAAATCCAAGCAGCCATCGACCTATAGCACTCATTAATTCAATGGCCAAGGTCCTAGAAATAATAATCCTGATTAATCTGAAAAAAGTCATATCTACTTCTATCCGACCTGACCAATATGCCTTCAGATCACAACACTCAACGACCAACCAACTGACAAAAGTAATCGACCACCTGGCCAACACAATAAACCGAGAAGAGAGAACAGCGGCAGCATTCCTGGACTTCGAGAAGGCGTTCGACAAAGTGTGGCACGACGGACTACTGCACAAACTACTCCAGCTACACGTTCCACCTTCGCTCGTCAGACTGGTGCAATCATTCATTTCCGACAGAACATATTCAGTCCGAGTCGGATCCGACTTCTCAACACCACGAACTCCGATTGCAGGCGTCCCCCAAGGATCCTGTCTCTCGCCAATACTCTTCATAGCATACATAAACGACATGCCTTCTACACCTGGAACCCTGACAAACCTCTTTGCTGACGATACCATGTTTATGGCAACCAGCATGAGCATGCAACATGCAGTGGACAAAATTCAGGCTCAAATTGACGTCACCCTCCCTTGGCTCCAAAAGTGGAAGTTGACTCTGAACACCGACAAAACCCTGGCAATAAAGTTCGGGAGAAGAGGACTTAAAAAAACGACACCATTAAAAATTTACAACCAGGAGATCAGATGGAAACCTGCAGTTAAATACCTCGGAGTTTACCTCGACAGTAGACTCCGATTCAATCGGCACGTCATGGAAACCGCCCAAAAAGCAAGACGCACACGAGCCGCACTATACCCCGTCCTCAACCGGCTGAGTCCAATTCCAGTTCGAACAAAGCTCAGCATATACCAGATGTACGTCAGAACAATAATCACCTATGCCGGTCCAGCATGGGCCGCACTTATATCAACTGCAAACTGGAGACGCCTGGAAGCAGTACAAAACATTGCCCTCCGAACAATCACCGGTTCGCCTTGGTTTGTCCGGAACTCCGTAATATCAAAATCCAGCCAAATTCCATCGATCCAATCTACCATAACTCAAAATTCAAAAAACATGTTCGTCAAGCTCCAACAATCTAACTACAGCCACCTTCAAAACATAGGCAAAACGTCCGGCCCACCCGAGCGCAACAGAAACAGACCCGGTGAACTGACCAGGCGCACATAAAACACCTCAACCAACTCACCTCCTACTCTGAGTCATGGGGCTAGACCCCCCGAAACTCAGGCAAAGGACAAAAAGTCCCTCCTATCATGCAATGCAATGCAATCACAAGTCACTCCATTCAAGTCACTCACTTCAAACTGACATCAACTATCAAGACTCAGTTTGAAGCCCGGAGCCACACTATAGCGAGCAACCAAGAGCCGCGTTCCGAACACAGCCGCCGGCCTTCTACCGCCATCGGTATCGACCCGACGTCCACGGCCTAGCCAGCCCGCAGCAGCCCAGCGTCTACCGGTTTCCTACAGCCATCGGTATCGACCCGACGTCCACGGCCTAACCAGCCCGCAGCAGCCCAGCGTCTATCGGCTTTCTACCGCCATCGGTATCGACCCGACGTCCACGGCCTAGCCAACCCGCAGCAGCCTAGCGTCTACCGGCTCTCTACCGCCATCGGTGTCGACCCGACGTCCGCGGCCTAGCCAGCCCGCAGCAGCCCAGCGCCTATCGGCTCTCTACCGTCATCGGTATCGACCCGACATCCACGGCCTAACCAGCCCGCAACGATCCAGTGCCTATCGGCTCTCTGCCGACCCGGGATCAAGACGACGTTCACGGCCAGCCTGCGGTAATCCAGCGATCGTCAATTAGCCGGTCACTCTCGTCACCGAGACCAGTAACTCTCATAAGAGGATACGAGCGTCTCGGCGTACGGATACCGTTAGCAGCCAGCAGAAGCCCTGTTACCCGGGAAGAGACGACGCCGATACCATCAGGACTGCGGACAACATTAAAGCGGCCCTTTTCAGGGCCACCACTTTTGGTCCCCCCGGCGCGCCTGCTGAGGCCACGCCACGAGACCCGCGATACCTACGGCCACTTGTTGAAGTCTTCCGGGGTATCACGGCGTCTCCCCCTGTATTTATATAGGCCTACTTGACCTGTGTACTTATTGCCGCGCTTGTTGGAGCCCGGTACCGCCCGTACGGCTCGCTTACTGGAGTCCGCCGTACGGCCCGGATTAACTGTCCCCCCCTTGTTTGTTAATCATATTTATACATATTTGTAAATAGCATTTTAAGATCAATAAAAAGAGCCTGATACTTAATAATCCACGTGTTACTCATTCACGAAGGGTACGTGATTATTCGCATACCGCTTCAATATGAATTGAAAATTTAAATACAAATTGATTGACTATTTGATTTAATATAATTTGGAATTTACACCAATTTTAATGAATAGTGCTTGGCGCAAGTGTCCCAAATCACCTCTATTTTCGGCGCTGATTTTATCGTTAATAACATTTTGATATAATTTATTGACTAGATTATTTGGAAATCCCTCTTTAATTTCTATGTGACCTATTTTATAATACATTTCTGTCCATATGGTTATTACATATAACTTACAAATCGCTAGAAAATATTAACATTATGCATTTTATTATAAACGAAAAATATAATTCTTAAACACAACTCGATATCTTATTTTACTTATATGCACGCATATTTACACACATGTGCTTACATGTTACAATGTCAATAGTTTTTTGGTAAACAAGTCTATTAATCAAATAAATGCGAATTTTCAACACACTGTAAGCGAATTGAATTATTCACTATAAAGGTAATATAAATTACTTCGACGAGTAGAATAAATAAAATACATAAATTTTTTTAAATCATAAATAATAATAAAACCGTACTCTTTGTCCATTAGTTAAATTTCGATCACAGTATTATTATAAACATTATATAAATCATCATTATATAAACAGAATATTATTGCCCCCTCTCATGAGAAAAAACTAAAGCCACCACTGGGTCCCGGCGTATTTTATTAAAAATTCATGAGTTGGGTTTCGGCTATTTGAAGACAATGCCTGTTTTAAAAGACACGAGTATATAGAAAACACTTCCAACGATTTAATCATCTTTTAATATTTTATGGAAGCGAAATTTAAATCTGTCATAAATATGTTTCCCTTTTTTTACTGGAAATGGAATCCATATTATTGAAAAATATTTGTATTAATCAAAATGTACAACTATTTGAGAATTTAGAAAAAACTACATAACACGGACACTTCTATCCGTGACGAGTGGCGGTTACTCCATAATTTAACAGCAAATCACAATATAGATATATTTTTCCGTGACAGCTGACCGGTTACGCCAGGGATGGCGAACCTATGTCACGCGTGTCACAAAGTGACACACCTACATTTTTTCAGTGACACGTCAATTTAAATATAATTCATAATTTTTACTTCATTTTCCAAAAAAGTAACTGAAATCAACATAATAACAAAATCGACTTAATATTGCCGTGGTGTATTTGAACGCGTGTGAAGAGTCTTAGTATATCATTTACACAACTGTAGGTATGTTATTTTATAATACTTAAGGCAAGAAACTACTTGTTCTAAAAAAACCTTTGAAAATTTATTCAACTGAAGGTATGCAAAAATGTTTGAATGTATTCCTAAAAATATTTAATTTTTTCATTAAAATTTAAAATTGATATTCTATTCTTTATTAAGCATTTTCATTTCTAAATTAAGTTTACTTCTTTTTAAAGCTTGTTTTCAACAAGAAAAAAAATCAGTAATTTATGATATACATTTATGTGTATTGCAATTATGATTTAATAAATATTTAACTTAAGTTTATTTCTCAAATCCAAGGAAAAATATTTTAAATAGTGTTTATTATATGAAAAACTCACTTAAATACACAAATATAACAAAACAAAATATGCACTTATATGGAATTAAAATAGTTAAATATCCACAATATGCTAAGTGAAAAACGTTACATTAAACTCCCAGTATTACGAATCAATTTCTATATTATTTTCAATGATAATTGAAAAACATGCAAACTCCTAAAATTCCCTAGCCTTAATAATATTATACAGGTTCTCACTTTATATATTATGTACGCATGTATATGTATTACCAAAAAACGTAAAAAAATAAATAAAAAATTGATATACCTAATTTTATAATGATTCTTATGAAAGAAATACAAGCCTGGTTATTCTCAACTTTTTTGGTCTTATAATCCCTAATACTCAATGACAATGGCAATCTCTTTTCTTTACACTTTGCAAGTACTCAACACTATGCGCAGTATAGGTGACATTATGTTGTATTAGTTAATGTTTATTTAATTTTTATAAATATTCTAGTATGTAAATTCGTTGAGGCATTATCAATACTGAATACGTATATAAATATTTAAGTGTACATTTTTGTCATGGAACTGAAAATCAATCCTCAGGTATTCTCGGAAATGATTAAAATATACCATGTTATAAGAGCAATGGAAATCTTAATTCATATAATTTTAATGTGCTTATATTGTACGTTCCATACATTCCGGCTCGATTAAGGAACTTGCCACTAGTACGCTTCGATCGATTTGGCGTCTCAACAGTGGGGTCTTGAAAGCCCCAAAGAAGGGCCTAGAAAAAACTTGTAATCATTAAACTTTTATAAAGTTTAGACACAATTTATTTTATGTATTGTATTGTTGTTTAGACTTTAGTAAAACCAACAATATTCGATATCATGATGCATGATGCAATGATTCGTTATAGCAAAATATATTCACATTGATGTAATTAAACGTTATTTATAATGAGTTGTGGCGGATATATCGATAAAGATATTATAGATGAAAATTTTATCTTGTTAAATGACTTTTTTATTCAATTAAATTTTGTTAAATTACACGTAAGGTAAATCAAACAATATAAAAATAATATAACGAATTTATATTGTACGTAGCAATTAAATTGGCTATTATACATCCTTATATATATAAAAGAACAGTATGTACCAATTTATGTACCAATTTTGTGACGACGCTATTTAACTTTTTCCCAATTTATTTCACAAAGTTGTTCCAAATACCATTGTGAGTGTCACCACGTCGTCCGATTTTCAAAATTTTGATTTTAAAGGGTTGAAATCGGCAAAAATAAATTGTAACGTATTGCGTGTGCTATGCCCGCATATATGCGGGAGATCAAATATAAAATATAAAGAAAATACCGGTAAAATTGTTATCAGTTGGGATATTATATACACGTGCTCCTGAATTCAACGGTGTTTCCAGATTTGTAATATCAACAATATCCAAAGAGATATTAAGTTTTATATATTTTCAACCTCTTAGTGGTTCTCAAACCATGTATCCATGGAAATTATTATTAAATCCGTGTATTTTAACGCGTTTAATTTTACATTTTTATGTGTCTTACCTACAGGCTACAATTCGTTTACATTACCTATAGTTTTCCATGTAACAAAATCTATTTGGTAACAAAACCATACACTATATTAAATTATGAATGTTACCGCTTTGCGCAAGCAGTGGCGGACTGGACGACCGGGATACCGGGACATTTCCCGGTGGGCCGGTGCTAGTATAAAATATAAATTTTATTAGTATTTACTATTAATGATTACTTTAGTACCTTTATGCAAATATACAATAGTTATTTTATTTTGTTTTATCATAATCAATTAAAATATTTAAAAGCTAAATTGTATTTACAAAAAAAAATGTACATATATATATTTAAGGGGCCGTTAGTACGCTGAGGGCCTCTAAAATTATGATTTTCCCGGGCTGTTTTTTTCTCCCAGTCCGCCACTGTGCGCAAGTTAAGTAACTCATGGCCGACAATACACATTGAGCTGTAACTCATTAAGTTATGATTAAATTTAAAAAAAATTAACTATCTCATTTTCTACATGCACTCATCTATCAGTTTCAGTTTAAAAAAATTTTTAAAAGTCTGTAGCACAGAAAGGTTGTTAGCTATTTTAATGCTCAGCAGTGAAAAGGTTAAACGTGTTACGATCCATCAGACGCCGAACGCGCGCCGATTGTCGGTTCATCAGTGTACTGCGATTATGATCAGTGAACATTGCACGTTTGTGTTGTGTTTCCCTAAATTATTTAACTACAATTTAAGAGTATTGTCATTTACTTTGCAACATTATGAGTACTGCCTTAGAAATACATAATTTGTATTTAAACGACGATGTTATTAATGCATTTTTAGACATCGTAAAATTACAAACATCATTTATTCCACAAAACGTATTGTTTTATCAAACATCACTTGTGTAGCCGTTGAGAACGTGGACGATTTTCAAATTTTATATAATGGTTCTATTGGAAACACGTACACTTTATGCGCACTTAGTTTCATTACGATAATACACACATAGCCAATGCCCAATAGCATCATTTCCAATAGAACCATTATATAAAATTTGAAAACCATCCACGTTCTCAACGACTGAATACACAGTGGTATTTGATAAAAAAATACGTTTTGTGGAATAAATTATGTTTGTAAATTTACGATTTGGAAATAACTGTTTCTCACACGGACAATATGTATGTGGCGTTTTCTAGAGTTGGGAGACCTGACCATTTGTACGTTTATGCACTACAAAATAAAACTCTAAATGTGGTATACCAAGAGGTTTTGACATAAACCGTATTAGAATTGAGCATCTATACGTATCATTTGTAAATATTCATAAAAAAAAGTTATATATAATGACAGAATCATTTTTTAATAACAATATAAGTATAGAATCTATATCATTAGAATCAATAGAATCATTTGTAAATATTATTATTATTATTATTATTTTTGTTGTCATTATAATTCACTACTACTATTTAGTACTTTATATCATTAAGTAAAATACATTTTTTTTTAATTTTAAACACAGCAATGTGTGTTGATTTAAGAATTTCATTTTGATACAACAAAAACTACACTCGGGCGAAGCCGGGTAATTCAGCTAGTATATATATATATTTCTTTTTTTCAATTGT
The DNA here is from genome assembly GCA_027580255.1 of Therioaphis trifolii. Lineage (NCBI taxonomy): Eukaryota > Metazoa > Arthropoda > Insecta > Hemiptera > Aphididae > Therioaphis > Therioaphis trifolii. The sequence continues at coordinate 12,926,107 of CM050405.1, read as the reverse complement.
ACCTATATTATGCAAACAAAGCATACATGCACGTCACACCACAGATACAGATCAACAAGTTTTTGAATAAAATAAATTGAAAACAAAATTATTTTGTGACATCGACTATTACTAACATTTATTGATTGGCACTCAAGACGGGAAAACTGACGTTGGGTCTCGCGATATCTAATCGTTTAAAAAAAACACGAGTTGGGTTCACGGTTATATTTTATATTATATATAATTTATATAGCGTTGATGACGGCGTAACGGTTACGGAAAAATATATCTATATTGTGATTTGCTGTTAAATTGTGGAGTATCCGGCACTCGTCACGGTCCGTGTTATGTAGTTTTAACTAAATTCTCAAATAGTTGTAAATTTTGATTAATACAAATATTTTCCAATAATTTGGATTCCATTTCCAGTAAAAAAGGGAAACATATTTATGACAGATTTAAATTTCGCTTCCATAAAATCTTAAAAGATGATGAAATCGTTGGAAGTGTTTTCTATATACACGTGTCTTTTAAAACAGGCATTGTCTTCAAATAGCCGAAACCCAACTCATGCATTTTTAATAAAATACGCCGGGACCCAGTGGTGGCTTTAGTTTTTTCTCAGGAGAGGGGCAATAATATTCTGTTTATATAATGATGATTTATATAATGTTTATAATTATACTGTGATTGAATTTAACTAATGGACTGGAAATAGGCTGCAACGTATTCGACCGGCTGTTTGATCAGACGCTGAAAAAATGTTAAAAACATGTTTTCTAGATTCATTCTAAAGTGATTATTATTTATGATTTAAAAAAATTTATGTATTTTATCTATTCTACTCGTCGAAGTATTTTATATTACCTGTATAGTGAATAATTCAATTCGCTTACAGTGTGTTGAAAATTTGCATTTATTTGATTAATAGACTTGTTTACCAAAAAACTATTGACATTGTAACATGTTGGCACATATGTGTAAATATGCGTGCATATAAGTAAAATAAGATATCGAGTTGTGTTTAAGAATTATATTTTTCGTTTATAATAAAATGCATAATGTTAATATTTTCTAGCGATTTGTAAGTTATATGTAATAACAGTATGGACAGAAATGTATTATAAAATAGGTTACACAGAAATTAAAGAGGGCTTTTCCAAATAATCTAGTCAATAAATTATATCAAAATGTTATTAACGATAAAATCAGCGCCGAAAATAGGGGTGATTCGGGACACTTGCGCCAAGCACTATTCATTAAAATTGGTGTAAATTCCAAATTATATTAAATCAAATAGTTAATCAATTTGTATTTAAATTTTCAATTCATATTTTCAGATTATGAAAAAATTAAAGGATTTGTTGGTTTTACGATGATGTTTATTTATTTATTTTTTTTTTTTTTGGTCTTTCTATTTGTTTTAAAACTTAAAGTATAGATGGAAAAACACGATTTTGATAAAAAAAAAAAAATAATAATTACCTTGTTTAAAATAATAATTTTTATAAGGTTTCGATAAAAAAAACCTACGTAAGATTAGGTAAAAAGCGGTTAAATATGTAACCGATATGTATTAAACTGAAGCTTAGCTCAGAATTGTATTGCTTAAGAAAACCGACAATCGCTGCGTAAGAGGTGAAAATAGGTTTGTTGGGATTTATACGTTATAACTCTTAAGCTGCTTTACTATCGATCAATTGACCACGATGACGAGCATTTGATGAGATACAAATATTATAACCACGCGGTGTGTGTGTGTGTGTGTGTGTGTGTGTGTGTGTGTGTGTGTGTGTGTGTGTGTGTGTGTGTGTGTGTGTGTGTGTGTGTGTATTTGTGTGCGCGCGCGTGAGATTTTTTGAGGTTCTTATAATTCACGAAAACGTTATGTTAACTCTGAAAATAATAATTGTTGACTGAATTATTTGTTATATTAGTAAAACTAGTCTATACGACAGTAGGTATACAATCCGATTTCAATCAACCATGTGAAAAATTATACACTGACAACATTGTTCACAATTTCCAAAACACAATGGACAATTTTGATACTAAATAAGCAGACAGCTGTAGTTTATTTTACTGTTAGTCCTAATTAATTTGTTTTCATATCTTAAGATTTCATGACATTTAGAAAAACATCATTTTCTTGCATCCCCACAATTATATAACTAGTTTTGCATTGTTTGTTGCTATTTACACTTGCAACTATCATATATAAGACTTTCATGGTACGAATATTTTCTAGAAATTTCTTTTTAATAATATTTGAAACAATTACAATCTAAACTATCAACTCTTTGCTTTTTGCAAAATGGTCTTTTGAGTATTATAGTTGAAGTTTACCTTCAGTGGTGCCAATTTCTTAAATATTTTATGTTTTTTACCGAAAAAATCAAACTTAAGTTATATGATACAAAAATACATTGTTAAAATTATCAGAAATAATAGTTTCTAAAATGTATCGTAGATTACTTTCGTATTTCATCAACATCAAGTATTCTGATTTTGACAGTTTCACTAATTTTTCCTTCACTAAGTCAATTTTCTGAATTATTTTTCATTTATGAAGCTACAAGTTTCAAATTATGTTATAGTTCATTTATTTTTCTAACAATTGTGTCTAGTCTTAGTTGAATAAAATCAGCTGGTTCTTCGTTAGTATCGATATTTTGAAAAGATATTTACTCATTTTCAAAGGCGGTCTACGTGACCACGTAGATGTGAAGCTCAACGCAGTTTTAAAACTTCATCTGATTTAAGTTTATTTATGTCACCATTGTCCCCATGAGTATGTGAAATGATATTCATATAGTCATCGATGTTTAAAATGATTTTTTATTACACTAATATTTCTTCTGGAGAAATATATGGCATAGGGAGATGTGGCGTATTTAGGAATTTTTCATTCAGAGGGGAATGGAAATAGTTTTTCTAACAAATTGATACATAGTGGGTTTTGCTTTCTATCCATGAGCTACCACACCTCTAATAAAAACATACCATACCGACCCTAACTATCTTTTTGTAATTTTTATGTAAGGACTAATGAATGCAATTTATAATTTGCTCAACTAATTATATAGGCAATAGGAAGGGTTGAACCTCTTTATCCTTCCATAAATACATTACTGATAGTAAGTGATGTAGGTAAAGGAGATGTGAGGAATTTTCAAACTTTATTTATGTGGCCAAAGTACTTAGTAAATACTGATGATTTTCAAATATGTTTTCCAAATGTTTTTCGAAAATAATAGATTTATAAATAGCAGTTATGACTAGAGTATTATTATTCTTGAGAATAGGTTGGATTTTGTTCTTTGATTTGAGTTAGTCTTTTGGTAATTTTTCATGAAGAGCTCTGACACTTATTATATTAAGAGATCGGATATGATTTGCATGTTGGTCTAATTTAATTTTAAAGAGTTGTTTTTAGTCTAATTCACTTAGAATCTAAAAAATATTTGATCCAATATTTAAAATGATGTGTCATAAAGACACTCAGTATGTTTTATGAGCGTTTTATTTTCATACTTACGCAAACAATGAAAATCTGCTTTGCTGTCGACGACTGTGTTATTTGGACAGGTGTTTAAAGAAAAAAAGCATACCAATTTTACCAGTGTGGAAAATTGCAAATTCATTGTGTTTGTTCAATTTGTTTGTCATCACCATACTTAAATTGCGCAAAGGCATTCTTTTCGGCATTCTTTTCTCGAGTTCGTTTTTCGCCACACCATCAGTTCTGTAGATCGGTTAAAACTTCGTTATAATAAAACGTTTACGTTATAAAATAAATACAATGTATTTTTTACGCAATTTCGTTGTGACGGTCATTGTGGTTTTTATGGTTTCCCACACGGCTCATTCAAGTAATTATTGAAAATTAATCATTAATAGATTGTTTGTAATATTCACGTACATGATCCAGTGAAATAGAGTCAGAAGAAAAAAAAACACTGAATCAAGTATTTTGAGGTTTAATTTTATAAAGGGAAGAGACGACTAAAACAGAGTAAATAGAGCGGCCGTGGGTGTGATGAATTGCAGTGATACTTTTACAGTCTACAGAAACATACGAGGGCATACAGATAAATCTCTACATTTGAAGTGTGCTTTGTGTCTGTATCATAATCATAAAATAATGACTGATTAATCTGCTTTTATTTTACCACTTTTAGGAAGGTCTTGCGCAGGTAACGTATGATTAAACATTAATACAGTAATGTTAAGTGTGTACATTTATAACATTATCGTATCCGTTCGGTTATTCGATGGTCCTAAAAAAATATATCGTTGGTTAGTCCATTGATTTCGTATCACAGAAATATTTTTCACGAGAAATCTATGATATTTTAGAAGAACACTCGTATAATGCACCGTGAGACAAATCTGTGGCTATATTAGCGTTTAATATTCATATACACGAGAAAGGAACTTTTTTATACTTAAACTACAATATTGCGCTACAATTAAAACGTAATAAAAGATTGTTTTTATTAGTGGACCTCAAATTTGACAGTTTTAAATTTTATTTCTTAATTTAAAAAAAATACCAAAAATAGCCATTTCGTAGACCAGAATTTTAGAAAAATTTCATATTAAAGTTACGTCATTTGTTTCTTATAATTTTAAACTTTTTAAAAATGTATTTTTAATAAAATGTTAAGTATATTAAATAATTAAAAAAAACAGTATAGGTTTATTTTTCATTGCAATATTTGATTGGACATTATTGATAGACAATATTATTGACATTTTTAGAAGACTTTGAAAATCGTAGAAAATTAACGGATGAACCTCCATTAAAATTTAAAGAACTAAATTATTTTATTAATCAGATTCACAAAATGACTATTTCGAATTTTTTATTTAGGTATAAATTAAAATTTTTGATTTGTAATTTTGAGTATCAAAATTAAAATGTTGTCTTCTCATATTATAGTTATAGAGCAGCTATAAAAAAAAAAAAAAAAAACTGAAAAATATTGAATAGAGCAAAAGTTATGGCATTAGTCAAATAATCCAGGAAAATGTTGTGCACGTATAGTATTCTAGTAATATTTTGATCTAATGTGATTAAAATACTAAATTTTTCGATAATAATTACAAAATAATCAAAATATTTAAAACGATAACATTTGTTAACAGATAATCTAAAAAAAATCGGTTACACAGGTATTGTACAGTATTTTTAAGCATTTATTAAATAGGTAGTTTATTTTGTTTTCTTATACGGGTATCCATGTCTACAGGAACGTCTAAGCATAATTTAAATCTTTATCATGGTGGCGCCATTCCTTTTTCCCTTAATTATAAATTTGTTCTTCAATCCCTTTTGTGAAAGCATTAAGTCCAAGAACATATGTAAGTATACGCAGCATAAAGATCGTCTTACAAAGTGTTCAAATCAAATACGTGATTCTAAAAACCGACACGGCCAACTTTCCCTGGAACCCAATTAAATCCGAAAAAACTTTAAGGCATATCCAAAAATCTGCTGTGGACAGTTAATCGTAAAATAATATACGAGTGTATACGTGATATGTAATTTATTTGATATATTTCGTATATTAATATGAAAAAAGTCGAATGCACCGTGATTGGTTTTATGTGGTACACACACTTTTGATTAGATAATAATATAAAATTATGTATACGCCGCTTCAATCGGGACGTATATAGATTATGCCTAGTTAAAATATATAGATATAAACGCATAAATCCTTATATCATATACAACAATCAATAATCATGAGGAATTTAAATATTTTCAGAATCGTATGTGAAAATATTTATGAAAATGACCTATAGTGAACAAAAAAAAAAATAAATAAATAAATAAAAAAAAATATATTTGTTTATATGTATAATATATAAATATCAATATATGTAACACTTAATAATTATTGTTGTATCTAGTAGGTTCATAGAAAACATTAGATACTTCAAAGTGTGTTTTTTTTTACAATATATAGAATGGTGTTTGATTTGCACAAAAAATATGTTATTTTTCAAATATTTTCTTGATCAAACAACAATTCTTATCGAAGATATAAAAATTAAACCTACTTGTTAGTTGTTACCAACTGTTAATTTGTATTGATAAACATTTTTATTATTCAACTACAATTTTACTTAAATTTTTATTTAAATTATTCCTTACAAATAGCTAAATATGTAATAAAAACGCTATTATAATACGTATGTATTTTCAGGAAAGTTTAAGGATGATAAAAGCCTATCTTCTAGTAAGATAACATAATTAATAGCATCTGATAAGGATAATATTATGTCGCTTGAAAAAAAGTTTAGTGCTGAACAGTTATTTTTTAAGAATGTTTAATTTAATGTTTTGAAACTCTTAAAGTCGTTTCAACGGACCTTGGATTTCTCTGTTGAGTAAAACTATATTTATATCACACAACTAAACTAATGTATTTTTTATTTTTTATTCTCTAGAAAACGACAATTTTATGGGTCGTATGTATTGCATTGTTCTTTTTTTTTCAGAAATATATATTTGAAACAATCGTGTTTATTGAGGGATATCATTAAACAATTTTCCATGTAACAGAAAATGAGAAAAATTACTTATATTCAAAATAGAAATGGCACATATTACTTATTGATCCAAAAAAAAAAAAAAAATTAATAAATAGGCAAATAAAATAAAATGTTAAGCTATAATGTAAAAAAACAAGTAATACAATGCAAATGTTCATCTCACAACCCGAAAATGATCATTGCGGATGACATAAAAATTTTTTGTAAAATTGACTCACCCGCTGACTGCCTTTTATTACAAGCCGAATTGGATGATTTCTTCGTTTGGACGCGTCACCTTAACCTGCCCCTCAACTTGGACAAATGTCACGCTATGACTTTCTCTAGGAAACGTAGCCCCATACTACACTCATACCACCTTGGCAGCTCCCCCCTCTCTCGCGTCCATCTTATCAAAGACTTAGGCTTCTTTCTATCGCCCACACTCTCCTTCAAACACCACTTAAATGTCACTGTTGGAAAGAGCTTGAAGATCCTCGGATTCATCAAACGAAACACAACCCTCTTTACCTCCGCCACCTGTCTCCGTACCCTCTACTTCAGCCTTGTCCGTTCCATCCTCGAGTATGGATCGGTAGTTTGGTTTCCTTACCTGGCCTGTGATCAATTGCGTCTGGAACGAGTACAAAATCGTTTCCTATCTTTTGCTGCCTTTTTATTAATTATTGAGCACACAGCTCATGATTATAACGTTATACGCTCCACTCTCAATATCCCAACTCTGACATCTCGCCGTAATCACGCAGATCTCATGTTCATCTCGTCTCTACTCAACGGTACCATCGACTCCCCCGACCTACTAGCCACTGTTTCATTTTGCATTCCCTCCTACTCTACTAGACACCATTCTCTTTTCTCTATCCCTACCCATCTCACCTCGTATGGTCACAACCAGCCTCTCCACAGAATGTTACACCTATTGAACCAACTTTAGTCCTACCACTTTACTTTTTACCTGTTACCTATATATATATAATTGTCAATTTATTTTCTACTTATGTAATTTATCTACTTCGCTTATTTTTGTTAACCAAATGCTCTTCGGGGCGTATAATTATCAAATAAAATAAAAATAAAATAATGTAAAAAAACAAGTGATACAATGCAAATGTTCATCTCACAACCCGAAAATGACGCTCGTTATTATCTACCTATGTTCGTGTGACTGAGTGATCAACTAAAATCATCACTGGTAGCGATTGCCAACTGTTAGCATGAGATCCATTTTGGTGTGGCCTGTGTCAGCTGTTAAAATTAAAAACACTTATTGGAAAATAATAATTAATCGAGTAAATGTTTATGTATACTAAATACGTTCCATATTTATATGTATATTTATAAATGTTATTTGAAACGTAAGATACTAAGATAAATAATTCAATTTTTGTAATTTTCACTCAATTCTGATAATTGTTATTTGATATTCATGGTAACATTGTGGCTATTAATATGAGACGATTCAAAGAGTGTGCGTTATTACTATGTATCACATAGTCGATCCGTAGAAGTGTAATTAGTTAAATTCGTATGTTTATGTTTCTGAAAAACTATTGATGACGCTCTAATAAGATATGATATTATTTCATTTAATATTTTATAAATTATTTACCTGTATAAGACTAATATTTTAACTATTCCTAGTGTTTGTGCTCGGATATGAGCATTTTCTCGGGGGATACAATGAAAATGGTATGTTATGTTGATTTAACATAAAAAGTAAAGAATAACTTGTTGTTTATACATCATAAGGTGATTCACACATTATCGATCACATCGATCTGTGAGATTATTGCTCAATAAATGGTATTGTCAAACGTTTTCAACTGAGAAACCCTCACTTTTATTCGTTCTTGATGATCTGTTGGGTTAACCGATGTGTTTTATTATGATGATATCATAGTTTGTCATATGGTTTTCTCTTCATTTCACTCATATAAGATGGTGCCTGCAGTTTACTCTCAGGTGTGACCGTCAGATTGACCTCGAGTTGATTGGACTAGATTGTGTCTAGAGCAGAACTCTTCGATTTTAATGTTAGTGTAGTAACGTCTGTCGAATCTATTCAGATCCATATAAAATAAAGGGAGAAATTAAAATAATTGTTTCGGTAAGACTAAGAATTACCGTAATTACATAAGTGGCGTTTGTTATAATAATACCTTTAGAACTAATGCCATTTTATCTAGTACCAATAACATAGAATGGAGAAGGTTTCCAATGACTATGCGAAAAGATTATTCTTCTGTTGATCGATTCGCGTGGAAATATACGTTTTGTTTGTTTAAAAAATTGCATTCTCTTATGTGTTCGCGCCCACTGCGGGGCAATCATTATTATTCGCGATAAGCAATGTGCACGACGACTCATCGGTGACTTTCCTCATCTCAGCCACCTTCTAACTTCTTCGTCACGTAATTATTCACGAATTTTAATCATCAGTGTCCAGTTTCCGTGTGTATTGTATAAACTGTCTTTATGACTATCTACTTTACATTTAAATTTTTATCGTGAATTTTTACCTGTAGACAACGCCCTACTATTATTATTATTCATTCACATTATTACGTATCTCTTGTTGAAATTTATGAATTGTTATTATCGTTGCCGTTCAATGAGAACGCACTTTTTTAGGTACTGAGTGAAACACGAACATTTTGGTTTTCTAATGACGTGGTTTTTTTATTTATGAATGTCATCATTTTTTTTTTTTTTTTTTTTTTTTTTTTTGGTATAATTTCAATTTTCAAAAGTTTTATCTAGAAACTCTGTAGAGCAGAAATTTCACCTAGTTGGTACGTTGGAGGGGTCATTTTTCTCTATTATCGATAGTTTTTTCAAGCGTATGGAAAAATCACCAAACCATTTTGTAAAAACGGTTATAACTTTAACTAGTTGATACTAAATAACCGAAAACAATGAATTGTCATTGATTTCAAATTTCAAATAATAAATCTATAATATCTGTTCTTAACGTTCATCAATCTTAAAAGAGGCTTATCTAAGATTCTGTACACCCGATACCATTATCTTGTCCGATTACTGAAAAACGCCCACGGCGTGAAGTATGTCCGACTTTTTATTATTACATATTACCTTTTTTGCATATATTTTCTTGGCGTTCTACTCTTAAAGATTCAGCATATACGACCCGATATGAAATCTATTTTTACTATCGCTTAGTATTGTGGCCGTTGTACCAGACAGACTCGACCACAGATAATTTCCCCTCCCTCCGTTAATTAAACTCACTTTCCTCGTTTCTCGCATTTTAAATTTGACTTCCTTATTACCACGTGTTAGGTCTGTCTATTTCCCGGCCATGTCGTCGTTGTTATATTTTGTTTGTGAGGTGTGCGTTGATTTATCGCCTGCCTTGATACTTAATTATCTTGATCGCTGTCATTTATTCCTTGGATTTGTTATGCAATTTGCTCATGGTTAAAGCTAAAGAGCTTTTGTGGATAGTGAGTGCTATATTAGTTTATCACTCAGACTGAACTACAAAGTATGAACAATATTTGATTAAAAAAATGAGTATGTTTATAAAATAATAACAGCTTATTAAAATCACATGTTGACTGACAGTATGACCCAGAATAAATTCACTGTTTGACTGATATTCTTATTATTATATATTTTCAGGAGAACCAAAAATAGAAAGTAATTTAATCTAATTTAATTCAAATAATTGAAAAATAATTTGTTTTTTGTTTTTACCAAAACTATAATAAAAAATAAAAAAATAAAAAGGAACTTTTAGGAGTCTGCATGATTTTCAATTATCACTCGAACATAACTAAATTAAGTCGAAATTCGTTTCGTTATACTGGGAGTTGATGCACTTATTTTTTATTTTTCATAATTTGTAGGTATTTTTTTACTTAAGCGCATATTTTGTAATATTTAATTTTTAAAGGTATTTTCACATATTATGCAATATATAATATGAAATGAGAACATATTCTAGAATTTAATAATTATAAAATAATAAATACAATACACCGTTTTGTTTGAAAATGTTTAATTACCAGGCAAACTTAAAAAAGAAGTATTGATTAAGAAAAAGATATACACCTATTAAATAAAAAATAAGTTAATTGATTATTATTGATATAGAATACAGCAGTATTTAATAAAACACTGTTAAGGTTTATTAGCTTTTGTTAAAATCATGAAAAATGACAATAGTTGAAAGAGGAGAGAGATAAATACACGGTACATAGCAAAATGATAGTGACGACGAGATGGGGACTAAGCACGTCTGCTTGTTGAGCTGTTCCGAAGTTGATTATTTAGTGGCCGATGGCGTCCACCGATATCCTCGGGTGAGACGAGTGTCATTGTCTTTTTTGCTGGTATGGCCAACGCATCGAGTAACAGCACACTTGGCAATGATTGCAGGTGTGACGTCGAGTTGATTAGATTAAGGCGTGCCTACAGTAGACATCATAGATTTTAATGTTTATGTAGTAATGTACGTATGTAGGTTCTAAGCACAATTTGGGTGATTGGTGACCGGTGGACGTCCATATGCGATAGAGGTAGGAAACCGTTTTGGAAAATCCACGAAATGTTTATAAAGTAAAAAAATACGAGTGATGATTCTGATAGTAAAGCTTATGGGAAAATTGGTATGTTCATATTATCAAGTATAAGGGTGTAAAAGAATTATCAAACCAGTGTTTAAATGATTACATTTAAGATTATCATTATTATAAAGAGAATAAAGAAGAAGGAAAAAAAGAGGGACAAGAAAAAGGGAAACAAGAAGTCAAAAATGAAAAGGTAATTCAATCCAAGTATATTTTTATAATTATTATTTTTTTTTTTTTTTTGGTTTACCAAAATCATAATTGTAAAGAATTCAAGTCGAATCATGTGGTAATTATCATGAATAAATACGACAATTCACCTTGAAAAAGAAAGAGAGCCCTAAAACATTCTGAATTTTCGAAATTTTTTCCATGAAATATTAATATTTTAAAATAGCCCAAAAAGAGTTACATAGACAAAAGTTCAAAAAAAAAAAAAAAAAAAAAAATGATATTTGTTGCTATAATAATTAAAGTATACAGTGTACAAAAACTAAAAAATTTGATATGACCTCACTTGTGTATTCACCTTAAAAACAGAATATATTTTAAAAGTTTTTAGTCATGTTTTTTTTATAAGAGTCTTACTTAACTTGAGAAAACTTTTAACGGAATGGACTGTGTTCAAATTACTTTTCAATTTGAAAATAATGATTGCCAATAATATATATTTTTGAACGAGATTAAAATATTCTTTGTAATCGAATTATTTACGGAATTTATTGTTCTCACTTCATCTCGATATGTGAAATATGTACGAAAAATAATTAGTCCATTTACAATGATAATGCGACTAGAAACGTAAATGGAAAAACTAGTCTTAAATATCTTTGTAGGAAAAATTATTGTTCCATCTTCAATAAATCGTTTAAATTCTATTTTTAAAATGTTACGAATGTATAATAAAAGAGATTTTACCCCAGGTCTAGTTATAATATCGAAATGTAATGTGTGATTTTCAATGATACCCTGTGAGTGATATTTTTTAACTGATAATATAATTTTACATTACTTGCATGGAAATAAGAATCGCAATATTGGTAAGTACCTACTTGATATAGAATACAACAGTATTTAGTAAAACACAGTTAAGGTTTATTAGCACTTTGTTAAAATCATGAAAAATGACAATAGTTAAAAGAGTGAAATACTAGAGTAATTGAAGACGTGGATGCAACAACGAGACATCTCCAAATTACAAAAACGTTCAGGAGAGTCTAAAACTTATTAAAAAAAAAAAAAAAAAAACTATACAATTTAAAAAAAATATTTGAAATATTATTCTGGATTTATCATTGATACTGATGACCAAATCCCAAGTTTTCCCTACATTTGGAAGAAAATGTTGGAGAAATGAAAAACCCTTGAAGCATTTGATTTAGTTTTCTGATCTATAAGGTATATAGTAACTGGATTATACTTTTGGAACAATGTTTGTTGTTTCAAAAAGTATCTCTGAAAAAAAAATGAAAAAAATATACATCATTGTAAAACTAATAGACTTTTGGCTTCACTCAAAATCTAAAATTTATTTTTAAATTTGAAACACTTCAAAAATAAACGTAAATTTATAGTAATTTATTTTTGAATTAACAATATAGAATAAAAACGAGTCTAAAGAAATGAAAACAAATGAGTTTATAAATTTTGGTTTATTTTGTTTATTTGTTAGATCTGTAATATTATTTGTATTTTACATTGTAGACTGGTCAAAAACTGACTCGATACAACAGTACTGTCAAAAGTTCAAATACACTGAAAAACTTATGTCAGGTAACAATATTTATGACATTCTATACAATACTACATGAATTGATGTATGATAAATGAATAGTATAGAAGATTTTTCAATTAAGTGACGAAACGGTTATTATAATTATAGGGGCTTGCTGCAATAACCAGATAAATCCAATTTTTTCCAAAACTCACTTTTTTGCAGAAACGTATAAAGAAAATTTTTCTTGAAAATCAGACGCAATAACCAGTTAAATCCGATCAATAGTTTTGGAGTTATTTAAAGAAATGGATTTATCGTGTTTTGTAATTTGATGCAACAATCAGATAAATCCGGAAAAATTATTTTTTTTTAGAGGCATAAGCTGTCATTTGATATTTATACATAATCATAGCATTAAAAAAATACTACAACATTGAAGAGTAAAATCAACTTTATATAAGAACAAATAAAAAATAATGTGCTTTCCGGTGTAACAACCAGATAAATCCATGCTCCCTTCAACTTTGTCCAACAATATTTCAATATCAAACATTTTTTTTTTCAATTCTAACTTCAAAGATGTATGTTTAAATGAGTATAGATTTAAAAAAGTGGATTTATCCGGTTGTTGCAGCAAGCCCTTCAATTATTAACTGCTGAGCTCGCAATATATTTCTCGCTAGTTTCTCAAGAAGGCGAACCAAATTACACATAGTTATTCGGAATTGTTTTTTATTTAAAAAGGTATTTAAGGAGGAATTTTATACAAATTTACATTTCTGTGGAACGTTGTGGATTTATCGTAATTGTTTAATTTGTTTGTCTTCAGCAAACACGCGTCGAGTAGTGTTGTTTACATTGATTTAAAATCTTACTTTGAAAACGCCCGCGTCGGAGATTCTTTTCCTACATTCTTTTCTCACCTTACCAACTCGCTACAACTATGTTTGTAACAATAACTTAAGGCTTCAAAACAATGATAATACTATGATTATTCACGTCGATTCATTTTAACATCGTAGTTATTATTGCTTTCCACAATTCTACATGGGTTATTCTGGGGACCCTAAAGTTCCTCGTATTAATGTGAAATAAATCATTCATACATCTTAAGTAGTATTCACGTACATGGTAAAATCATGATTAGTAAAATTAACATCATATAATCCCGATATATGACCCGTATTTTTTATTTGGTTTCATAGATACGATTTAATGTCTGATTAATATGTTACTCTGCTTCTAGCTAAACGATGCCATGGTAACGTATAATTACACATTATTACTATCACGGTCGGTGTACTGCTACACAATAGTATCAAAACCGTACAGTACTTTGATAATTCTAAATTTAAAAAATTTAAGACTGTCATGTCATTTGGCGTACCGTTAAAACGCTCGTTGATTGAACTAGCAATTAAACGCCACAGTATACAACATATACACGTATATCTTATGACTCTTGATGTTGTGGACTTACGAAATATATTTAATTACATTTAAATGTTGCATTTTGTTTACAGACGATTTGATTAAAAAGGGATATCAAGGTATTGTATAGTATTCATTTATACCAATTCAATAGATTTTTCGATCACTTTGATTATGTGGCCAGTATATAAGTCTAAACACTAATCTATTTCTTATTTCGGTTACGCGATACTTGCCATTCTTAATAGTTAATACCAGTATATAAATAAAATGAAATATCTTCACTCGCACGTGTAAAAACACACAGACGAGGAAATTCCTTCGCAATAAAAATGCGTTAGGTTAGGTACAGGAACATTCAAACGAACGCTTAGATCTGCTGTGCGCGTAAATCGTAAATCAAAATATCTATACGAAACATAATTCGTTATTTAATCAACAAAACATGAAATAATTAATAAATCGTGATTTCTTTATATATGGTACATCCACATTTGTTTTGAATGATAAAATAAAGATGCGAACGCTGCTTACTCGTGACGTATACACATGTCCTTTACCACAATAAGTAGTTAAAGCGTATCGTTGGTAATTACAACTTATAATTTATAAGTACCTATCCTGTATAAGTTTATTAAACAGATTTATTGAAAAATACAAATATACTACAATAAACATAATTTATCACATTGATAACAACTACAAAGGTAAGTACGTCTGGTTTACGCTGATTTGTTTTCTGTGTATATTTTCTCGATTACTTAACTATGTATCATAATGGCGTCAGCACCACACTAACTGGTCACTTACAGTAAACTTTGAAAAATATTTTAAATACTAAAACTCAATTTGAGCTCTTTTGTCAAAATAACTACTCAATCGCTATAGTTATTTGTATCGCTACATAAAAATATCGAAAACTTTATTTTAAGGTACAGATTACCTAATAAAGTATGTGTATATTTACAGGACTATTGTTTAAAGATTTGGAAACAATAAGTCGTATGTTTTAAAATTTAGCATTATTTAATAACGATTTTACTATTTTGATTGAAAAATTATAGATTAATGTAAAACAATTATGATTTAAAAAACATAATTGTAAAATTAACATGAGTTTATAAATTTTTTTAAGACATAGAAATTATAATTCGAAATATTTTTATAAGATCATCTCAACGGGCTCTGGATTTTTTTATCCACCGAAAACATGTTAGATCATAAAATAAAATGAAAATTCGTTTGTTTTGTGTTTTAGGCAAGGATGCAGATTTCAATGGTCGTATGTATTCGATCGCTCATTTCTCGATGTATTCATATATGGAACGATCAGTGCCCACCGGGTTTATTTAAGGGGATTATTTCAATCTTTTGTTTACCCAATCAGTGTTAGCTATTCATATCAGAATAGCTCATATAAGACTCATTTAAGCTCATATAGTAAATTGATACAAAAAAAAAAATTAGAAAATAATATAACTACGTACATAAAAAAAAAAACCATGAAATGCAAATACACTCCTCCTATTTCGAAAATGTCACCCGTAATTACGTTTGATTATGTGTTTGAATAATAATATAAAATGATCATTGACAGGGGTGGCCTACTTTTGAC
Source organism: Therioaphis trifolii (assembly GCA_027580255.1). Taxonomy (NCBI): domain Eukaryota; kingdom Metazoa; phylum Arthropoda; class Insecta; order Hemiptera; family Aphididae; genus Therioaphis; species Therioaphis trifolii. The sequence continues at coordinate 12,910,203 of CM050405.1, read as the reverse complement.
ATGCGTGATTATTTTATACAGCCAATGTAACCTTTTGAAAATTTAAAACTTCAACTTAAAAAATAATCATAACTTGAGAAAACATTCCTATACCTATATTGTATAGGTCTTACACAAAATTATACAGGGTGAGTAAGATCTATTTGACAAATGCAATACCTTTTTACCTATTCATTATTTTTTCTTTTTTTTTTCTTATAATTACTATAGGACAGTGCTACAACAAAAATAAAATATTTTTATGATTTTTGGAATTTAAATTTTAAATTAGAAAAAAATATTTTACCATTTAAAAAAAAACGAAATATCTATTTTGATGACTGCATTTTTAGAAAAACTATGATATTGAAATATCTTATTAAAGTTTGGTCATTAATTAATTATGATTTTTTGAAATTTATGAAAATGCAAACAAATTTAATAATTATAATTATTATACATTTTATTAAGATCGTAATTTCAATCAATCTTTCTATGATTAATAATGAAATAATATAAATTAAATAAATATTTAAAATAAAATGTAATATTATTGTTAATTTTTTCACAAACTTAATAATCGTAGACAATTAACGGATAAACCTTTTTTAAAAATTTAAGTACCAACATTTTTCTTAAAATGTGTTTCAAAAAATAACTTTTTTTGAATTATATTATTAATATTAACTTAAAATTAAGAATTTTTAAATTTTATTCCTAAAAATAAAAAAAAATCTTTAAATATGATATTGCTGTAGCGCATGAGTCAAGTATTAATTTTTTTGTTTTATTTGAGTAAAAAAGACAATCTACAATCTATATAACTATATGCACATTAATAAGATGAGATAAAAGGATACAATAAAAAAATAACAATGAATATTCTAATCATGGGGAATCATACGGTATTGCAGTGGTAACACCTAGTACATGAGATTATTATTTAATGTCGGTTAATATGGATTTTTTTTTTTATTAATTTTTTTTTTTATTCTAGGACAAAAGGTCTTTGCACCATTTTCTTTTAGCCTCCGTTGAGGGTTATCGGGTTAAGTTTTTGTTGCTAGTTTTATAATCAAGGTGTTTGTATGTGACTGAAGATTATTGCGGAATTTAGCATAGTACATTATGCCGGTTTGATTTAAGGTTTGTACTTTAAGATCTTTGTGAAGATTATTGTTTGTTATGTACCAGGGTGCAGAGGAAAATAGGCGGAGACAGTTGGATTGAAAGGCTTGAATGTTTTTGGTGTTTGAGGGTTTTGCAGTTCCCTAAAACTGGATACCGTATGTACATAGTGGTTTAAGTAGGGACTTATCAAGTAATCATTTATTATTTATGTTCATTTTAGATCGCAGAAGAGGCCTTAGTAAATGAAGACGGGCGTTTAGGGCTTTACGTTTGTTTTTAATTTGGGAATCCAGGTTAGTTTACTATCTAATATAAGACCTAGGTATTTAACTTCGGAGCAGACAGGGATTGGAATATTGTTCATTGTAACTTGTGGGCATGTTTCTCTTTTTAACGCAAATGTTATGAATGAGGACTTAGATTCATTTATTTTGATTTTCCACCACATTGTCCATAGATGGATTATATTAAGGTGTCTTTGTATCATTTTGGAAGCTGAAGCTGGATTTTCATGAGAAGCCACGATTGCAGTGTCGTCAACGTAAGTTCCGAGTTCGGTAAATGATGTTTTTGGTATGCCATGAGTAAATACGTTGTAGAGGAAAGGAGCAATATCGCTGCCTTGGGGAACTCGGGCTAGAATATTGAAATAGTTCGAGTAGCTTGAGTTCTGGCGTACAACGAAGGTTCGTTAGCTCAGATAGGATTTAATTAGTAGAAAGTAAGGCACCGGGAGAAATTTGTTTAGTTTAAATGACAGACCGTCATTAACCAGAGTCCAGACCCTGTCAAACGCTTGAGATACGTCCAGAAAGGTGGCTGCACAATAGCGTTTTTTTTTCTAACGACGAGGAAATAGTATCAACTACGCGATGCAATTGGTGAATGGTGGAATGGTTTGGTTTGAAGCCAAATTGAGTATCTGGAATAATTTTTGCTTCTGTAGCCAATGGGAGAAGCCTTTTTAGTAGGATCTTTTCGAACACTTTGAATAAAGTTGGGAGTAGGCTGATAGGGCGGTAATAGGTTGCTAATTCGGGAGGTTTATTTGGTTTGGGGATTAGTATTATTTCAGAGAATTTCCAGGTTAGTGGGTAGTATGATAGGCACAACATAACATTATAAATATAAGATAGTAAAATAATTTTTTAACTTTAACTTTTTTTGATTGGTTTTTGGCAGAAAGATTCGTAATCTGATCAAACCTCAGGGCTTTTTTTTTTGTGGAGTTTTTTTTTATTACGAAGTAATTTCGCCGGGACTAGTATGTTTAGCTGGGAGTGAAACGAGTAAAGCAGCGTTCAAGGATTGATTGATTATTAGATTTTTTTTGTTATTTAAAATTGTATCATGTGGTGTAAAGATTTTTGATCAGTGTTCACCGTATAGATTTGCTTTATCTATGTCAGAAATAACCCACGAGTTGTCTTTATTACGCAGAGGAGAAGGAGTTGACAGAGTTCTTAGAAATTTTTTTGTTGCTCTCCAGAGGGAGGAGTTATGTGATGTTAGGTTTTGGATATATTATGGTTATGGTCGGGTGATAAATTACGAGTATTTATATTGGAGACGTTGAAATTACAGTTACTTGGGACTTTAGCTATAAAAATGTCGAGGATATCGGGGCGCCTGTTCTGGTTGGTGGGTCAATATGTGGGCTGAGAGGGTAGTAGTATTTTTATGCTTGAATTTTCTATTGCGTGAAGGATGGTTCTGCCGCTAGTATTGGTTGCGAAACAGCCCCATGATGAGAGTTTCCCATTGAGATCACCAACGACGATAAAATATTTCCCAAGTGTTTCAAAGAAGTTTTTGAAGTTATCAGTAGTAATTTTAGGACCGGAAAAGCAGTAGGTAGATGACTTAGATGACAAAGATACGTAGATGACGGTCGGCTGCCACTACGTAACTAAGTGTTAATTTAAACAAAAATTAAAAAATAATGAATAGAAAAATGTTATTGCATTTGTCAAAGAAATGTGACTTAACTTGTATACTCGTAGATTCCATATTTATACTTCATGAAATTTAAAAATACATACTGTAATAATAAATTATAAAATAAATATTAAATAATATTTAATATTATGATGAATTCGAAATTTCATAACTATTAAACAATTATTGTTTTGTTTTTAAATCGATGTATACATGGTATCATTAATATTAAGTATATTATTTTACTATTAAAGTATTACAAGCATAGCCAGTTATAAGTATAGTTGAGGATTTGAGACTTTCTTTTGTTGCTTTTTGGACAGTGTCCTTTAAAGTTATTAATATTGGCCCTATATTTACAAATAGTTCTCCCATATTTTTGATACTTTATGGTACCTACCATAATTAACACAAGAATCGATACTATTAATAATTACTAGTACCGCATTGCTCGGTCCATTGTGTAATGCTTTTATTAGTGATTCGATATTGTGTTAACAATCTTTAATGATTACAATACATTAATTAAAATTGTTATTATTTTTAGTTTATGCTCAAGAATACAGGCGTCCTCTCTATGTATTACTTCAAGTGATAGGTGAGAAATTTAGTTAAATATTTGTGTGTGTGTGTGTGTGTGTGTGTGTGTGTGTGTGTTTTACTGTGTAAATTTATACGTTACATAATATCATATGAAGAACATTAACCATATAAACCATGAAATGATTCATAAAAGTGCGATTCATTAGATTATTATGCTCAATTAAAAACATTGTCAAAAGTTTTCGACTGAAAAACATAATAATACTATACAACAACCTATACTTTTAATATTATACTTCACTTATTGAATCCACTAAAAGCTTTTATCGCGGTTAACTGACTAAAATTCATAATATATCATATTCTGATTTACACCATATTTAACATGGGATGGTGGTTACAGCACACTTGGAAATGACCACAAGAGTGACATCGAGTGGGATTAAATTGGAATTATAGTAGACTTCATCGATTTTAATGTTTGTGTAGTAATATATTATGTCAATTCTAAAAACACTTGTGGATAAACAAACTGTAGACGTTCATACGAAAAAAGGAGGAAAAAAATTCTTTTGAAAAAACTATAAAGTATTCAAAAAGTAAAGTAAAAAAAAAATACTACGAGTGATTCTGATAGTTAAATCAATTGAACAATTTTATGTTTATTTCATCAAGTATTCTGTTTTATAATGCTAACTAAACTAATACTTAAATAATTCGATATTAGATGATATTATGAAAGAAAAAAAAAAAAAAGAAGAAGAATTAGAGAAGAAAAAAGAAAAAGGCCGAGGGCATAGCAATCAACAGGTAATTACATCAAAGTATTGTAGAGGTTAAAATTATATGATATTTTCAGGGATTTTAAATCGAATAATTTAAACATTGAGCGACACAAATGTCTAACAAACGAGATTTCCCCTACAAATTTAATCGTAACCTGTAATTGCAGTGTGTTTAATGATAATCCGTCTAGAAACGTAAATGGAAAAACTAGTCTTAAATATCTTTGTAGGAAAAATTATTGTTCCATCTTCAATAAAAATCAATGGTTATCAATAAGTTTATGTTTTTAAAAGTAATAAAACATCTTACTTTCAGGACATTATACCGAATAATTTAAATTTTATGAGAAACATAAGTTCAATAAACAAAAATTGTTCCTATTGGTCCAATCGTAATGTGTTAATCTTAAGTCCGAGTTATTAAAGTCTAAATCTCCAAATACTTCCCAGGTATGATATTTTTCTAATTATAATATAACATAACTTGCATGTTAAATAGAAAACCGAACAGAGTAAGTATATACTACAAATTAGAGTATTTTATATTATAAAACATTTAATACATGTTAAGCTAATGTTTATACGATTACATTTAAGCTGAGAAAAAAGAGAAATCAGCTCAAGAAACCTCTTCGGTAATTACATTCAAGTATATTATATTATTTTATTTTATTTTACTACAACCAAAATTTTAAATTTACTCGAAAACCCGAAATGTATTGATTTCGATTTGTATGTGAAAAAATGTAACTTTTCTGCACGAGTTCAATGATAATCGTTTAAATTCTATTTTCAAAAGAGATTAAAAGAGACAAAATAATGGATATTGATGTAATGTATTTTACTTGTACCATTTTTACAATCACATCATCTTATACATGATATTATAGTATCAATTTTTAAAAAACTAAATCAAAGATTTGTCAATGTTTTCAAGAACGATTTTGAGAGTGATTTGGTACATATTTGTACTACCATAAATAATAGAAGAGTTTGAAAAATATGTAAATCCTATGATAAATCATTAGTGTGAATTTAATTTTTGAAATAAAAATAGATCTAAAAAAATAACGAAACAATCCATATTGGATAAATAATATTATGTACTAAAATTAATCTATTTTCATTTTATGCCACATCAGTGAGAAAAAAAAGATTGATCCGACAATCAATAAAACGTAATTTTGACTCCGCCAAACACATCAATGTCTACTGCCTAAACTTAAAAGAAGCCAGGAAACACTTCAACATCCTTGACAACCTATATTAAGCAATAGGTTCATATTCAAACTACCAAAACATAATTCAAAATCAATAGCCCAAAAAGACATGCTAGATAAAAGTTAAAAAAAAAAAAGAAGAAAATGATTTTCGTTTCTATAATAATTAAAGTATTTAGGGTACAAAAACTAAAAAATTGGATATGACCTCACTTATACATTGACCTTAAAAACGGAATACATTAAAAACATCTTTAGTTAGGTTCTTACTATAAGATTCTTACTTAATTTGAGTACATTTTTTACGATATTTTCTATTTTCCCGTCAATTTTCAAATTTCCATGTAATCAAAATATTATTAATTCATCTAATAATGATTATGACACTTGGAAAGTAATTAGGTATAACAATTGGGAATGCCGGTTTAAAATTGTATGTCCTGTCCTCAGAAAAAAATGTTATTGAATTTTGATGAAAAAAAAAAATCGACCAATAATTATCAGTATTTATATTAAATTATCAGATTGTATTATCAAATTATATTTAATTATCAGTAATTATACTCAAATTTCATCTCTTCAGTTCTCGTACAAAATGATGGAAATGGATATAAAGTATCTTGCATGTGCCATTTTTACAATCACATTATTCGACACACGATATTGTAGAATGAAATTCCTTGAAAATTTAAATCGATTCGTAATTAATGTTTTCAAGAAATATCTTTGAGAGTAATTCAGTACCTTATTGTATTGTCTAATAGTGCACTTCGGAAAAAAAATTGTTCCTACGATAAATTATTGGTATAAATTTAAAGATTGGAATACAAATAGTTCTAAATAATAACATTATAATAATCCATATCAAATAAGTAATATTTGTTAAACAAATAATTCGATTTTCCAGTTTACGGCACTTCAGCGAATACAAAAAAAAGAAAAAAACAAAATGATTAATCCGACCATCAATACGATGTAATTTGTCGTAGGAAACACAGTACACACTGAGTAAATTGTTTGAACAAGTTAGATTTTACTTACAAAAGAAAAAATGTTTATGAAACAGAATATGTACCTAAAAGATTATTGAACATTTTTTTATTTTTGAGGATTAAATTTAAAAAGTCTCTTTTCAATTTCAATATAATGATTATCATTAGTCATATATTTTCAAAAGAAATTGAAAAATTCTGACCAATTATTTTTGAAATGTTTTCATGATTGTTAAGGAAGCGTATAAGTAAAATGATATGATATTTTCAGGGATTTTAAATAGAATAATTTAAATTTTGATCGATCAAATGTCTAACAAACGAGATTTCATAAAAATTAAATCGTAATGTGTAAATGCAGTGTGTTTACTCCAAACACTCCCTATGTATGATATTTTTCAAATGATTATATGACTTTGTATTACATGCATGTTAATTAGAATGCCGGAGACGGTAAGCGCATACCTAAAATAATATTAATTTATATTTCACATTATTTTATTAATGTTAAAATAATATTTAAATGATTACATTGCAGTAGAGACAAATGCCGAAGAAAATACAGAGGTAATTCTATTATGTAAAAACCACAATTTTAAATGAAAACTGTGAAGCATTCGAGTCAAATCATAAAGTTATTATTAAAAGTAAAAATCATGAAATTTGCTGTAATCGACGGATAAAAAAAATGAGATTTGAATTATTGTTTTTAAATGCTTTCAAAATCACAATTGTAAAGAGTTCAAGCCGAATCATGTGGTAATTATCATGAAAAAAATACGACAATTCACTTGAAAAAGAAAGAGAGCCCTAAAACATTCTGAATTTTCGAAGTTTTTTCCATGAAATATTAATATGTTAAAATAGCCCAAAAAGACTTGCATCGACAAAAGTTCAAATTAAAAAAAAAAAAAAAAAAATTAAATTTGTTTCTATAATAATTAAAGTATATAGTGTACAAAAACTAAAAAATTTGATATGACCTCACTTATGTATTCACCTTAAAAACAGAATATATTTTAAAAGTTTTTAGTAATGTTTTTTTTATAAGAGTCTTACTTGACTTGAGAAAACTTTTACGGAATGGACTGTGTTCAAATTACTTTTCAATTTGAAAATAATGATTGCCAATAATATATATTTTTGAACGAGATTAAAATATTCTTTGTAATCGAAATATTTACGGAATTTATTGTTCTCACTTCATTTCGATATGTGAAATATGTACAAAAAATAATTAGTCCATTTACAATGATAATGCGTCTAGAAACGTACATGGAAAAACTAGTCTTCAATATCTTTGTAGGAAAAATTAGTGTTCCATCTTCAATAAAAAATCAATGGTTATCAATAAGTTTATGTTTTTAAAAGTAATAAAACATCCTACTTTCAGAACTTTATACCGAATAATTTAAATTGTATGAGAAACATAAGTTCAATAAACAAAAATTGTTCCTATTGGTCCAATAGTAATGTGTAAATCTTAAGTCCGAGTTATTAAAGTCTAAATCTCCAAATACTTCCCATGTATGATATTTTTCTAATTATAATATAACATTACTTGCATGTTAAATAGAAAACCGAACAGAGTAAGTATATACTACAAATTAGAGTATTTTATATTATAAAACATTTAATACATGTTAAGCTAATGTTTATACGATTACATTTAAGCTGAGACAATAGAGAATTCAGTTGAAGAACTTTCTATGGTAATCACATTCAAGTATATTATACTATTTTATTTTATTTTACTAAAACCAAAATTTTAAATTTACTGGATAACCCGAAATGTATTGATTTCGATTTGTATGTGAAAAAATGTAACTTTTCTGCATGAGTTCATTGATAATCGTTTTAATTCTATTTTTAAAAGAGACTAAAAGAGACAAAATAATGGATATTGATGTAATGTATTTTACATGTACCATTTTTACAATCACATCATCTTATACATGATATTGTAGTATCAATTTTTAAGAAACTAAATCAAAGATTTATCAATATTTTCAAGAACGATTTTGAGAGTGATTTGGTACATATTTTTACGGCCAGGACCCGTTTGGACCAAATTTCCTAAAACACAACTCGTTTGGACCAATTTTGAAGACCCGTTTGGACTAAAAAATATTAGTTGTATACAACTCGTTTGGACCAGCATTTTCCTTCCCATTTTATTTTTAACAGGCTCAGGACTGTCTTTGGCATGGTTAAAAATGCTGCTTCTTATTTTTATTACTATTATTGATTTTTTAAATATATATATGTATAATAAATTGAGTGGTTACTTTGTTTTAGAAATAAGCATAAAAATATAAATATATAATTTTATATTATACCATGTTAAATTATTATGTTAAATTCGAGCTGCTTGAAACATTTTTCCAATGATCTTCAAGTACGTCAATTGAGATATCTGACCATTTTTATATTGTGTCCATCGTGTGTGTAGTATGTTGTGTTTTTGAAGTGTATCATTTCTTTGTATATTAATTTTATTATTTGAAATTGATGATATTTTCAGCATAGTTTGAACTTGGAAATCTTTAAGAACGTCAATTACTTGGAAAATATTTGGATGGGGTGTATAAAATTGTGAATTATAATGAGAGTGAAACGATTCAGGACCATTTGTTTCTCTACACAATCTACAAATTAGTTTACACAGTTTAACGGAACGTCTAAGCGGGCTTTTTAGTAATTATTTTGAAGTAAAATATACGAATAAAAAATTGGACCAAATGGGTTCACAAAATCCTGGTCCAAACGAGTTGCATTTTTATTAGTGGCCCAAACGTCCCTGGTCCAAACGTGCCGCGACCATTTTTATTACCATAAATAATAGAAGAGTTTGAAAAATATGTAAATCCTATGATAAATCATTAGTGTGAATTTAATTTTTGAAATAAAAATAGATCTAAAAAAATAACGAAACAATCCATATTGGATAAATAATATTATGTACTAAAATTAATCTATTTTCATTTTATGCCACATCAGTGAGAAAAAAAAGATTGATCCGACAATCAATAAAACGTAATTTTGACTCCGCCAAACACATCAATGTCTACTGCCTAAACTTAAAAGAAGCCAGGAAACACTTCAACATCCTTGACAACCTATATTAAGCAATAGGTTCATATTCAAACTACCAAAACATAATTCAAAATCAATAGCCCAAAAAGACATGCTAGATAAAAGTTAAAAAAAAAAAAGAAGAAAATGATTTTCGTTTCTATAATAATTAAAGTATTTAGGGTACAAAAACTAAAAAATTGGATATGACCTCACTTATACATTGACCTAAAAACCGGAATACATTAAAAAAATCTTTAGGTAGGTTCTTACTATAAGATTCTTACTTAATTTGAGTACATTTTTTACGATATTTTCTATTTTCCCGTCAATTTTCAAATTTCCATGTAATCAAAATATTATTAATTCATCTAATAATGATTATGACACTTGGAAAGTAATTAGGTATAAAAATTGGGAATGCCGGTTTAAAATTGTATGTTCCGTCCTCAGAAAAAAATGTTATTGAATTTTGATGAAAAAAAAATCGACCGTTAATTATCAGTATTTATATTAAATTATCAGATTATATTTTCAAATTATATTTATATATCAGTAATTATACTCAAATTTCATCTCTTCAGTTCTCGTACAAAATGATGGAAATGGATGTAAAGTATCTTACATGTGCCATTTTTACAATCACATCATTCGACACACGATATTGTAGAATGAAATTCCTTGAAAATTTAAATTAATTCGTAATTAATGTTTTCAAGAAATATCTTTGAGAGTTATTTAGTACCTTATTTTATTGTCTAATAGTGCACTTCGGAAAAAAAATTGTTCCTACGATAAATTATTGGTATAAATTTAAAGATTGGAATACAAATAGTTCTGAATAATAACATTATAATAATCCATATCAAATAAGTAATATTTGTTAAACAAAGAAATTGATTTTCCAGTTTACGGCACTTCAGCGAATACAAAAAAAAAAAACAAAATGATTAATCCGACCATCAATACGATGTAATTTGTCGTAGGAAACACAGTACACACAGAGTAAATTGTTTGAACGTGTTAGATTTTACTTACAAATGAAAAAATGTTATGAAGCAGAATATGTACCTAAAAGATTATTGAACATGTTTTTATTTTTGAAGATTAAATTTAAAAAGTCACTTTTCAATTTCAATATAATGATTATCATTAGTCATATCCTTTCAAAAGAAATTGAAAAATCCCGACCAATTATATTTGAAATGTTTTCATAATTGTTAAGGAAGCATATAAGTAAAATGATATGATATTTTCAGGGATTTTAAATGGAATAATTTAAATTTTGAGCGGTCAAATGTCTAACAAACGAGATTTCATAAAAATTTAATCGTAATGTGTAAATGCAGTGTATTTACTCCAAACACTCCCTATGTATGATATTTTTCAAATGATTATATAACATTCTATTACTTGCATGTTAATTAGAGAGCCGAATACCGTAAGCGCATACTTAAAATAATATTAATTTATATTTTGTGTATGATTAAAAATTAGTACATATAACGTTAAAGTTAATTTCTATTAGATTTAGTTCACTTGTAACAATATTTGATTTTTAATATGTTTCCTTTTTCAGTTTCGTCCTTGAATGTTATAAAAATCTATTGTTATGAAATGTTAGAAATACATGACACATTTGAAAATTCAGGTAAATATCTAACCGCTACGTAAAATTGTATCTATTGTTATTAAGCGCAGAAATATAATAGCATAATTTTCTAATTTACTAATGAGTATCGTTATCGCTTGGTTTTACTCGACATATTTCACAAACCTACTCGCATAAACTTCTTTTGGCCATTCGGTGTGATAAAAATTATAAGAAGACTCGTATAAAATGTTACAGATTTCAAAATTAATTCTTTCTACGACATTTCGAATCTCTTACTGTTGTTCTCAACTGATTATTTTGCTCTAACACATTCGTCGAATTCAATAATCACTGTATATCATAGACTTCTTTTTTGATCTCATTTTTTACGCATACAATCCGTAACATCAGAACATTACGTAAATAGTAAAGATTACATTCGATACAACCGAATCAAAGAATGTATTGTGGGAACTTCCTTTCGGAAGAACTACGTCTTGAAAAGTATTATGACTGTAATATTTAAGCATAATAACTCACAAGAAAAAATAATTAATATCGTGAAAGAGTATTTCATGAATTCTAATTTTTACAATTATATTATTACTTTTATAATTTTTTTTGTATAAATTGTTTCTATGTTTAAATACATTTTTTTTTCAAAGATAAAAACGCAAAATCCACCTCGACACAAAACAATGAATCAACCCAAACATCTTCTGGTGATTCTACCTCGGAACCAAAAGAAGCATCAACCAAAACACCTGCAGATTCCGCCAAAAATTAATTTAAAGATCGCAAACCTTTTATAATTGTGCGAATATTTAGAATACGGGTCAACGTCGAGATCCGTAAAACTTGTATTAATACGAATATTGATTTTCTTTAAAATACGGTAGATTAATTTGATGAGTTATATATGCTAACTAACCAAATTTGAGATGATTTAATCATAGTTTTATATTTAGTAAAGCAAATCGATGTATAATTTTGTTTTGTTTATTTTTCGTGCACTGTTGTATCTAATTGCTTTAACACTAGTCAAAAAACAGTATTTGCACCTATAAAATAATATTTATGTTATAAGTAATGCACACAATGCAACTGCGATTTATTTTTGTGCCGTGTAATGATTTGAATAAAGTTTTCAAGATTTATATCGTTACTTTAATAGTACTTATATCCATTCCCGAAGAATGGTTTTGTATACCTACTTTTCTTGATTTCGTGTACCATTGCGTGTCTTTCTGATCCCGCTCCTATTGAATGTGATTTGACGTCAGAGTATTATAATTTTGAAAAAAATAAAGTATTACATATCATAGTATTTTATACCTAAGTAATATTGTTTTATACATTATCCTGTAACTAGTTTTGAGACTGAAGAGTATTCTCAATAAGTACATTGAAGCACTTGAACAAAATGTATGCACGTGTAGGATGTAGTGTAGTGTGTACCAGAACTTGGTGCACTCCGAACCAAATTTATTCCTCGTGGCGTAAAAAATGTGTTGTACATTTTTCGTTAGGTGTTGGAAATCGTTCGCGAAAAAATAACATGGCACGGGTCGGATGTTTTTACGAAATTGCGGGGTACAGCGGGTACTAGGCCCTCTTAGAATCAAGATATATGCCACTTATATACCGTGGAACCCAGCTATACAGGGCCATATTTACCATTAGGCAGGATAAGCAACTGCCTATGGCCTCCGCTATTAGAGGGCCTCGGATTTTTATGAAGCTTCTTTTTTTTTTTTTTCTAGATTACTACTTTCATCGTATAAACTAAGTATAATAAACATAATATTTCAAAATAATAAAATTATTAATCCTTATCAGCGTAAAATTTAAATTAAAATAAATAAAAATCTAAAAGTATATTTTTATACATACTGGAAACACCATACGGCCATACTGGTTATATATGGCCAGTGGCCACTGGCCACCAGTCACAACAAATATCACAAGTACCTACATAATAAATAAGTACACACTCATCATACGATTATAGGAACCGTGACTCGTGACTCGTCAGTACTCAGTGGTCAGTATATTATTTAATATTTTCATTTGCAAAAGTTATTATACGTTAAATGGTTCTACTTTGTAGTAAGAAATTTTTCTTATAAAATTGATTTATATTTTTATTGTTAACGTTAGTTTAACCAAAATGCATACTTAAGATGTCATTGTTAAGAACACAACTAACAACATTATGATATTTACGTAGTTTTATTTGATATAAATGTATATACAAACATATAATTGAAAACTAAGGACGTAAGGGCTAAGGTGTAATCCTAATTAAAATAAATAAAAAAAGACTACGACGCTCAGAAATTTAAATGTCATCTAAATTCAAACTTATTTGTATGTATGTATATTGTATATATATAAATATTGGTTTGATTAAAACTTAACTACATGAGATTTTATTTCTAAAGAGAGTTTGAGAACATTTGTTATTAATTATTTAGTAAAAATTATTAGGCGTAGGTACATCGAGGTTCCCGGGTTTGTGGCTTTCGCCTACGATCACCCGGTCCACATGTTAGCGCTAGGCGCTATTCGCGGGCCGGGGACGTACGGGAGTGACGCCGGCAAGCCGGACGATCGGTCCCGGGTCGTCTATGGACCACCAGCACCGGCCGAAGCCGTACCTTTTCGAGGCCGGAGAGACCGAGGTCTCTTTGGGTCCGACCCCCCACTAGGTCCAGTGGTTTGGGTTTCCACTATCTTCACGCTGGTCCCACAGCCACCACGTTTCAGCCGAGGTAGGCTCCTCAACCTTGAGGGGCACTGAGTCCCGGACGGCAAGCCGGACGGGCGTACAGTGGGGCTCCCCTCTCCCGTGGTACCGACTGGGTTTTTAGTTGACGTCGGTGGGTCAACCCGGGGCGAACCCCTCCCACTATTTTGGCTTCCCGGGCCGGCTAGTGGTGGGCCTGTAGGCGTAGGTACAATATTCAATTAAAACACTCATTTTATTCAAAACGTATTATTGTGTATGTGTTATAGACTGTAAACATAAACTAAGGTGTTTTGAAAACAAAACGCTAAAAAGAAAAAAGAAGAACTGTATATGTGGCGCAGGAGAAACCGACGTTATGTACGATACAAGAGATTGTATCCAATCGATACGTATATAATTGAATTAAAAGTAATGTATAATAATAAATGTATCGATAACAAAAGATAATAATTAACCTTTTTTACTGAAGATTTTATAAAGAAAATTATAAGCGGACTGGTACTCGACTGCAATAAGAAAAGAAAAAAATAAATCTAAATGTTATTATACATATCAACAATGCATTATTTGATAAAATATGTGAATTAATTTTTTTTCAATTTTTATTTAATACTTTAGCGAAAAGCGGGCTAACAATTACTAAATTATTGAGGATCGAATGCCGGCCGCGATCGGTCACAGTTGATGTATAATATTTATACTTAAAAGAAACACTGTGAACAGTACATTTTTCTGTTTTGTCAAACGACTAACGAGTACCTACGTTTGGTAGACAATTTATATCATGTTGTTTGAGTATCTATTATCTAATCAACTGATCCTCATCATCAGCTGCTGTATTGATGTGTATTGTGATAACACCTTAGATCATATACCATGGTATATGATCTAAAGATAACACTGACCTATACCAAGCATTTTGTCGAAAAGCGCTTATCACTGTTGTAGATGATAATAATGTGAGTAAATTCAAAATCCGAACATGATTCCAATAATATCGCAACACGAATCGCGGTGTATCGCTGTTTAATATTCTGAGACTTAACATATTGAATTGTTTTTATGTTAGCAATAAACCTCCAGTGGTTGGTAAGATGAAATTTCAATATTTGCAGGTAAATGTGATACCAGTCGAAGACAATTTCGTACACTTTTCGTCTAAATTGATTCGAGAATTCAACAACCTATCAAATAACACGAATCCGGTACGTCATATAGTGTTATTTGTTGCTGTTGTAGCAAACTCATATGAATTATTTTTGTGAATTAGGTCTGCTTGAAAGTGTTGATGGACCCTGATGGACCGTTGTATTTGTCGTATAGTCAAACGCCATATAATGCGAACGGAGACGAGGCGTTCAACATCAGTTATGAACTATTAACTACGTCTGGACTTCACAGATCACAGTTAGTGTGTGTTTCAGTTGATGACCAAGTGTATCCAGTAGAACGCGTCTGTGTTAATCCTGTGACAGATGAAGATTGGGATCTACTTGTATGTAAAAAAATTATTTTAATTAAAAGTATTTTTACTGCGTAGTTAGATGTTACATTTGCTCATAATACATTTTTTCTGACATTAAAAAAAAAAAAAAATGGATTGTCTAATTTTCATTTTAAAAGTATTATAGGTACTTCACTTTAATATAAATTTTAATCTATATTCAATTCATGTTACTACTTAACTAAATGTTTTTGCATGATTACATAAATAATATTTTCATTATGTATTTTTTGTATTTATCTTATCTGGGCTATTTACCTATATAATTATAAGCTTTTATTATTGCCAAATTTTAATTTGTATTATTTTAAACTTTAACCAATGCTAAATCAATTAATATGATTACATTTAACTTACTAATGTGTTAGAAACATGCTATTTGAAAGCAATTGATTAATGTATAATACTTTACTAAACATTACATTTCTAATCAAATTATGGTTCTTATCATTTGTCAGTAATGCTTACTATACCAGTTGTATACACAAAATATTTTCATAATTTTTTAACATTTTAAAATAAATTAGTTTCCATGTACATTGAAATCATGAATAACCATAATTAAAACCATGTGTTTTTTAGATGCTAAATAATGTCTCTATTCAAGAAAATATTTTACAGCAACTACGGATTGTTCATAAAGATCACATTTTTCCAATTTGGGTTTCAAAATTTGTTCATTTAAAAGTGTTTATATGTTAGTAAATAAGTAACTGAATTGTTTTTATTATACATATATCGGTATTTTACATGTTTAATGAATATAATTAATTTTTATTTTCAGACGACTTAGGAAATGGTGTACGGGTTGGAATATTAAATGGTTCAACAGAAATAGTTGTAATGCCTAATATAAAATCTCCAAATAATAATTCGAATATGTCAAACAATGTAACTGAAAGTAATATTAATGATGAGCAAACTCCAGATGATAGTGAACTAACAAATACAATTAATCACAAATCTTTTATTCCTATCACTAAGTATCATAATCAGTCCATATATCGCACAATTTTAGTTGAAAAAACATTATTAGAATGTGATTATATTTATGATTACTGTGCTCTTATTTCTAAATCACATTTTTCAATATTGTTTTATAACAATGATTAGTATTATACTGGTAATAGTTTTGTCAAGATGTCACTTTTAGATGAAATAGATCAAGCTTCAGATAATTCAAAAAATAAACGAAAATTAAATGCATCTTTGATTATACGTCTGTGTCCACTGGATCCAAAAATGCACAATGTAGATAAAATGGAAAAGATAACACGGCCAACCATTTATATTACAAACTTTTTAAGTAAAGTATTGTTCTTAAAAATGAACTCAAAAGTTATATTGGAACCAATTAGTCGCATTGATAATGACATTTGTAATATCAAGAATATTTTTATTTACCCTTTAAAAGATTATAAGGTTGTTTATACTCACTATTAATTATTATTTATTTTTTAACTTGATTTTTTATGTTTTAGAAACCAAGTATGAAACAAGAATTAGTAGAATCCACTATAAAACTATTGAAAGATGAAATAGAAAACCTAGAAGTTTTGGTTTTAAATAATTCATCTTTATTGCAAGTGAGGCGTTGTGAAGTTTCAATATCAAAGGTCTTAGTGAAATATTCTCCATCAAATGTTTCTCATATTTTTTTGAATGCATATAATTTTGGAATGCTTTCATTTAAAAGTACAGATGAAAAATGCTCTGTAGATTATGATTTGCTTTCTAAAGATGAGGACGAAGAAAATCAAGGTTACTTCACATCTCATATGCCTAATTTGGAATTAAATCATTTAAAGTATATATTTGAAAAAAATAGTGTGAATCTTTTGTCTTATGTTATTTATACAAATATTTGTGTTAAGCTGTTTTAAAGAAATGATACAAAGTGGAACTTCATGTCTGAAGCTTGGCTTACAATGTTTTACAACGTTACCACAAACATTTTTCGCATTTGATAATATATTAATAACAGGTAAACATAAAGTAAAGTAATACATATTTACATTATTTTCTTGATAATTATTTATTTTAGGAGCTGTTGCATCTGGAAAAACATCAACAGCCCAATATTTTTGTCAAAAGTTTTCAAAATGTCCTTATTTTGTAAAAATTATTTGAATAAGTGGACGTTTTTTAGCAGGTTATTTTCAAATTCTTGTATGTTTATGTATAATAATATTTAGAAATCATTGAATTTCACAGGTAAATTATGGGAAACAGTTCAAAAACAAATAACTAGCCATTTTCAAGAATGTTTACACTATCAGCCAGCTCTAATAGTTATTGATGATATGGATGATTTATGTCATTTGAATTCAGAGCCTAATTTATTTGCAGACATGTCTAAAGTTTATTTACGGTATTTTCACTGTATAATAATTCATAAATGTAAAAAAATTCTGATTAGACTAACTAATGTCAATAACCTAATAAATTAGATATTCATGAAAGTACAGTTACATTGATTATTATTACTATCTGTTTTATTTTTAAAAAATGTCACATAATAACAATGCTGAACAATTAATAATTACAGACCACTTAATTTGCTGTTGAGATTAATCGAAAATTACACGGATATTCGTCATTGCATTAGAGTCATTTGTACAGCAAAACCATTGAGTCAAGAGCATGAAAACTTGTTTATTAAACAATTTAAACTTGTTTTTAAAACTTTACTTCATATTCCATCAATTGATAAGGTTGTGTTTATTAAAACATTTATTGGTGTGACATATAGTTTGATTAATGTGCCATTTATAGGTAGATAAAAAACTAATAATTTTTCAACTACTCAAGAATATTGAATTTGATAAAGAAGTTGATAATGATTTTTTAATGAATGTATGTGAAAAAATGGACGGTTACATCATTCAAGATCTTGTTGATTATTGTAATAAAGTTAGGTTTGAAGTTTTTAAAGGTAATCATTGAAAATAATTATGAGCTCGTGTTGGCCAATAATATATTTTTAATTATCAATATTTTATTTTACCCATTATGTATTACATAGGCGTGCGCAGGGTTTTGTGTCGGGTGCAGCATACATTTTTAACCGGCCCTAACGAACAATAAGCAGCCCATATATTTCTTTAATATAGCCCCTCCCCCCCCTCGAATTCTGTTTAGCCCCATAGTGTAAAAATGTAATATTTTATACGTTCATATTATAATCACTTGTGTACCTGAATCATTATAAGGTATAACCCCCCCCCCCCCCTTATAAATTAATCACTATGACTATGTCTATTATGGTTATAGAAATATAATAAATTGTAATCTAGTATGTACTGTGTATATCGAATTTCTCCAATATTACCTATTTATTTTTGGACTTGTATTGATAAAATAGTAAATAGTATTTTTTTCATTTGAATAACACTGAAGATATTTTATATTTTAAAATTATAAACCCAATATGTTTAAAATTATTCATTCTATGTATAATATAAATATCTACCAGCCCACTAAATCCAAAATAAATTTCAGGTGCAGCGAAAGCAGCATTCGCTGCACCCGTGCGCACGCCTATGATGTATTATGATTTTATTGATGAAAATTTATCATCAATGTATAATTTTTTGGTTAGAAATATCACAAAGAAATGCTTCTTGACTTTCTGTATTGTTACTGTGATTTCTTATTGTTTCTATTGAATGCTTATTTAAAATCATTATTTGTAAATTTTTACTATTGCTGCAAATCTTGATTTGTTATTTTTATCTCCTTTTATACAATTAAAAAAAATATATATTCATATGTATGAGTAATTTTCTTTAGTGTCAATTCTAAATAATGTATTTGGTATTGATTTTGAATATATGTAAAAAAATTCCATTTAATTGAATTTTATCAATTTGTTTGACAATGAAGATAATATTGGCCAGTGCCATTGCAAATTATTAGACCCATGCTAATTATATTTGTTTAAAAAAACATTTCCCTAGGTGGATGTGATCAGATATTGAAGAAAAACATTTTAACCAATGTTCTTGAAAACACTGTGCCTCTTTCAATGCACAATTTAAAATTGTTCAAAGAAAAACTATTTAATTTTTCATCAGTTGGTGGTTTAAAAGAAGCAAAGCAAATAATTACTGAAACAATTATTTGGCCATCATTAGTAAGTTCATATTATATAATGGTTATATCATTCTAATAGCTACAGGGACGCCCGGAAGGGGGGGCCAGTGGGTGCCATTGCCCCCACTGAGATTTTTTGTGTCAGTTACAAGATTGGAAGTTTTTTTATATAAAGCTGGTCTTAGGTATTTAGAGACTATTTGACAATCCAAAACTGTTAATAATAATGTATAAAAAGTGCATTAAATAATTTCAAAAACGGAATAAAAAGCACTTGGATCACCCGTGACCAGCCTTGTCTGTCAAGGGTTAATAATTAATTTATAAGATTTTGCAATGGACATTAATAGATTATATTCTAGGGTCCTGAATTACTTTCAAAATATGTTGGTGAAAGTGAAAAAAGTGTTCGAGATGTCTTTCTAAGGTAAATTATTCATCTAAGGTTAATTTCTCATCAATTTAATTTTTAAATTATTTTGATATTTTAAAACGTATTAAGCATTGATGTCAATAATTTTTGAAAATTGTTTTTTTAGCTACATTAATTTAAGGCCTCGATGCAATAACAAGAAATGTTTATTTTCAAAATGTTCAGGAAACATAAAAACTATATAATAATATTGGTAAATGAACCAAAAATTAAAAATACGGTGTTATTATTTTTGTCATAATAAGATACATAATTTAAACAAATTAATTAAAAAATAACTTTATAACATTTAAATAGATATTTTTATTAGTTAAAAATATATATTATGATTATTATTTAACATATATAATAATAGTGGACGTATTGACCACAGTAATATTATATATATATATATATATATATATATATATATATATATATAATAAAATAACATTTTATTTTATTTTTATGTTATGTAAAAAATACAGCTACGGATATGTGGTTATTGCAACAAATAGAAAAACTAATATTTGTATAGAAGCGTTGAACACGGAAACCGAATACATCCAAATGTATTCAGTTTTTGCACCCTAATAACAAAAATGGATATATACTGTTTGTCAATGGATATGTCCTAACGTATCTAGTTATTGCACCTAACAGAAATTTAAATAGCAGTTTTTATCATTTTATTTCTATAGTATTCATTGGACGTATTCGGTTATTGCACCCATCAATATAGATTTTATCTAAATATTTCTATATCAAAAAACTGTTTTTGAAAAATGTAGACTTATCAGGTTATTGCTCCAGGGCCTTCAATTTGTTTATTATTTTATCACATCTGTTATTCAATTTTGATTGAAATATAGTCAATGTGTATTGTTTTGATTTATTAATGTATTTATTTTATAATTTTGTATACATTTTATTATAATGTTTATATATTATGTGGTTGATTTACACACATTTTTGGAATATAAGGATAAAATAATTTAATTAGTTCTTTGTTTTCAAAATAATGCTGTTATTTGAATGCATTTTTTTCTTATTATCTCAAAATTATTATTTATGTGTCACATTCTTATTTTTGAATTCCAGTAATTTTCTGCTATACAAATTATATGTGATTTCCGTATGTAAAATTTGTATGTGATTTTTATCTACTCAAATGTTTGAAATATTTGATACGGAAATGTATTATTATATTTTGTTTAATGATGCATCATAAATTTACATAACATATTTAGCTCTACCTATCTCTTATAATTTTACAATACATGAATTTTTTTATTTTTTTGTAAACGTTACAAATAATTTACTTTTAGTTTTTCAATTGTTGTATTGTCAATTTATAATGTGATAAGTAAAATATTTTTATTATTGTATAATCATTTATGTTAATAGAGCCCAAAGCGCTAAACCTTGTATTATCTTCTTTGACGAGTTTGAAAGTATTGCACCCAGGTTTGTTAAACAAATTTTTTTTCTCAGTATAATTTATGAGTGTGATTTTGCTCTAGACGTGGCTCGGATCAAACAGGAGTAACGGATAGAGTTGTTAATCAATTTTTAACTCAGTTGGATGGTGTTGATGTAATTGAAGGTGTATGGGTAATTGCTGCCACTTCTCGTCCAGATCTTATTGATCAAGCATTATTAAGACCAGGCCGAATTGGTGTCAAGTTACTTTGTCCAATTCCAACAACTGTAAGTTATATCAACTATCGTCAACAAGGGTGACTTGGAACGATTTTCAGCAAGTTACTACTATAGCAAAATAATTATTGATCCTTTTCCAAGTAAACTTTATCCAAAAAATATATATTATAAAAAAAAACTTAGATGACACTACATTAATATGGGTAGACTGTTAGACTAAACGCAGCTTACATTTATATTTTATAATACAATTATATCAACTCTGAACACAATGACAACAGCAGTAATTTATAAAAATAATCTGTAAAATGTATAGATAAATAACAGGATCTTTAATCAATGAAGTCGGGTTATGGTTATAATATTACTTCATTTGATTGTTCATTCTTATAATATATACAAATATAAAGTACGCTTTACTCAAAAATTATTTTATCCGATTTCATATGAAATCATTTTTGTTTTTTTTTGTTGTAACATAAATAACATTATAATATTTTCATTTTAAACAGAAGACATATTGCGACCCAATTTTAAAGCTTAGGTGACCTGAAATTGGGCCACGACCCACCGTTTGAAGACCACAGCTCTAGTATGTGTTTAATATGCTCCAAATCACCAACTTAAAAAAAAAAAAAAATTCAATAAAAATTATTTCCTAATTCTATTTGGATATTCATACTTACTGCATAGCATAGATACTCTAAAAAATAAAAATATCTTGACTGAAGATGTTCAACTTCTGTAGGTGTTAATGGTAAAAATGTTTTATTTGATTCCATTTTGATTGAATAACATGGCATATTGATTAGAGATAACACATTTTTGATGAGAACAAAACTTTCTTGAATGAAAATTTTTTTTATGGCAGCTGAAATTCAATTATCTAATCTTGCTTAAAATTAAACGTTGTTAACGAAAAATAACATAAGTGACACTGTTCACTTCCAAGTCACCCAGGTTGACTGGACCGTCAGTGACGGTACTAAAAATAATATAATATGTTGTATACTGAGTATGTCACATCTGATTTGAGAAAAATGTACTAAATTAATTTCTATACTGATATCCCATTTTAATTTTATAATGCATTCTAATAATTTTAGCTTAAACTATTTTATGACTAGAAATACTTTATTGATACGGAATATTAATTCTTAAAAATGTAGTTGAATATAGCTTATCTAAGCAACATTAGTTGATCTTTACATTTTCACTTCTCTGGTTGAGATATGTACTATATTCAGTGGCGGCTCTAGC